>JAUNZO010001897.1:0-212229 GCA_031894775.1 Chloris gayana | reverse complement strand
CTTTGTTTTCTTGCGGCTTACGCAATTTCTGCAGCGTGAACATCATCAAAGATGTGACACTCCCTCTACTATTTTCACACATCCCGCTCCACACTTCGTTGCCTAAAAGCCACTGCTACTAGGACCGTGGGCCCCACGGTACATCCGGTCCCACTTGTCTGTAGCATCCCACCAAAACCTGCGGCCCAACTACCTTCTACGAGAGCCCGCACAGAGCCTGTCCCGACCCGACACCCCGGGATGCCCTGCCCTGACACAGCAGGGCTGGGCGAGGGGCCTACCAAACACGAAGCGTCAGTGGCCCAGTGCGGCGGATCGAGAGGACCGGAGCGACGGTACCAGCATCGACAGAACGGTCAATTCCGCCCGGAAAATCCCTCTGATTGTTGGAATCACCCACTACGCCAGAGATCGTGCGTGGCCGGTATGATCAATCCTGTTCTGTTCTGTGCCGATTCGCACTGCGGCACAAGATACACGGTACTGGAATGGAATTGACATATAACAGTGGCTTTCAGAACGTAATTACCAAAAGTGTGTCAAGAATTAAGCTGGGAAGGATGATTTCCCTTGTTCAGTTGCTTATTAGTTGGGAAGACTATTTCTCGTACCTAATGTCGGCCTAATGTGGTCAATGACATCTTTCCCCTTTAGGTTCAAATGCTAATCAAACCACGTAGAGATTGCTGTTCGAATACTAACAGTGCTTGAACAAATCAAGCTTATTAGTGCTGAACATACCACATGTTTCAAATATCCAGAACATTTGTGGTGCAATCCGTTTCTAGTCCCCCCCCCCCCTAATGAAGATGACACGGAATATGGAACTTTATATGAACCATTGGTTGTAAATATAAAAAAACATCATTTCATTTCTTAGTATAAACCATCCACAATCATCTGAGAGGAGGGACAACCTTTAAACTTGCATAATACAGTAAGTTTAAGCTATTTTCTTTCTGGAGTATACAACGTACATAGGATCAGTCCGTCCTGGATTAGGGGATATATCAACTGCCTGCAAGAACATAAATCATAAAACGTTCACTGAAAAAACATAAATAGTAAAATTGTTTCATGGAATTGGTTTGAACACATACAGTTGTTACAAGAAGTATAAATAATACTCAATTAGGTGTCACGAGTTAATGCACATGTCTAGAGAGCTGTCCACCTCTAGCTACGCACTAATGCAAATGCAAGGAGAAAAAGAAACAAGAATGCTATTTTTAAAAGCAGCCAGATTACCTTTCTAGGCCAATGTGAATAAATATTCAATGTAGGACGTTCCATACCTGAGGAGGATCGAAACCTCCAGCATAGTGGAAGTAAGCACCAACTATCCAAGCATGATCAACATCACCGGTTGATGTCCATATAGATATTGCTTTTGTCCAAAAGCATCGATTTGAGAAGCTATATTCAAAGTTCAGAGCAAGAGTTTAGGATCATCAATCAATAAAATATGGTCAGGCTGACTACAAGTTTGAGTAAATGCCATTTCCGCATTTGTCATTTTGATGGCTGGACTATACCTCATTATGGCTAGGCCTGCTGGCTTTAGTACTCGTCGCATCTCCTTAAAAACATCTATTGGTTTTGTCAAGTAATCTACACTAACCTAGAAGCCAACAAAAAGTTATAGTGATTAAATGTTGCAAAAGATTTAGAGCTCTGATCTGCAATTAAAAAAAACCAAAGCTAGCATATAGATAAGACATCATAAAAAGGATGTCATGGTTTTTAACAAGAATGTGATGTACTCCAAAGGAAAATACCACATTGGTTATAACATCAAACGTGTTGTCCTCAAAAGGAAGCTTCGAGTTCATGTTGAGATCTTGTACAACATAATCTGTCAATACCTATTAAAACAATAAAACAACAAAATATATATCAAAAGTATTGCCATGCTAGGAAACCACTTTCGAATGAATATTATATACAATCTGTGCCGTGTAAGGAAAACAAAACTCCTACATCACATTTTTATTGTTCCAAAATATATTTGTTTAACAAAAAGCTTTATATTTACATGGTCAAGGGGATGTTTTTGCTATCTAAAGGTCCTTTTTTTTTGTATAAACCAACTATGGTTTAGAATGCCGAATACTCCCAGAAACCGGAGTTGCTATCACTGGGGTCTTCAGCAAATAAATCTAACACAACTGCACAAATTATAATACCAGATGTTGTAAACTGAATGTTTACGCCGATCAAATTTACCAAGGGAAGATCAATATAGTCAACACAATACCTGATTCCTCTTCAGTTCATCTTCATTCATGCCCATCCCCACAATCTTGTCCTGTTTGTAACCGGGTGGATAATGGCTCACCTTCATAATGTGGACACAGCAAGAAATTTCATATCAACAGATTAAAAGGGAAGTGGTAAGTCGCCAAAAATAAAAATAAAGAATGGAGCAAAATCCTACCCAGCTGCTGCACATGTCTAGGATGGCCACCCCGGGAGTGCTACTTGGAGGAAGAACTTCAGAGTAGTACCCCGTTAGAGCTCTGATTGCTTGATCATCAATGTGAGTGACGAAACGGGGAACCGAGTAGAACAGAGAATCGGATGATCTAACAAGTGATCAAAAGACATCGTTCAGGGCACCACAGGGAACATGCTGCTCAAAAATTATTTATTTGGTGGCTAATTTACAATTCTGAATTATTCAGAAAGTTAGGTGCATGATAACTACAAGAGTACTAGTAATAGCAACAATGTCTGTTGCCTGCAACTAACTGAATCATGGAAAACTCTACAGAATTGCTTGAATGATCTGAGAAGCTACTTACTCATCAAAGCGACTAAAGTCTTCCGGCTTGAAAGGGAACTCCTCTGGCCACTCCACATCCTTCAAAATCTACAGCAAAAAATGCCCAGAGTTCGGATTACAAACCCAATCTAGCTGAGCGCGCACAAAGCAAGCAAACGGGCCGCGCAAACGAACCTGTTCGACCGGGGAAACTCCCTGCCTCGGCCGGGCTCCGGCCACGAACGAGCGAGACGAAGCGCCGTCGGAGGCCATGCGGGCAACCTGATCAAGGAAGGCGGCGCCAAGGCCGAGGAAGACGCGCCGCGGCCGCGCGGCCTGCGGTGGCACGGGAGCGCGGCGGGCGCAGGGAGCGGCGGCGCAGGCGCGAAGCCTCCTCGTGGCGAGGAGGAGACGTGGGCGCGGCGTGTGGATGGCCATGGAGCAGTGAGTCTGGAGACGGGCGGGGTGGCCGTGGCGCGGCAACGCGACACGAAGCCCGCCGTGTGCTGTGCCCGCTCGTGGCGTCGTGGCGCCACGCGCGTCACAGAGCAAGGAAGGGGAAACATCTCGGATCAGTTGGTTCTCACTGCCATGTGGACCCAGATCATCCAGTGAGACGACGCCGGTATTTGGTAAATATGCCTACATAAGTAAATCTGATGACATGGCACTAGATGAAACTGAGTCTATATGATTTTCAAAACTTGATACTATATTTGGAGTGAGAAGAGTCAACCAATGAAATGCAATGGTATTAAATTTCTAGTATGAAACATCAAATGAAACTATTTATTGAAGGAGTAGTTTTATTTTAGATTTGTCAAAACAACATCGAATGCCTCTAGATCTCTTCAGAGTTTCAGAAATCAGAGTTCACCCAACTGCACGTATAACGATGCGGATGAGTTCCCTTCTCCCGATGCTTCTGCTACATTGAGCCTGCCCGTGCGCCGAATTATTTCCGGCGACGTAGCTTTTGCATAAGGAACAGGTATTACAGCCATGAGGCCCATGACAGCTCGGTAGTGGCTGAATGCTAATTGCAGCATGCGGATACACACTCTGCTTTGCTCTCCAAAAAGATGAGTTACTATAAAATTGCAGGAATGCTTATCACGATGGCAGGTGAACTTTCTGAAATGAAATGGACACCCGATATCATAATTCCCATTACAGCAAAACAATTCCGAAAAAAGGATCAACATTTTGTGCATAAATTTGCTTTAACAAAGTCAAAAATGTATCTTTGAATTACTGTTGCCTCAAAATTGCAACGTGAGCATCAAAATCTGCTAAAAAAACTGCCTCCAGATTCCTAATCCTCAAAACTGGACAAACAGCAGTTAGTGACCATATTATGTTTGAGAGACGTTTGGCCTTCATTTACAAGGAATTAATCAGCATCTCAAAATCCCCAAAGTGGCATATTAGGTGCCTTTATGCATGCCCTTTAATTTCTTTGATGATGCCGTCAGCAAGGGAATCTGTATCATAGTTCTTGCCGTAAAACTTGACAAACTCCATCTTTGGATTCATCAAGTACCTGAACACAAATAAACATCGAGTCAGTGTTTTTTTTACATGACATATATGTAGTTTCAGACAGTCTAAATGGTGACATACGGGAACAGCATGAAGAAATCAGAAGCTTCCTACAATTACAACAAGTTCAAGGAAATATAAGTGTGTTGATCCAGGGTTGAACATTTCCCATATCTAATAGTAATATAGAATAGACCAACCACATTTGGGAGTCTCTAATAGTTTTAAATGAATCCCATCTCTAAAAAAAATCACAGTAAATCGGTGCAAAATTCTCACTAGATTGAAACAAAATAGACATCCTTACAGTTCAGTTTTATCACGTTGGATTTTACATGTTGTAGAACTGGCAACTATAGCTAGCTAGACTATCTCAATTGCATAACATTAGCAAAATAAAAAAAATGACCAAAGTCGTCATTCAGAGACTGAAAATGGTGCATACATGACAATTGAGTGATCAACGAGATAGTCAGAACCCTCCTCCTCTGTCTTCATATAGTAAACTCGATATGCGCGAGCAACCTGCCTTATCTCATCTGTTGTGCCTGTTAGTCCTATCAGATCTGGATGAAACTCTGTGAAACAATACATAATTCAACAATAGCGGGCAATCAAATAAATAAGTTGCTGAAAAGAAAATAAAGTTGAAAGGGTAACATCTTAAGAGATGGCAAGCATTAAGATTTGAGGGACACAAGTGCAGAAACATACCTTTAACGTAGTCCCGAACTTGCTCAACAGTATCTCTTTCAGGATCAACCGTAATGAAAACTGGCACAATATCCAATTTTGTCTTTTCTTCTGCAGATAATAATAGATCTTATATGTCTGAAAAATATTGTTAAGTGAAAATGTTCACTAGATCCAGCTATTACATACAGTAGAACTTCACAAAATTTAGCAAAACAAAATGACAGAAGCGTGCATGTATTTTATTCTGGCAAGTTATTTTGGTCCTTCTATGTCTACAGGATAAGAAGATAACAACATGATTTATCAGGGGATAACTGTATACAAGGAATCAAATAATAGAACTTACTAATTTTGTCAATTGCAGCAGCCATTTTCTGGAGCTCATCTGGACAAATGTCAGGGCAGTGTGTGAATCCAAAATAAAGCAGAGTCCATTTGCCCAAAAAATCCTTTTCAGTGACGGGCTTTCCGTCATGATTCAGAAGCTTGAATGGACCTCCAATAGCCGCCATGCCAACTGATTCTCCTGGTTTTACAGCACTATTTCTATTCTTCAATTCTGACGAAATGGAACAGAAATTCAAACATGAGAAATTAAATATCATAGAAGATGATAAGGAGTTTTTTTAGACCAAAGATTATCAGGAGTTGATAAGTTGCTATTACTCATATAACACTTCTAAAAGTTTCCATTTGAAAAAATAAGGGCTGGTTTGTGATGTCTGTTAACATAGCCAATGGAAAACAAATTCTGAATCAGAGAGGATTTTGTCAGAGCACAGCAGTTTGTAAGCAAAGTATAAGGTTATATTATTGGATGCATATGTACTCACAGACGAGGAAGGCAGGAAGCCAGGAACACAACACACAGCAGCGACAAAAACAATGCAAGCATAGTAATTGACCTCAAAGACAAAACACAAACAAAACCGTTGGCCTGTAATTCCACATTAGTATAAACTATTCAAGTTGTTCTGCTCTATTTTCTGGAACTTGTCTGAAATACCATGACACAGAAAATGCTATAATGCTACCCATATAAAAGTTGACATGGAAGAAAAATCCTAATTTAATGTTCTTAATGGACAGAAAATAAAGCCTGTAATTTCACATTAGTGTAAACTATTCAAGTTGTTGTGCTCTATTTTCTGGAACTTGTCTGAAATACTGGGAAAGAGAAAAGGCTCCCATGCTAGCCATGTAAAAGTGGATGCGGAAAAAGAATCCTAGTTTAATGCCCCTAATGAACAGAAAATAAAAACGAACAAAAGACAATCTGTTGTTGGATATATAGCATGCCGTGGAAAAAAAAAGAAGGACATATAGCATGCAGCATTCAGAGGATAAGAAGCCATTCCTAATCAGGAATCGATAATGAAATGGCAGCGCACCTGCCTTTTGCGTCAAAAAAAAAAAATCAGGAATCGATAAGAACTCAAGCCTACCACACATTTAGTACGCCATATAGCCATGACATGATGTTGCAGTAGCAGCAGCAGAGCCAGAAATTAGTTAGTTAACAGAACGGAGGATCAAATCTGTTATCTAAAAGTGCATACAGGATATAATAGAGGTATATAGGAGGACAAACTACTGCTTGTTTAATATAACTAGAAAAAGTTTAGCAACTCAACTGAGATACATTTGGTGTCAACAAAATTCAACCAGTGACATCGTGAATTACTTGGGCTGATTGGCTAAACTAAATTTGTTCAAATTCGGCAAACTGCTATTACCCCATTTCTTTCATGGTACAACAAGACAACAATGAAGATTTTTGAATTGGTCGCTGGATGTAGTAGTAACATAGCAGAAAATAATAACAACTCGCCATAGTAATGTACCTTCAATGTGACGTTTCTTTTCTTTGTCATAGTACATGATTATCCCTCCTCCAGTCACGAGAAGCAGAAGAAAACTGAGCCATGAGACCGGCTGCAAGGAAAAGAAACAATTCCTTTCACGAAGCCATTTTCTTGTAGAAGTAGAACACATCTCAAGGAGCAAGCAGATATTGTCCAAAAGACTAGAAAAGGTAAGTTGCCGAGTAATTGAGAATACATTATCCATTTGGACACTGCGTCAGGACCAAAATTGGTGTATAAGATTTAAAATTCCAGATTAATTGCATCAACAATTTACTCCATTCAACAGACCAGACCAGTAACACTTGTACAATGGTACATGAAAATACATAACTCACCCCTCCTCGGACGGGTTTCCCAGCGTCCCCTTGGTCCGAGCTACCGGATTTCCGGTCACCCCCTCCGCCCTCAACCGCCGGCGCAGCTGCCTGGGGCTTCGAGCCGTTCTGCGTCGCGGCTCTGGCGTCGCTTGAGAAGAAGTGTGCGCGCTCCAGGAACGCTGGTTGGAACCGAGATGTTCCCAGTACCTTGATCTGCTGCAACACAGGACCAAGCAATCATATGTCATGTCGGTGCCATTCCCAGATAGAATAAGCAGATTCCACGCTTCGGCGGACGCCAAGGGCAAGAGATGCTAGGGCACCTGAGCCAAAGAGCGAGCGCGGGAAGGAGGGAGGCTGGGGGCGAGAGCTCGCGAGAGGAGCGCGTGGAGCTGGGACGCGCGAGCCCTCATTGTCGCTTAGGCTCGAGCCTCTTCGCCAGATTGGGGATTGCCGCCGAGGGGGAAGGGGTCCGGGTCTCTCGGCTTCGTCGCCTCGCGGTTGTGGCCAGAGAGGTGCCCAAATGGGCCGTGCTTTGTGGGCAGCCCGAAAGCCCGCAAAAAGCCCGGCACGAATCCAGCACAGGGCCTACAGGCTGTGCTTGGGCCGAGGCTGTGGCCCGGTGGGCGGCACGGCATGGTCCGATTAAGAAGTTGCTCAATAAATTATAAATATATTTATACTCAAAAGTTATCTCAAGAAGAGAACTTTGTTTGGTGGTAAAGAAACTCATTCTCAACTTCGATTTCTAGGTTCAAATCCCACCCTACACAATATTTGCACCGCCCTCGCACGGTTAGGCATTTTCGTGTCGTGTCGTGTGTTGGCACGGCACAGCTTGATATTAAACGGGCCATGCTTTTCACGAGCCTGGGTCGTACCGTGTCAGTGGCCGGGGCCATGCTTTCACGAGCCTGGGTCGTACCGTGTCGGGTGGCCCGTTTGACCACCTATAGTTGTGGCTACACTTCTAGTATTTCTCCTGAATGGTTCCGCTCATATGCTTTGCTTTAGCGGCCCGGTGCGGCCCACGGACGTGCGGTGCTCGTGGAGGGAAAAATCAGCGGCAAGGACGAGGGACGATGCCTCCGATGAGAACGAGGAGCACGCGGTTGAGGGAGGCGGTGAGCACCGAGTCCTCGCTCGTCGACTATGCCCTCGAGAGGCGGGGAAGCAACACGAGGTCCGGATTCCCAAGTGGGGCCTCACTTGGGAATCTTCTCGCGGCCTTGTCTTCCCCACCATCCATCGGCAGCCCTCCTCCTCCTTTCTCCCCCACAGCCAGCCCCGCTCGCCGCCCTCCAGCCACCCGTGGCCGAGGCGGCACCCCTAGACAAGAAAACAAGTGCAGGATGCAGTACCAACTCTCAACTAATGATGCAGATGTCATGGTTCTATCATGAATGCCGAAATCGCGATAGGTATATGTGACTAATTTACTACTACTTCTTCTCGCGGACCACAATTATGTCTAGTTGTTGTTCCTTGGGGATACTCTTCTTAATTTTTCAATTCAAGTGTGTAGAACAATCATGACAGGACAGTTTGAACTTACTAGTTTGGCATTCGCATCACATCAAGCAAACTTGCCTCTGAAACTTAACAAGTTGCTGGTATTCTGAATTTGGAACCCGAAATCCTCAGAAAAATGGCATTATCAGTCTTTAGTTTCTTCTTCTTTTTTTTTTTGAGAACATATGTCACTCCAGGCCTGGTCACTCTTAAACTAGGATAAATTTCCACCAATCGAAATAACTACTTTCAGCTCGGCCCGCCATGAAAAGCTCATAAAGCGATCGATCGGTCCGTGTGTTTGAGTCTTGCAGGGAACTGGGAAGAGGAACCAGCGTGCAGCGTGTGCAATGTGGATGACTGGATGACGAATGCCAGAGACCACATCAGGTCCGTGTAGATCCCATGGGTACGTGCAGCTTCAGCTAACGTTATTCTATCCATCTTTATCAAGCTACATATAAGTGGTTAGTGTGCACAAATCATGCAAAGGTCCAAACATGACCGTAGAACTTCGGAGCAAGAGAGTGGGCAGGTGAGGCAAAGGGTTGCATAGCTTGCAAGGCAAATATCGTTGCAAGTAGTAGTTCTTAATAGGATTATTAGTCATTATTTGTTTTCCTCAGAAATACACAAGAACACCAATCACTATGACGGAGTGGGCCCCAGCTCTCAGTCCTGCTGGCCCATGGCCCAACGCCATGTGGACTTAACAGCTCATCCCAACTGCACAGGATTTGTTTCTCTCGCCTTATTCTCGACTCAGTTTTTTTTTCTATGAACATTATCTGGATCGGGATCTCACGTTCTTCCCCTGCCAACCCAAGTCCCACCAGCACCGATTTCGCGATCAGGCATCGGACGGTTTATATTTGTACACGTTGAAGGTGGCACGTGGGGCCACGGCGTCCAGGAAGATCCTGGCCATCGCCTCCTGCGCCACGGCCGCTCCCTCCTTCTCCACGAGCGCCGCCGCCACCACGTCCCCGGAGGGGCCGCCTCCGGCCGCAACCATCGCAATGATGGCCGTCTGGACGGGGCCCAGTGTCGGGTTGTACGCCGCCGACTCCAGGCACCCGCCTGCGTAGATCCTCCCTCGCCGTCCGCCACCGCGAACCCCGACGGGCACTCGCTGTACGGCGCGTGCGCCGCCCGCGCGGCCGCCACGGCGGACTCCCTCAGGCGCGCCTCTACGTCGCCTCCGGCGGCGAAACCATTGACCACCGCAGGGACGGCGGCGGCGGCGAAGTCGCCCAGCGGATTGTCGTGCGGCTCGAGGACGAGGGGGACATTGTCGGGGAGGAGGTCGTGGGGCCCGAAGGGGCGGAGCAGGAGGGACGCCACCGTTCGCCACTCGGGCGCGCACCCCTCGCCGGCGTCGGAGGTTACGAGGATGCTGATCCCGGCGGCGCCGCGGATCTCCTGCAGGAACTGGCGGCAGTGGCCGCAGGGCATGTGGGAGACGGCGATGGCGCGCAGCGCGGACTCCCCGCCGCCGCCGCGTTGGCGACGAGGAACTGCTCCGCGTGGACGGACTGCGACAGCGGCACGCCGGCGAACTCGAGGTTCACGCCGGCGTACACGCGGCCGCTGGCGCCCAGGCCCACGGCGCCCACGGGGAACCGGGAGATCGGGATGCGCGCGTGCTTCATCGCCGACGGCACGAGAAGCGGCAGGAGGTCCTTCACGGACGCCACGCCGGCCGCCGCCGCCGCGCGCTCGGCCTCCTCCGCGCTCATGACGAACCCGGTCAGCTCCACTGCGGCCGCGGCCCCCATTGCTGACAGATCTAACGCTAACTACGTTGTTAGAAAATGATCTGCTGCCTCCTAATCGCGTTCAGTCTCCTAACAGAGGAAGCGTTGAGATGTTTCCTCGAAGCGCGGAGGGAATGAAAGGAGGGGAAGGGGGAGCTTCACTGGCTGCGATGCAGCGCTATTTATAATGGCTAAAGCCAAGTTTTATCTCTCTCTCTCTCTCTGCTCTGGCTCTGGCCAACTTTTTATTGGTTGATCTCCCCTGTTTTCTATTTTAAAAACCATGTATTATACCAGTGTACAAGTGTGCTCTTTTCTAAGTAGTATACAGTGTGCAACATACACGACCGTACACCCACCTCTATAAACATCACGAACTAAAATATCAAAATGGTCATTCTTTGCCGTTACTCTCTGTTACGCAAGCCAAATGCTTTTCTAAGTATTGGCCTATTTTGACCAGCACTAGTATTTAACCTTGAGTCCAATCGCTCGCCTCGCTACCGCGACAGCCTGTGTCCCACGAAAACTAGCTTAGCAATGTCGCATTCGTGGCCCTTTCCTTGTGAACGCGCGGCTCTTGGGACCGTGAACGTTGATTGGTGGAGATTTTTGGCCCCTAGTATCATCGTTAAACTGAGCCAGCCAGCCAGCCGTGATTGTGCAATTATTAACGGTTCCAGTAGCAGCCATTCGGTTGCCTGCTTCGTGTGATTCACGTTGCGGTGAATTAGGATATTGTTGCGTTACAGTAATGCGTGCGGTAATGTGCGTGGGAGACAGGGAGGATGTTGCGTCGGGATCTGAGAGTCCGAGCACGTCATCCGATCGGTGCGGCTCTCTCTCTCGCGTGTCAAATCAGACCATTTTCCTGCTACGAAAACGACGCCCGTAATGAATGACGGCTGACCATGGCTGTCCATCGGAATGATTTCCGGATAAATTGCACATCAACACGACCGGATTGACGGAAAACGTGCTCGCTTAGTGCCCGATACGTGTTTCGTCCGGGAGCGTTGGCCTCTTGTTTGGCGGGGGAAAAGCTGGAGAATGCTGCGCAACTCACGAAAATCTGATGGCCGGATGACTGTCGCGACGTCGGTGGTGGTCCGGAGATGAGGATGACTCTTGTGGCCAGGCTGCGGCGAAGAGTTAGGCCGCGCCGTCGCATCGAGCTCTGTCTTCCTCCCCTCGCTTGTGGCGCTCGTGCCTCGCCAGGAGTACGTGCGCGCGCTTTCACCCAAAGGCGCCACCCGAAAGCGACGCGCCGGGTCCTCTGCTCTGCACAGACAGAAAAGGGCAGTGAGACCTGCATCGGACTCGCACTGAGCTGACGGCGGAAAAGGGCGTTGCCGAGCGGGCACACTGGCGAGCCGTGGATCACGAGAGGTTGCTTAGCCCGGTGCGCAAAGCGAGCAAGGTAAATGGTCTGGCCGGAAATGCCTGTGCAGCGTTGCATCGATAGTGTAGAATTGGTGGCCAATCAGCTCAGCGGAGTAATGCAAGTTTAAAACATGTGTGCAAATTGGCTGGGGCTTGAAGATTCAAGAGGACCGCAGGCGCCAAAAGGAGCCTGGATCTCGATCGGTTGGTGGCTGCACAGCTGTAGTTTAGATTCAAGATCCTTCCGTGGGTCTGAGCTGTGCCCTGCCTGGGATCACGAGACCTATTCCTAGAAGCTACGTACTCGTCATGTCTGTCTTATTGTACACTTTTTTTTCTCGTGTCATGCTCGTATCGTATATTGTCTGCATACTATGGTGGACTGATCACGAGTAGTGCCCCGCTGAATAATGCCGCCTCCAGTTTTGTAGACTGAATTTTGATTCTAGCTACCAAAAGTTGTTACGGGTCAAGATCATCTGCTTCTTTTTCCTCTAGAACCAGTGCTTAGAAATTGCCAGTGTTGGGCAACTTGACTAGATTTTGATTTCTTCTGCTAGATTAGTCTAGCACTGTAAGATTGTTTAAATCGAATGAGCTCGGCGCACAATCAAAAGTCACTTTCAGAAGCGAGTATCCAAATGGTATCCCTAGCTTGAAGGACGTTGTTTGTAGGTTTCTCTTTCTTCCCTGCATTGGTCATTACGTAGCTTGGAGGTAAAAGATGCCCCCTTTTGACAATTCTGATTACCGGGCCGAATATAACTAGGATCATTTTTTAGATAATGATATAACTAGGATTATCATACCAAAATTCGAGACTATTGAGTACTATCAGAGAGAGAAAATATCTTTCATCCTCATGAAAAGGATGTGAGCACCATTTCCAACATTTTGAAAGCTAAAAGGAATTGGATTGAGAATATTTTCTTTGATCCTTAATATCTCTAACCGACAACTAAGCGCCATCTAACAATAATTTAATGTTCTAACAAACCTGTGTTATGAAAGTGAGCTGCTCCAATACACACCGCTACCGGGGTAGCGGATTGTAACGCTCGAATGCTGGTTCTCTAGTGCAATTCGTGCTCTTGAATGAAAAAAGGTGGGGACTTTGTCACCCCCCCCCCTCCCTCCCTCCCCTCTGGCTGCTCGAAAAAAAAATTGTTTCCTACATCTAAATTTGTCTGACGTTTTTTTACCGTCACTAAAGATCCAGTTTCCTGGCTCATCCGTCTCGGCATGGTTGCCCGTAAAGCGCTATTTCTCGTACATCTTAATCTCTTCCATTGTCTAGTGGAAGATCTGCCTGCCATGGGGCATGTATTCAGTTATAAAAAAATGCAGCATAACATTTTCGTCAAAAACAAACAAATAAAAAAAATAAACTCAATTCCAAAATCTATTAAAAAGGTGAATAAAAGAAGTAATCCCTACTGAAGATTGAATCTTGTCCGAAGAAGCATGCATGTGCCCCATGGATACCTATTGGATTATCAACTTGGTGGCCACACCATTCCTCCCTCCTTTTTATTATGCTTTCCTTCCCGTGATCATTGGATCCTGATTCGTGAAGTGGCATTGAGCCAAGCCGATTATTGGACTACTACTACTTCGGCACAACCAGGCTCGCGTCACGCACCGGGCATGCGTGTGCTCGTCGGCGCAGAGGCTTGAGCCGTCGTCTCACAAATGAGATTCCTGCTTATCCAAATCCCTTCGCTTTCGCTGGATAAGTTCGTACGTCCAACTTGGTTATCAGTATATCTTCTCTCGTTGATTCTTCGATCCCACGTATGCTAGAGGAGAAGACGACGCCAATGGATCCATCCAGCGCGCGTTGATTGTCCGTGCCGTGTTGGACTTGGACCTCTGGGCAACCGCTCAGCACGTCGCCGCGGCCGCTTCGAACGAGTTGCCGTGCGCATCAGCGCATGTCATGTCATGCGAACGAGCGCACACGGTGCAGATGCGGGTGGATGACGCCGCCGCACGAGGGAATCAGGGAATAAACACAAGAGGGGGATGGGGATCTCCTCAAGATAAATCGAGGCGGCATCTCGGATCAGACGCCCGCACGGCGCACACTTACCTATCCATCAAAAAGGCTGGATCGAACAGTATCTTATCCGCCGCCGGCCAACGGAGCTGTGATGATACGGTTCCGACCTCTCGGCCCCTGAGCGCCGACCACCGGCTCTGCTGCCGGACGCAGAGAGAATGGGATCTGAAAATTCTGGCGGCGCGTGAGTGCTTATCCCTGTCATTTCCATCGCGCGCCGCGTTCAGCCGGACGAACGTGGTGCTTGTGCGCCCAGCAGCTGATTCTGGGGGTCAGATGCAGGTTTGGTGCTTGTGTATCGCTTTCCTTGTCCCGGTGTCTTGGTGCATCGTACTACCCGAGCTCAGCGCCGAACCGGCAACTGACGCATCCTTGTCCCCCGTGACTGCCTCCCGCTGTTCAGTGAAGGGCAGCAGTCTGGGAGTAGACAGACTTGTTTTTAACTGCAGTCAGCGGGTGCAGTGTTTGTCTTGCCGATTTTGGACGTGTTGGCTTCATCCCGAAATTGAACGTTCCAGTTCGAGTGAAAAATCAACTACTCCCAAAGCAGTAAGATATGTGTCCGGCAGAGTTTCTTCCAATTTTTCTCGTTTCCACAGTTACTGACAACATATAACTTTCCTGCTCTACTACATTTTTTCCGGCAAAGCGCAGACTGTTTGGCCCAATGGTCGATGACGCTCATTTGCTAATGCGATGTACTAGTACTTATCTGATTTGGCCCCTGCTCTGAATCATCAAGCGACCACTGCTGACTGACAACTCGGAACATATCATCACATTTCTTGACCCTGCTCCAGCAACCTTTCATTAAGATCATTTTCAGTCGCGGAGAATAAATAGTTAGTCATACCTACGGTTAGTTCCACCGTGCCATATGGAATGTATGGTAACTAATGTATCGCTGGTTCCATCTAAGGAAAAAAATCTACAGTGTTTAAACACGGTATGCCAACTATGGCACCTCGTAATCTATCTAAAAAGAAACATGGCACCTTGGGCATTGCAAACCAGTAAAATCCATGTGTGCCATCAATCGCTGAGTCACAACAATTAGCTGATCTTTGATATGGTATCAAGAACCAGTACTCGCAACACTTCACTGCGCCACTCTCTAAACACCAGACACGAGCTTGTACTGAGCTGCTGGTGCCCAGGCCCGACATGGAACAATCTGGAAGCACTCACACCAGCAAGTCTCGATCAGGTTCTTTAAAAAATGTACTACAAACAACACGGGAAATGTAAAACAGTAGGTGAACTTCCCCGCAGGCCGCAGCAAACGGCCCATTAAGATATTTCCCGCGTCATTTCAAAATCCTCCGGTTCACTTGGCACTCCTGAACTGAACAACCCCGGACATCATCTGCCTCGTTGCTACAAGAAAGAAGGGAGGAGTCGATGCTAGGTCCCCGGGGAGCGATCTGCCTGCTTGCCGCGTCGGTGGTCCTGTGCACCGCCGGCCTCCGTGGTTCGGGCGCCAGCAGACCCGCCGTTGACGCGACCTCGCTCGACGATTACGAGGACACCGGCGGCGGCGGCGACGACGACTCCTCGTCCTTCTCCTTCACCTTCCCGGACACGGGAGCGCGCGGGCTGGCCTTCGGGTTCTACGACGAGACGTGCCCGGACGCCGAGGAGATCGTCTCGTCCACCGTGCAAAGGCTGTACCGCGCGGACCCCAACGTCGCCGCCGCGCTCGTCCGCCTCTTCTTCCACGACTGCTTCGTCCACGTACGTATAGCTCTGCCGTTGTTTCAGTTTTTTTCTTTACCTGCGCCGATGTCAATTAGACGTTTCCTGTTACTCGCGTTCTGGCAGGGCTGCGACGCGTCGGTGCTCCTGAACGGGCGCGAGTCGGAGCGCGACGCGGCCCCGAACCAGTCGCTGCGGGGCTTCGGCGCCGTGGAGCAGATCAAGGCGCGGCTGGAGGGCGCGTGCCCGGGCACCGTCTCCTGCGCGGACGTCCTGGCGCTCGCGGCGCGGGACAGCCTCGTCCTGGTGGGCGGGCCGGGCTTCCCGGTGCTCACGGGCCGCCGCGACAGCGCCCGGGCGTTCCACGACGAGGCGGACACCCGCTTCCCGGGCCCGAACGCCACCTACGCCACCACGCTCGACGAGTTCGCGCGCCGCGGGTTCACCGAGCGCGAGACCGTCGCCCTCCTTGGTGCGCGCGACGAGTCCTCCTCGATCAGCTTACTGTTTTCTGCCGAATTGAGGTCGAGGTTCCTGATGAAACGGATCGGAGGTCACGTATACGCAGGCGCGCACAGCATCGGGAAGGTGCGGTGCAGGTTCTTCCGGGACCGGATCTACGACTTCGCGGGGACCGGCGAGCCGGACGGGTCCATCGACCCGGACATGGTGGGCGAGATGCGCGCGGTGTGCGGAGACGACGGCGCGGCGCCCATGGAGATGGGGTACTACAGGCAGGGACGAGAGGTGGGGTTCGGGGCGCACTACTACGCGAGGCTGCTGGAGGGGCGCGGCATCCTGCGGTCGGACCAGCAGCTCACGGCGGGGAGCACGGTGCGGTGGGTCCGCGCCTACGCGGCCGGGGAGCGCGGCCAGGAGATGTTCCGCGAGGACTTCGCGCACGCCATGGTCAAGCTGTCCGCGCTCTCGCCGCTCACCGGATCGGCGGGGCAGATCCGGATCACCTGCGCGAGGGCCATCCAAGACTACGAATAATATTGTCACGTAGCTGCTTGTGCACGCCACGTTTGCGGGTAAAACTAATGTCAAGCTTGCATTCTAATATATACGGTCCACGAATGTTGAACGGTTGTTTGGCACAAGATGTGTGACTCATCACAGCCAGTCCATGTATGAGTTTTTATTTTATTTTTTGAGGTTCCTGAAGTACCTGAACCCAAAAAAAATTCCCACCTTTTATGCTCTGAGAAAAACGTTCTTTCAAGGACTATCTTTCAAGACAACTACCAGTTGAGCCTGACAGCCCGTTTGCATTTGAACTGGCCCAGTTTAGTGCTGAAGTCCAGTCAGTCCAGAAGTACGATTGGGCTTTCGACCGAATAACTCATTTGCATTTGGACTGGCCCAGAAATTTCAGAAGTCCAGACGCTTCTTTGTTCTCCCCTTTTCGTGCTGCACTGCAAACGTCAATAGAGTCTTCTGCGTTCCACTCCATAGTCCACCCTCGTGAATAATTTCTGTACATGGAAACAAGGAAGCATACGCTGGCGCTGCTGAAACAATGCAAAGCTTGACCCGACTTTTCAAAGCCTGGCTAGCTACTAGCCAGATCACTCCATGAAAACTGGTACAGAGGAAACTGACAAGTGTAGTTTAATGTGCATGACGAGGTCTGAATGACTTTGGATGTTTTGGGTATCTTTTG
Source organism: Chloris gayana (assembly GCA_031894775.1). Taxonomy (NCBI): domain Eukaryota; kingdom Viridiplantae; phylum Streptophyta; class Magnoliopsida; order Poales; family Poaceae; genus Chloris; species Chloris gayana. The sequence goes on along the minus strand of JAUNZO010001897.1, from coordinate 194,967 downwards.
TACTCTTATTTATTTTTTGCCGGGAAAAAACATCTACCACTTTTATCGGATTCACGAAATTAGCATTGTTCGTATACCACTTTAATCGCTATGATATGCGATTTTGTTGCCACTGTCAATGATACAAACCGGTGCTGGACGACGGACTTGCTTCGTTATATACTATCCTCGAACAGCTCCCAAATCACCGGCGACTAAGCTGCGTTATTTCCAAGGAGTATTCTCGCTCCAAAGCTAGCGAAAGCTATTTATGGCGCCCCCCATGTTTCAAGCTTCACCGCAGCCTTGGCAGTGAATCAGCAGGCGAGCGCGCGGCGCGGCAGTGAAGCCAACCAACCATGGCCACAGCGATCGATCCAACAAGGCACCCGGCCGGCGGAACACCGAAAACCAGGCAGACGCAGGCCCCCGGGTTGTGTGTGAGAGATGCGTTCCGAACCCAAGCTCCGCGAAGCGCAGGGGCCATTTGTCTCGGCGCCCGCAGGGAATCCCGATGCGCTCTGAGCGGAAGGGGAGAGAGAAACGCGCGCGGCATGCCATGCCAGCCCGCGCCTCCCACCCGTTGCTTGCCACCTCGCGCCTGCGCGGTTGGCCGCTCCCCGCGGCCTCGGCCTCGCCCCCGCGACGGGGCGTTGGCTCCCCACCTGCACTCGTTTCAGAGCCCGCCCGCCACTTGTCACGCCGCGTCCCCGCCTCCGCGTCTCCGCCCGCCCCCGCCCATCCGCCTATAAAAGCCCGAGCGCCCGCCCCAACCCTAGAACGCCGACGCCGCGCCGCCGCCGCCGCCACAGCACCCTCCATCCCTCTCTTCCCACCATCTTCTCCGCCCGTGTCTCGTCGTCGTTCCGCCAGTCGAGCACATGGCCGGCATCACCTCCTCCTCCTCCTCCGGCGACAGCAGGCCGACGAGGATAACCAAGAAGCGCCGGTCCGTGCGCCGCGGGCCCCGCGGCGGCACCCGGAGGCTGCCGTCGGCGCCGCGACCTGTGAGTGCCTCGGAATTCACGGCCTCCTCTTGCTCTCGCTGTGCCTGTGCGTGCGGTATACATGCGGTGCTGGGCCGTGGCTGTGCGGAGGCGCGCTGGGCTGGATGGAGGCCCAGAGGGAGGAAATAACCGGTCCCGATCGATGCTGCCGGATTTTAAATTTTGAGATGTTGACGTTTGTCGCCCGGATTTGGGTCCCTGATCCGTACAATTGCTGATTCGATGTTGCCAGCCTTATTTGCTAGCGGCGGCTGGTTGCAGTTCTTTTTTTCGTGACCCGGACGATTTCTTATTAGTTGATTAGTCCATGTCCATACTTGTTCGATCGAATCCCACTTGCAATAATTCAGGCGATCTTTTGTGATTGTGGAGGCACCTCGTAGGTTGAGGAACGTGGGGTTATTTTGAATTTTTCAGGTCACTTTTCTTCGTGACTGCGAAGGTTCTGGAAACTGGATCCGTAATTGCCAAATTATCAATGTATTCGGGTCGTTCGGTGACAACTTTCGCGGCTGACGTGCCACATTACCGTTTCAGGGCGATAATAGCACGCAGTATTAATCTTAGGCACACAGTTTGGCACGTTCCTGTGTCAATTTTGTTTTGGTGCTCCCAACTGTTGTTGTTACCAGGATTCGGAGAAACATTATTGATAGGACTTCCAAACATATGTGTGTATTCCAAGTGAATCTTCTTGATGGATACCACTGTAGCTAGATTCGATAGGAGTTTTGCTGTACCACTGTGAATCTTCTTTGATGGATACTGACACTTCCTTGCCTGAAGCCACAAAATTGATTGTACGTATCATACAAGTGTCTGTTGACTGGTCCACCGTCTTTAATTCTTTATACAGTAGTATATCATAATGAAACAATTTCTCACTGTGCTGATTTCATTCATCTTTTGATGCAGTTAAATGAATTGGACTTGAATACCGCTGCTCTTGATCCAGAAGTAAGGTTTAGATATTCCTATTGCAGAAAAGATTGAACATAGATTGCTTTAACGGGTTGAATGATTCTCCAATGTCGGTGCAGCAATATCTTCCTCGATTGAGAGTTATCCTACAGAAGGAACTCCGGAATAGTGATGTAAGCCAACTTGGGAGGATAGTTCTCCCAAAGGTCAGTTATTCCGTCTTGAACTATCATTCTCTATGTTGCATATAAGCCCTCTTATCCTGTCTTGAACTATCATTTTTTGTCATTTGATTAATGAATTATTCAGAAGGAGGCAGAGGCTAACCTCCCTATTCTGATATCAAAGGATGGAAAGAGTTTGTGTATGCATGATTTGCTGAATATGGGACTGTGGACCTTCAAATACCGGTAGGCCAATTTGTAAATTACTTGGCTGTAGAGTGCACCGATTACTATTCTTCACTTTACTCAGGCCACAACGAGCTGCTAAAATTAATTTTTGGGGAGTATGCTAAAATTTATTAGGAACAATAAAATGTGTTATGAGCTCGTATCTTTAATTTTTGTCATTTTCGTCCTTAATATTCCTTGGATAAAATTCTTCTGAAGAAGCCAACTGCAGAGAACACTGCATAGTTCAATCAATATTGTGCCATATGTCTAAGTGAAATGAACAATATCAGATTAGTATTTTCATTACTTTTGTCGAAAAACCGTAGAACTGCAACCAAATGATTACAAATTATCTGTGTTCCTTAGCTGAATGCGTTCATCCGATCCCATGCTAATTTTAGTGAGGTCTTGCTTATCCGCAACAGTGACAGTTCATCATTATCTCTCGTGCAGATATTGGCCTAACAATAAAAGCAGGATGTATGTACTTGAAAATACAGGTGAGTACTATCCTTTTACCTTCATCTGTTACAGCATTTTGTAGATTAATTATTTCACATGTGCCTTAACCCTTTAACTTTTTTCCAGGAGATTATGTCAGAGCTCATGATCTTCAACAAGGAGACTTCATTGTGATTTACAAAGACGACGAGAATAACCGCTTTGTACTAATTTTTCCTCAGTAGCATATAAAAAACTTGCTCGTTTTAGACTTTTAAAAAAAAACTTGCTCGTTTTTTGAGATGCACTCCGTATTTGCTTACTGACATTTGTGCACCACAATATGAAGGTTATAGGAGCAAAGAAGGCCGGAGATGTACAGGCAGCTATTGTGCCACAACTCCATGAGCATACCTCTGCCCCCTCGCCACCTTCACAAATTATTGATGACTATGCAATTCATCCCGTTGCTCCAGAAGCTGGGATCCTTGCCTTCATGCCCCAATCTGATGAGAATTACGAGATATTCGACGGGATACTGAACTCTCTGCCAGAAATACCGGCGGCCAACGTGAGGTACTCCGACTTCTTCGACCCGTTTGGTGACGGCATGGACATGGCAAATCCCCTCAACACGAGCCACTCTGGTAACTTGCCGTCGCATTTCCATGACGAGAAGAACGGGAATTCGTCGTTTCCCAACCCAAAGTCTGGGCCTCTGATGTGAGACCCCCGGTCAGAAAGCCGCTTGCAGCTCCCTGTCCCTGACGCCATTCCTGTACATGAAAATAATTGGTGTCGTCATTTTATTATTTACTGCTGCGCGACTGTTAGTTATGTGTACTAAAAGGGTTCTTTTTGACTCGGCAAAACTGAACGTCTCGTCGGATGTTGAATGTGCGGGAACAATAAATTTGTTTCACCATTCTGTTATCTGTACTACGTACCTCCTCCGGTGGTGAATATATTGCTGTCGTTGAACTCGCCAGGGATAACGGAAAAAGAGATGGAGTAAATCCTATGCAACTGAAAGCGTGCTTGCTTCGATTCCATGTTGTTGGGAATGTGATGCCGGATTGCTGGTTTTGGAATCTTCCATTGTTGGGCGGCGGGTGCCAAACCTTTTTGTGTTTCAGCAACTTGACTGTACGTTTGCGTCGGACTGTTGGAGAGCTGCGGGTGCCAAACCTTTTTGTGTTGCAGTAGCTAGACTGGTGCATCAGTTATTTCCAAGAATGTAGCTAGCTCTGTTGCCTGTCCCAGCTGCACTCATTCGGGTATGCCGAGAAACATACTAGTGGATGGTCAGTACAACATCGAAAGTGACCCAAAACTGCTGCATTGTGTCAGCCAAAGGAGAGTTTAGAGGTGCCTAACTAATAACAACTTGGGGATCATACCGCAGCAAGCAATTTTAATATAAGAGTTTTCTGATGTAAAATAATATAATAGTCATTATTTTTCCGTCAACTAATGGTCATTAGTTGTAGGGTAGTTTAGTTTAACCGAAAATTGATAAATTTCTTATTTCTACATTTTTTTGTTAGTTGCATGAAAAATTGACTAACTTAATAATGATGATGAACTAGATTTATTATAAATATACAATGAGAAATTTGTATGAATATTGAATAACTTATTAAGGATGATGAATAAAATATATTATTTTGATGATATTATGTTACCCTCAGTAATAGTCATTGTTATTAATTCTTGAAATTATTAAATCAGCACTTAGATCTAACTAATGATCGGATTAGCTTGGAAAAATAATGGTCATTATTTTGTAAGAAAACTCTTATATTTTTACAATAGGTAAACTCTCGGAATACACACATGGAATTCGGCGGCGTATATAACGAGGCCACGACGACGGCCTGATCCAACTCGGCGGCGTTGCGCAGTCTCCTTCCTTCGCTGCCAGCTGCTAGGCGTCGATGGCGTGCCAAGGTGATAAGGTGAGCAGGAGCGTGTACCTCTCCGAGTGCGTGGCGGTGTGGGGCAGCGCGTCGGCTCGCGGGGGCCGCACGGAGATGGAGGACGCGTCCGCCTCCGTGCCGCGCTTCGCCGACGTGCCGGTGCGGATGCTGGCCTGCGCGCGGGACATGGACGCGCTCGGCCTCGAGGTGGGCCTGGACGCCGCCGCCAAGGTGCTGCTGCCGGCGCACCTGTTCGGCGTGTACGACGGGCACGGCGGCTCCGAGGTGGCCAACTACTGCGGCGACAGGATGCACGTCGCGCTGAGAGAGGCGCTGCTGAGGAGCGGGCTGCTGCTGTCGGAGAAATCGGGGGACCTGGACATCAAGGAGCACTGGGAGAAGGTCTTCGGGGATTGCTTCCAGAGGGTGGACGACGAGGTGTCGGGTCAGGCGAGCAGGCTCTCCGCCGGTGGCATGGAGCGCCAACGCAAGGCTGTTGCCGACGGCGACGTCGGCTCCACTGCCGTTGTAGCGGTTGTCTGCTCTTCTCACGTCATAATCGCCAACTGCGGAGATTCACGCGTCGTGCTCTGCCGCGGGAAGAAGCCCATGGTGATGTCCCTGGATCACAAAGTACGTACCCAACCCACACTAGTAGTATATATACTTTACTACATTTAGTAAAGATAAAGATAATTTATTTGCTTCTCGTCAACTTCCATATCCAGCCTGATAGAAAAGACGAATGCGCGCGGATTGAGGCTGCAGGAGGGCAGGTCATCTACTGGAACAACGTCCATCGAGTCGCCGGAATACTTGCCATGTCACGATCAATCGGTAAGTAGTGCATTAATTAATTTTTCGTCCCCAATCTGTAAACACAGGGAGGGCAGCTGATGATTCCTTTGGTACAGGGGACCGATACTCAAAGCCGTTTGTGATCCCCAAACCAGAGGTCATTGTCATCCCGCGGGCAAGAGGCGACGACTGCCTCATCCTCGCGAGCGACGGGATGTGGGATGTCATGTCCAACGAGGAGGCGTGCAGAACGGCGCGTGTCCGGATCTTCCTCTGGTACAAGCGGAACGGTGGCGCGGACTCGGACGACGGCGGTGAGCCTACGGCGGTTAACCCCGCGGCGCAGTCAGCTGCAGATTATCTCGTCAATCTAGCTCTGACTCGCGGGAGTACGGACAACATTACCGTCACCGTGATTGACCTGAGGCGACGGAGGAAGACCAAGGTCGAATCGTTGCTGGCAACCACATCCATCCATTCCGTTACGAAACCGCACCGGCATGATTCAACGGGCGAACCACAAGGTGCCGAACACGGTCTGACCAAGTGCCGAATTATTGATGCCAAGCCGTGACACCAATGCACTACTGCAGGAGGAGGCTTAGATATCGTCCCCGGTCACCAACTCAACTGACTGCCGATAGCTGGTTTGCCGGAGGTCATTGTTGGATTGCCCGTGATAACTCGCGAAAATCCGCGAAATTTACACTAGATAGGTATTGCCCACTTGCATCCTTAGTTTTGCCGCCGCTGCGGTTGTACACGGTAGGTGACATCATTGCTTAATGTTTCTCACGGGCTGTTTGTTGGGTAGGATAGAGACTGAAGGAAAGGATTAGGTCACATAAGGATGTTGATTTACTTGCTCCATAGACTATGTATATCATATGTATTCGAGATGTATTGATGATGTATCTGAATTTCTTTTGTATTTTTTCAATACTCGTTTTAGAAACATAATCATCTAATACTCAGTCGTCAATGTATTCATGTTGGACGGTGTTTTTGATACAAATGTGATTGTTTCTAGACATATGAGTGCTTCTGAGACCACTGTCACCACCCAAAAACCTAAAATAATGAAAATGAAGAGCGGGATTATCCAATAAGATAAAACAATTGTCGGTATTCTAGCCACACTCTTGGCTAAATATGTTTCAGTTCGAAAATGTTAAACATTTAGCTAGCTTTACATAATCAAAGTATACCGTAATAGGTTAATTAGGCTTTGAAAACTTATTTAACCTTTCTTTCTGCAATGGAAAAATGAGACATCGGGGAGTTCTGCAGGTCTAGAATATAAAATAATTCTGGTGAACTGAAAATGTATTATGTTGATGATTTGAACCATCAAAACAAGAAAATAAATAGCTTGCATTCAATTGGATATGTCAAAACGAACCAATAGTGTCTAGCCATGTTTTTTTTCTTTGTTACAAAAAATCGCAATGTTGGACCACATATCATTCACAATCACAAGGCAAAATAGCCAAGATTCTATATTCTAGTGGTTATAGTAGCAGAGAAATACTTCGAGTGAGCATAGGGGCATGTGCCCACCCTGACTTTTCTCTTAATTATGGTTAAATATAAATATTGAATCTCTGATTATACTATTAAACATGTCATACTAGTTATAAATGTGTTGTCAAATCATAAATTGAAGTACAAAAACATCAAATTCTGGTAAATTCATGAAATTCTGTTAAATTTAATAAATTTGTCAGAATTTGATATTTTTGTACTTCGATTTATGAATTGACAACATTTCTACAACTAGTTTGACATGTTTAATAGTATAATCTGAGATTTAATATTTATATTTAACATAACTAATCAAAAAACTAGGGTGGACACATGACGCTATACTCACAAAAGTCATTCTCATAGTAGCACCTGAGCTTCTAGGTTCGACTTCTATAGAAGTTAATTTTCTAAAGTTTAACAATATTATGATTTTTGTGGTAGGTGACATTCCGGTTGATAGCTATATATGTGCCAGTGTGACTTCGATAATCTTAAGAATTTAACATCTCAGTCTTCAAATATGGGTATAAGATTTACATACATGTTTTTATAAGGGAAGCGTCGGTGAAGTTGTACTGTGTAATGAAAAAAAATCACAAATGCAAATAGATCCCCCGCCGGATTCTGTTTCTGTGGCAGGGACCGGAGGCCAAAGCCCCTTCTAATTCCAACCCTGATAAGAGCACCGAAAACCCCAAACCCTGCTGCTTTACTCCAACCCGCCGGCGGCAACCCAACAAACAAACTCTACATAGCGCGGCGGCGCTTTGGCCTCCTCTAGTCCCCTCCGATCCGCAAAGCCTTTTCCCCCTCGAAGCGCGGCCAAACCCTAGCCCCTCTTCTGTTCATCTCGAGACATGGCGTCAGAGGACGAAGCGAATGCCACGGCGACGTCGGCGGCGGCGGAGGACGCGCCGAAGGAGAATCGGGGGCGAAAGGGGAAGCACGACAAACCCAAACCGTGGGACGACGACCCCAATATCGACCACTGGAAGCTGGAGAAGTTCGACCCCTCATGGAACGAGGGCGGCATGCTCGAAGTCACCTCCTTCGCTACCCTCTTCCCCCAGTACCGAGGCAAGGGCTCAGTCCTCTTCCCGTCTTCTTCGTTCGCAATGAGGTGCCTTCTGAATTTGTGGTAGGCGATTTGGGCGTTGAAAGTCTTGTTTATTTGAGTGTAGAGAAGTACCTGCAGGAGGCATGGCCTATTGTGAAGGGCGCATTGAATGAGTTCGGCATCTCGTGCGAGCTCAATTTGGTGCGTGACGACTGGCGAGAGCTATTTTAATTTGCCTTAAACTTTGCACTTCGATTGGGCAGAGAGAGATCGTTCTCTGAGGCATCTCTTGATGTGTACTAGTATATAGGTGGAGGGATCCATGACGGTTTCGACAACCCGGAAGACCACAGACCCATTCATTATTTTCAAGGCTAGAGACCTGATTAAGCTGCTGTCACGAAGCGTCCCTGCACCTCAGGTTTGACTTCTTTGTCACCAAGTGCAAGGCCGTGGTTGTGTATACTGAGTGGATCTTGCTGTTGAACTATGCTTTAATTAGTTTATCCAAGCAGAGAGTTGAGCATTATCTGCAATGCTCCTGTCGTCGGGCTTGTGAGAGGTTGCCATCTAAGTTTAATAATTAGGGCATTGCATGTTGTTATCATGTTTCATGATGGTTACACACAAATCAACTCCTCACTGATTTTTACAGGCTATCAAAATACTCAATGATGACATGAACTATGACATTATAAATATTGGTTGTCTTGAAAGAAATAAGGTAAGACTTCTCTTCAGTCTTCATAGTTCAACATCAATTCCCTATCCCCTCCGAAGTTGTAGCTTTCATCTACTAAAAAACTTGAGACACATTTATGCATTGTAGGAAATGTTGGATTTCAAATACATAACTATTGATGACCCTCAATAACATTTTGAACCTATAACAGAAGAATATAATTTCAAACCATTCTGCATCATAGTCATGTGCTACATTCTGTTGCACCGAGCTTTTGTTGAATGCATATAACCATTATTGATTTGGTTGGCTCCAATCTATGGCTTGTTCTCTTTACCACATTTTTTTACATTGCATAATTACTTCTAATGAAGTTTGTGATGGGATCAAGTTAGTGGCGTCACCACTCTCTCTCTCGTAGAGTTTTATTTTCCTCCGGTTCATTAATAATGTGCAATGTACAGGGACGATTTGTGAAAAGGAGAGACCGCCTTTTAGGCCCTAATTTATCTACACTGAAGGTAAAAGTTTCTCTATTCCTCTGAGGACCTCATTTAATCTTAAAATTCATAATATAGTAATCATGCATAACTCTGTTTGTTTACATGTGGTTTTATGTGCTACAGGCTATTGAGATTTTGACTGACTGCTACATCTTAGTGCAGGTGTTCCATAATTTCTTTCCTTATTATGCTCAATATTTTAAATGGCATTATGGGGTTTATTTTAATTCACTGTGGGTGTCCCCCAACCCGTTTTTCCTACACCATTTGCAAACTTATTATTATTTTTTTGTCACCTTTCTCAACCAAAGGGAAACACGGTCTCAGCCATGGGTTCCTATAAGCGTAAGGGACTAAAACAAGTTAGAAGGATTGTAGAAAGTTGCATAAAAAATGAAAAGCATCCAGTCTACCACATCAAGGTGACTGATTTTGCCTTTATTGGTGTTATTTCGAAGGAGTGTTGAAAAACAATTATTCTTGAGTGCTTACTGGTTATTGTTAAACTAAGGAACTCTTAATCAAACGTGAACTGGCTAAAGTTCCTGCTCTTGCCACTGAAAGCTGGGATAGGTTTCTCCCGAAGTTCAAGAAGTAAGTGACTCATGTCATATTTATATTGGAGGGTCAATACCAAGCATATTTTGTGTGTATGATTCCTTGTCGTTTTTAAATTAATTTTCAGGAAGACAGTCAAACAGAAGAAGCCTCATAAAACTAAGGAGAAGAAGCCATATACGCCCTTTCCACCACCTCAACTTCCTAGCAAGGTAAAGTCCTAGTGATACCTTTTGGTTCCATCTTATTGAGCCAATTTTGTTGTAACTAGTGACTATAGGCCAATCTCAATGCATAGTTTCATCTTTGCACTTTCTAAGAGTGCCGCATCAGATTTAAAGATTTAGTTTGATGTTTTGAAATTGTCTCTCTCAATGCATAGTTTATCTCACGATTTCATAGGCAAGCTATAGCATTAAATTAACATATATTTGTTGCATTGAGATTGGTCAAAACGTGTTGGGATGAAACTCTATGTTCTCAATGAGGGTTTGAATGGAGTTTCATATCTATGAAACAATAAACTCATTTGCTCGGTTTCATATTAATTAGTTATGCCACATCATCTCTTTTGCTTATGTGGCACCTCATTTAATGCTGATGAAATCCTCCACTGAGACTGCCCTTAGTTGTTAGTGGTAATCTTGAATTTATGCTTGCATCAGCTTTCAATGTCTCTGAACACACATAATTCTTTCACTGTTAGTCTTTGCATGATTAATTCAGTTTCCCGGTATCTACTTGAATTTGTAGTGAATTCCGAAAAGCCAATTCATCATTTTGTGCACGTATAGTAGTTGAAAGTGCTTCATATTAATTCCCTGTGCATAGTGTACTCTGAATTGATTTACCATTTTTATTTTGTAGATTGATCTTGAACTTGAGAGCGGTGAGTATTTTATGAGTGACAAAAAGAAATTAGCACAAAAATGGCAAAAGAATCTGGAGAAGCAAGCAGAGACATCTCTAGAAAACAAAAGAAAGAGGAACGCTGCATTAGTTCCTCCGAAGGTTAGAATATTTTCTCAGTTTGTAAGAGTAGTTCTTGATGTTCTTTTTTTTTTTTGGGAAAAGGGATAGTCTCTTGATTCTCCTTCACCCATTATTGAAAATGCCACGACGTTATCTGTTGCCGGAGAACACTGAAGGTCCAACTGAATCTGACAAGGCAACCAATGATAGTAATGAGATAGCAGATCTAGCCAAGTCCTTAAAGGTACACTGCTACACTCGTGCTTTCCTATAATTACCTGGGTGTTCTTCCATTAGTACGGTGACTTGTCATCTGAATCTATTTTCTGTTTGCAGAAGAAGGCAAATGATTTCAGAAAGAACGAGGCACAGGATAATGCCAAAGCTGAACTATATCTCGCTAGTACTGAAGAATCACTACTGAAAAAGAAGAAGCACAAGTCAACGAAATCCAAGTAGACACGATCGGGATGCATCGTGACCTTCATCAAATGATTGAGCCATTTGTATAGTTACGCTATTGAGACACTTATCCCATTAGAGGTGCAAGAGTTGCAATTGACGAAGATAGCAGAACACTACCGGCATTGATGCAAAATTTTTGACTTCAACGGTCCGCTCTGCTTCCCTGCTCTTTCTTGCAGGCGTCAGTAGTCAGCTTCTTTCGCGTCCAGCGAGGCCGCTTGCGCCCTGCAGGCCGCCGTACGAAATACCTACACCTACGCAGCGGTCGATGCCATCCACGCGGGCGTGAATCAGGCGCAAGTCATCATAAGCAAAGAACATTTCTAAGTGAGCACAATATTTTTAAATAGCTTGGGGTCTATCTGGCTCCCGAGAATACCACCTTAATAAATCAGGAATTGAGACATATCTAACTTGAGATGCACGATTTCAACCATCTTATTATTTATTCAATCTTTCCAAAGCTATTAGTGCGCACTGCACATCAATTTAATGCCATATATTTTGTACATTTTCTGATGCTCGCACAGCAAAGAACATGAATATACAAGCATTTACCAAAAAAGGTAGGATACAAGCCACAAAGCCATCATTCTCCATCAGCAGAACGACGAGATCCATTTCTTGATCATTTACAACACATCCACAGCTTCCCTACTTACAGCAAAACCTCCCTCGCTATGTGTATAGGGCAGGCCTTCTGCCCTCTCTATCCCTTGTATACAAGCCCAAAAATGGCTAGAAAGAAAAAGAATGGCAAGAAACACCTGGACACAAATATACAATCTAAGAACCAATCAATAAAATCAGAAGCCCATAATCTCGCCTAGCAACTACTCTTCAATGGCCTTGCTATCTGATACAAAAAGAATCACACATGCTGTACATCCTAAACACGAATCCTGATTTATCCACAGGCGGTGAAGTCTCCATGGTGAGAAAAAATTGACTATTCCCCCTTTGCAATAAAAAGGCAAAGTTTGGGTTTTCACGGACAAAAGGCAGCAAGTCATCATCAGCCACCTCAATGGCTGGTAATGTCTTTGTAATATCGTCAAGAGAAAAAGGTATGCTGTACCAAGAGATTTTTCAAATGTCAGCATAAGCTTTTAGCATTAATTTAACACACGGTCATTTTCAAATGTTACAAACCTGGAATCATCATCTAATAGTATAGAAAAGGTTGTGACAGTATTTGATTCCTCACGTGCTGCAGTTTTCAAGCTTGATGTAAACTGCATATAAGGAGATAAAAGGAAGACATTTATCGTCTGATAGTTCATTCATACAGGTACACAAACTAAATGAAGCAACGTCACTATTAAATTAGGAAAGCTGTAATCAAAATACCTCTGCTGATATAGTGTTTGTACCATTCACATCATCCCAGTACATACTAACTATTCGTTCAAGCTGTTGTATGCTCAGAGCCTAAAGGTATCATAAAAATATAGAATCAAGAGTTAAGTTCAAGCAGTGAAAGAAACTTGGTCAAATTAAATACTTACTGGGCACACATCAGTGCGTATCTCTCTTAATGTCCTCATTGGCTTCAGAGAAATCACCTGATGAAACAGTAATCAGGATAGATGTAAATCATTAGTAAATTATTCGCTGGGAAATATTTGAGAAGTTTCAAGCATTTAATGAACAGTAGGAATAAAAAGGTTTTGTTCTAAAATAATGTATACCAAAAAATCAACAGCCTGTCTGATATGCCTCAATGCCTCCCAGGCTGAACCAGCAAACTGTAAAATGCAAAACATATAAGCCAATAGCATTTGGGAGAAACCATCTCAAAAAAGCCAAGCGATTTACCTCTCTAGTAGCATTGTCAGACCAATGTTTAAGTTCAGCTAGTCCAGCTCTGACATATTCCGCGTTGCTAAATGAACAGCACTCACGCCGCAAAAGTAGTCTAGTTTCAAAGGAAACAATCTTAAGAAACTTTATATATGTGAAGGAAAAATGCAAGAAAGAAATGTTTACCGGTTAAATAGTTGAACATCAATCAGTGAAAATATTTGAGTGAATAGTTTGTTCACCAAAATTGGTGGAACCTGCAGATTCAATTGAAAAGATAAGTACATTCAGATATCACACTAATGGATGCAACAGGTTGACAATATTTTAGCACGTACATGATTTGCTCTCAGCACATCCAAATAGCTGTTGAGGATTTTCACAATGCCCAACCAATGAGCAAGTTGATTAGGTTGGCCCATACCATTCAAATTGCCTTTTGCTAGACCTGAGTGTGAAGTTCTTGGATCCTGCAAAGTTCTACATTTAGATATCTTTCAACTGGAAAAAGAATCATATTAGTGTCCATTTTTCAGGTGGTGATACCTGTATGCACGATTCAAGCAAAGGGTTTAGCTCCTTTTTCACACTGTCACTTATCATCCCATAAACCTTTTCAATGAGATCCACAAGCTGCTGTTTAAAGAGCAAAGCTGGATATTTTGCCTCAACTTGGGGTAATCCAGAAGATCCAACAGTTGACTGGCCAGTAAGATAAGCAAGCCCCGCGTTTGAAGTTTGATTTGCATGAAAGATCCTCTCTGATGAAAATCGCCGCCTTTGAGGAGTTGAGATCGCTGTCCTAGTAGTTTTGAATGACCGTTGAAGGAGAACTGTTAATGTAGATAAGTTGGACAGCCAATACGACAATGTTCTCATGTCATTTTGAGCCTTCCAGGGAGAAAGAAATATCAGTATGATTAGCCAAGGTCAGGTGCAGTTGCATGACATAGTATAGAATGGGATTTTTAAATAATATCAAAAGGAGATTGACAATTGACACCTTAATTGCCTTTTCTTTTTCATGTTCTAACAAACTTTCAAGGCTTCCATATTTATCTTGTATTTTTCATAATGAATGTAGTTATAGATTCAGATGAGTAAGAATTACTCTAAAGATAATCATCCATTCGTTTTGCGCAAAGCAGAAGTGGTACAACATGAGCGCCAGTGGCTCTTAAGAAACATTATGGTGAAAAGGAAAAAAAAAGAGTTAAAGTGGGAGGAACCTCTATTGCTGAGTTTATAGTTTGCAGAATGCTATCAAAGACACCTGTCTTCATTGCTTCGAATGATCTCCAATGGAGAAGACATTGATACATAAGAAGAGCTGCAACAGGCTTGCTCCCAGAAAATCCAAGGTACTGTGAAATGCAGGTAAGTAACCACTGCTGATCATCCTGGGGTTGCTGATGTTGGGAAGGCTTCAAAAAATAAAGAATAAAAACATTGTTATAAACGCTGAAAGTTCAATTTAATAAAGAGCATGTAGCATACCTGAAATTTCTGATTTAATACTCTCTGCAGTTTTTCTCCATGCTCAAAATCTTTTTGGATGCCCAAGTTAGGAGTACTGGCCTATAGATTATAGTTAACAACAGCTCAGTTTAGAGATTTTTTTATTTCAGAAATGCTATGCTGCTATAAACACGCTAAACTCACCAAAGAGGGTATTGCTTCTGATGTGCTAGTTGAGGGCTTCATTTCAGTTTGTTTAATGTCACCGTTCAGAATGTGGCCATTATCTGGAATTTTCTGCAATAACAGCAGTAGTTTTGAGTTTTGAATGATTGAGCAAAGCATATCCAAAGTAGGTTAGAAAAATTGTACATGGATTCTTGTGATCTTTGAACGTGATCCTGAAGATTTGGCAGTAGATGGAGGAGTTGCAGTTGATTGTTGACGGAGAACCTGGTTCTCAGCCTCTAAGTTGGCTGCTTTTCCCTCGAGCCTATTCATAGAACGATGGATCAGAAGTGTCAGTTGAAGTTTGAAGCAATATAGAGCATCACCTGATATTAGTAACTGAGATAATGGAACACGACATTGACAGTGCATACCTTTGTAAGGTCTCCTGAAGTTGAGTAACAATTTTACCAGACTCTTCAATTTTTTTAATCAAATCATCATTCCTCTTGAGGAGATCTTCATTTCTTCTTAGTAAATCTTCATTTCTTTCATGAGCTTCAGTAATAGCTCTCTTGGCAGCATCACTTTCTTGTTTCTCCATTACAAAAGAAGACAACCTTGATATTGCATCTACTTGAAGCCTTGTTTGAGAGTAGTTAGTATTAGACTTCTATAAACAACGAAATAAGCACACTGAATTCCAGAAAGCTATATATAGAACAGTGATACTAACTTCTGAACTGTATCTTGAAGTAAGTGCATCCTGTATTCACTATCATTAATTTTCTTGAGTAACTCATCATTTTTCTCTTGAGCTTCAGCAAGAAATTTCCTGATTGTCTCATTTTCTTGTATTGCTGCTTCCAAAGAAACACCTTTCGCAGTTATATTTTCTTCAAGCCTGTGTTTTTGACAAGCATGATACCATGAATCAGTAGAAAAAACAAATGACTAAACAGTATGCAATATCAAAATCCATGTAACAGCATGATGAGTAAGTATTCACATTTGTTGATGTTTGGCTGTCAAACCATTGAAAAATTGTTAGCAAAGGTATTATTTCATTCTCTCATGCAGTTTTTTTTTCATGAGCGAGCTTATGTGGATGCATGAATTAGCAGAATATGGATAAAGCATCGACAAAGCACCAGTGAAGGTACAGACTTATTTATTGTATTTTGAAGGTGTTCAATCTTTTCATTAGAATCTTCAACTTTCATCAGAAATTCATCATTTTTCTCTTCAGCCTCAGCAAGTGTTTTCTTAATCGCATCCTTCTCTTGTCTCTCTGATAGCAACAGAGCATCCTTTGTTGTTGTATTTTCTCCAAGCCTAAATTGATGAATAAATATCAAGCATTAGCAAGACAAAGGCAATAAAGACATTAAGACGCACAAATAGATCTAGCAAGGATTGATGGATGAAATCACCTTTCTATGATATCTTGAAGAAGATCAATTTTCCTGTCAACGTCCACAAATTTCTGCAGTAGAACTTCATATCTTTCTTGACTTTCAATGTGTGCTTTCGTTGTTGCATCATTTTGCTCCTTTTCTCTCAACAACATATTCTCATTTGCAGCTGTGTTTTCCTCAAGCCTGACAATGTGAAGAAAGAAATAGTGACACAACAAGTATTTGAGGGATGAGATATGTTCAGTTTGTTCATTCTAATAATTAGAGCCCTCGGCTATCAGCAGCATTGCAAGTGCAATGCTGACAATGTAGGGTCCTAGAATTAGTTCATATATTGGAATAAGAATTGAAAATCTGGAATAAGTAAACCAAGAAACAGCTATAGACCTCTGTACAGTAAACTTAAGCTGAAGAATGGTTTTATCATCCTCATGAATTTTCTTTAGCAATTCTTCATTCCTTTCATGAGCTTCAGTTAAGGTCTTCTGTGTGCTCTCATGTGCCTGCTTTTCGGTTAGCAGTAAGGCATCTTTGGCAGTGACATCTTGTTCAAGTCTGTAAATGTGAAAGGGAAAGTTTACCAATATAAGTCATATAATGACAACAGAAAGATATACGAAGTGGGGGCATGTGGTCTTCAGATCTACAAACGAAAAAAGGATGATCCAACAAACAATGCAGTAAAGACTCTAACTAAATAAGGAAAAAATGGGGAAATCGACAGTTTGCCACACAACTGTTAAGAGCATTTGAGGATTTTCCACTCAACTGTCTTGGTAGTGTGTGAAAAATTGAAAAACGAAATTGTTGAAGCTCCCAAAAAAGGGAGGAAAGAAAGAAATCACCTTTTAATTGTACCCTGAAGATTATCAGATTTTCGTTCTGCATCTTCAAGCTTCATTATTAAATCTTCAATTTTGGATTGTGCTTCTGTCAGTAATTTTAGGGTGGAAGCATTATGTTCCTTTTCAGTTAGCAATAAAGCTTCGGTTACTCCAAGATTTCCTTCGAGTCTATGCAGGGGAACATGTCATCACATTATGCAAATGAAGATAAATGATAAGGTTAGTGCTTGGAAGTCAGATGAGAAGTGTGATTCTCCTATAAGTTACAAACCTCCTAACTGAGTCATCAAGTTCTGTGATATCTGCACGGGTATCTCGTACTTCATTTAGCAATTCCTCAATCCTTTTTGTGCACCAGTTAATTCTTTCTTTGTTTCATTGTTTTCATGTTTTTCTATTGCCAAAAGGGAATCTTTATTGGCTGTACTTTCTTCAAGTCTATGTGCAAAGAACAGAAGTATTACAATTGGTGAGAAGCAGTCATACACAATGATACAAGGAAATCCTAAAGTAGATGAAACCTTTTTATTGAAGCTTCAAGCATAATAATTTTTCTATCTGAGTCCTCGACTTTGTGCATTAAGTCTTGGTTTCTCCCTTGAGCTTCAGCCAAAACTTTAATGATGTCATCATAACTTTGCTTTGTCGTAAGCAACAAGGACTCTCTTGTAGCTGCTTCCTTTTGAAGTCTATATTAATTAAAATAACGAAATTGGTGTTCAGTCAGAAGGTTATATATTAGAGTGCATACGTACAATGCAAGTTAGTGCACTGTAATTCGGTTTAGCTGGTACCAGCTAAAGTCCAAACTGCCAAAGAGTTAGTAAAACAAGAAACAGACCTTTCCAGTTTCTCCAGGAGCTGATCTCTGTTTTTCTCAAATTCCTCAATTTTTGTTAGTAATTCCTTGTTTATTTCTTGAGTATAAGATAGTGCTTTCTTCGTTTGAGCATGACCTTGCCTTTCTGCTAAGTGAAGAGTGTCCATTGTTGTTGCACCCTCTTCTAACCTATGTTCAGGATCAAATTGCAACAGCTACGGTCATATACTTGATGATGGATCAAATTAGATATTCACCATGTTGGTACCCATTTAACAAGTAAGCAGTTGCATTTTCTGTGTCAGCATGTCACAATGTTTTCCACTTTTCCTAGAGGAATTTTATTCAACATTAGTCAAATCAAGAATTGTGATACTAGGTTGGATACTCTTCACCCCTTTACAATATCATGAAAAATGTTTTCTTCACTCCCTAGTTATTTCAATCTAGACCAGCTCAGGGCGATGGTAAACATTTCCTCAGGTTATCCACTATCCACAAAATGAGTCAACAAGCTAACAACTTTGTATTCACACTATTCTCTTTACTTTCCATCAATTATTCCATACATGCAATGTTCTCATAACTGCAATGCTAACTATCACAGTACATAGAGATGGACTGTGCGGCCACTTAAAATGCTAACTATCACATTACATAGAGATGGAGTGAGGAAATTGTAAGGAATTCACATAAACTCACGTGAAAAGGAATGTCAGCAGAGTTATATCTTTAAGAAACCTATGCAACTGATTCCTGGTAATAAACATAACAAACCTTTCTACAGTTCTTTGAAGTTGATCAATTTTTCTATCAGCAGAATGCTTATCCTTCACTAAACCTTCAATCGTTCCTTGTGACTCTGCTAGCGCTTTTGATGTTGCGTCTTTTTCCTGACGTTCTGTTAGTAATGTTGCCTCTCGTGCAGCTGCACTTTGTTCAAATCTACGTTCATGGACATAAAACAGTAAAAAAAAAATCAAGACACGCGATTAGGCTCCAAATGACTGCTATGTTTCCATGAACAGACCTTTGTATACAATCTTGAAGCTGTTGCACTCTGTAGTTAGCACACTCGACTTCCTTGACTAATTCCTCTATTTGATCCAGAGCTTCAGTTAGTGTCCTTTTTGTCACTTCGTTTTCTTGCTTTTCAGCTATCAATAACGATTCTCTTGCTGCAGCATCTTCTTTAAGTCTAAGGTGCATCGAGAAAGAATACAGCATAACTACGTAAAGGCCTCACACTAAATTACTTTAAAACATCAACAATGGGATATCTAGTAAAAGCAGGAGTCTACTGTACTGAAGCGTTCTATGGATAATGTGATAATCTCACTGAGCATTGTCATGGACAGTTTATTCACGATTGAAATCGTACAATTTGTCTTTTAGTTATTGTTTATCGTTTATCTTTTCTTGCTTCATCTTTTGGTAAGTTGATTTTCTTAAGTCTTGACTCTTGACACTATTTAGCAAATCGTTGTTAATCACATCAGGCAACACCTATCTGTTTACAGGTGAACAAATGGCTTTTCAGTGCTAAATGATTACTACATGCATGTAATTTGCATAGTTTAAGGCAGAGAGGTGCCCAGGCAGAGCCTTTTTGCAGCAACCATGACACCTTGTTGCCTATACATTGCCTCAAAAACAATTGCAGTCTGACAGACGATAACTAGATTTTAGGTTGTTTAGGTGAAAATCACATTGTGTATTTAGATCTAAGTTGAGAATGAGACCTTTGTAGTGAATCTTGAAGCAGACTGTTTCTACCCTCAGCACCTTCAAGCTTCTGTTGCAGCTCTCCTATTTCTCCCTGAGAGTCAGCTAGTTGTTTCATGATTGCTTCATTTTGCTGCCTTTCAGTTCTAAGTGAAGTTTCCAGTACTGTAATGCTTTCTTCATGCCTAAATCAACGGGAAATAAATGATCAACCGTGACAATGGTGAGACTACGGAATGGTTTGCTAACAGCTAGATCATGAGACTAAAGAATTCACATGTTTCGGAAATTAGAAAAAGCCTTCAAGCATAAAATTTATGCAAGGTAAACATTAAGTAACAGACCTTTGGATGGTATCTTGAAACTGTGCAATATTTTTGCCAGAGTCTTCAATTTTCTTGAGTAACTCCAGGTTTTTATCCTGACATTCGCTGAGCAATACTTTAGTTGCTTCACTTTCTTGTCTTTCTGTGGACAAGAGAGAATCCTTCTCCATTAATCTTTCTTCAAGCCTGTGCTCAACCACAAAAAAGAAGAGGAAACTGTTAGACTCCCTAAAGGTCAGTTGAGATATCAATGGTTTGGTTAACCTCTTTCACTTTCTCATATACAAATGTCTATATCATATGTTTTCAATTAACTTGATTTTATTCTTTTTGTAGTAGAATGTCATATGTATCCCCTCAAAAATAAAGGAAAGCTTTAAAAGAATGTTTACAATCCATACAATACGTATACACTTGTGAAAAAACATGAGATCACAAAACTAGTAACATGCATAGAGGAGAGGAGGGTACCTTTGTATGGTAGTCTGAAGCAGGGTAGATTTTTCATCAGTATCCCCAACTTCTCTCTGAAGTTGCGCAATTTTCTCTCGTGCTTCAGCTAGTTCGACCACACTTGCCTCATGTTGTTGCTTTTCAACTGCCAGTGAAGATTCCAGATTTGACATAGCTTCTTCAAACCTGCATTCCGTAACAAAGTGCAAGTCATTGGTAAGGCCACATGTAAACAAAAAACTAGTTCCATGTAGTAGCAGTCACCACCCCGACTATTTGCATGGCCCATTTAAAGTTTTCCTCGATTATGATCTTAATAAAATATGCAAACTAGAGAAATATTATCAGAAGGTGCAATTGGCAATTGCTTTTAGTACTTTCTAGGAGAAACAAACCTTTTAACAGTTTCTTGAAGCATATCATTTTGTTTCACAGCATCTTCAAGCTTGCTTACTAATGCTTCAGTTTTTGCTTGAGATTCATCTAGGGCCGTACTAGCTGCTTCACTTTTTTGCCTTTCTGTTAGCAAAAGATCCTCTCCTTCTCTTACAGTCCCTTCTAGTCTGTTGGTACAGAAAAGATTTACCTTTCCGCTGTCAGAATATTTCAGGAATTGATATCAATTGAACTACTACCACCAAGCTTAACTCGGGAAGTGTTAATACTTCCTGAACCAATTGAGACTACGGGAATGAAAGTTAGAACGGGATTTAAAGTCCCTCATAATTTTCAAAATAACAGAACATCACATGTTTTGAAAATGTAATAATCCTGAAAAAAGAATTCTGGATCTGTACAAGTGAAGGTAAAATGGTAAAAATGATTCCTTGCTCTGAAATGAATAAATTGTGAATCATGCAAATAAAAACCCAACTCCGGTCGTAACGTGAACTGGAAACTTTTATGCTTCTACTGTTTCTATATGAAAAAGTACAAATATATGTACATGTTAATGCAAAGCTTCTGTCCAGTAGAGTCTGAAATCCTACAAAATAGCCATTAAGCATAGATATGCAAGATGGAAATTCCAGAAAAATGGAGAACCAGAAAAACAATCTCATCCAGCTCTGTGTAAGAGTAGAGAAAAAAATGCTTAGAAATCTGAGAAATTGAGGAACAAACCTCTGTACAATATCACCGAACTGCTTGATCTTTTCATCTGCGTCATTGACTTTCTTATTCAATTCTTCATTTCTTTCCAAAGCACTAGCATGTGAGCTTTTCATTAAATCATTTTCCTCCCGTTCTGCTACTAGCAGCCCCTGCCAGAGCAGCATGCACCCAACGTCAGAGAGTTTTAAATGATAACAAATATGTGTTACGACTTCAATAAATTACAGTGTAGATTTTAGAATAATACATCGTGACTTTATTAACTCAGGAAGACACTATAATTGATTGACTGTGATTCAGTCCATGAAAATTAACGATAAATCTTGTTTCAATGTAATTCAGCTGCCAAAAAGAAAATTGCTATGGAAGAAGAACATACCTTGAGACCCTCAATTTCAGTAGTCAACAAACTGATCTTTTCTCTTTCTTGAGCTAAAGCTTCTTCAACAGCCTTTTTTGCTGATTCTCTTTCCTGCATTGCTGTGACTTCTTCTATTCGCTGCTCCATCTCATGAAGAGCAGCCTGTAATTTAGAAATTTCCTCTGCTTTCGACTTCTCCAGATCAGTCTGCAGACAAAATATACATGGGTGCAATCAATAGGTGGCTAGGTGCTATCAACAGCATGTAAATTGAATTTGCCCAGTAAGTCAGTACAAGATGCAATGTAATGTACTTCTAGGTCTACAAACAAGGCTGCCTATTGCCAAAAAATAACAATATTATTCAACAATTCCAAAGGGACATAAGAACAAGGACTCACCCTTAGTTTCTTCTCTAGGCTCAGACGGCTCATTAGCTCTTCTACACGCTCCTCGAGCTTCTCTTTTGCTACCTTTAGAGCTTGTGTATCTTTTGCAGCCTATAAAAATTTGCAACCCAAAATAAGCTTTGCAAGACAGGAACAAAAAAACTACAGGAACGAGCAAAAGGTGCTCAAGTACCATTCTGAGCTTTCGAAGCTCTTTCCTGGCAACCCTCCTTCGCCAAGCACACTGATATGTCAGTGCAGCACTCTTCAACTTCATATAATTTGAGTAATCTCTGTGGCAGCGCCAACGAGACTGCAGGCAATTGTCAGTCATGTTCCAGATAGAAATAATGAATTTGAAAAAACTAATAGAAAAACGAGAGACAAGAACGTCTATTTGCAGCATGATAAAGAATCCGGAAGCAGATCACCAAAGCTCTACCTGGATATGAATGGAAGCTTTATTTTGCTTTCTGAAGTTGAACTCATTTCGAGCTGCCATGGCCCTTAGCCCTGTCTGCAATGTAATGGCTGATGAGCGTCGTTGACAAAAACTTTTCCATGCAAAAAACCATCGGGTGTTTTTCTGAATTTTCAGTGCTGCTTCTTGTTGTCTCAGGAATTCGTGTAGCTTACATGCCAATCTTGCTGTAATTAACAATAAAGACCTTAATATATGTCCAAAGTTTCATCAAGTCTATGAACATGCAATTTTACTTCAACTCTATCTTGGAAAAAAATTACCTCTAACAAAGGATTGCAGACAGATAGATGAATTCCGTAGTATTAGGAATTGCTCACGAGCAACATGAGTGCGAAATTGACTTTGAACACCTCTGGCTGCATTATTTCGCACCTCTGTTCTTCTAGCATCCAGTTCAGCCATTTGACCCGCTCTCAGGAATACCTTAGTTCTTCCTATCTGTCGCTCACAACCCATTTTGCACTATGAGAGTAATGACTTCACAACTTTGAAAGCATAGAATTTTCTGATACTAGATGTATAGGACCAAATGTCATGGGACTCTGGTCTGGTCCTTGCATTAAAATCAACTCGGAATTTCAAACGTTAATGATTTTTTCTTGAGCATGCAGGAGGACTGCACAGTGCACACCATTTGTACTAAATAAGAGCTAGGGTAGAAAAACCCTTAGTACAAACACACACATCCGTAGCACCTGTTAAATTTCAATGATGCAATACTAAGAAACAAAAGGACAAAGCAAGAAACATGGAGCATAGGCCACCAATGTCTAGCGATGGACCATGACTTAACAACACTCATCCCAACCTTCTTTTACAGAGATATCACAGCGGCCAACCCAACTACGTCGAACTAAAACAGGATCCAACACTATACTTCAACATTCAAGCCTCCCTCCTTAGTTCATTATGGTGATTAAACATAACGTCTTGAAGTGAATGAACTTGTCGTTCTATAACCTAGTGTAACTAAAGCCCTATTTAGCGCAGCTTATTCAGAGAAATAATCAGAAGTTGTACCAAATAGAGGCTTCTGCAGCAGCTTATTAGTTCAGCAGCTTCTCAGAACGAACTAAAAGGCAGCAGCTTCTCAAATAAGCTGCCTTTTTAGCAAGCAGAAGCTGTGCTAAACAGAGCCCTAGAACCAAACTGACCCCAAAAAGGAACTCATCCACATCAGTTATAAGATATCTAAGGTCATGTGACCTTGCCGATTTACTTTCTAACAACCCAAACAAATGTCATATGCCTTCCTGTTGTTCAAATATAGGCCATTCAAGCTCAAATGGCCTTGCTCGTCTATTATTGCCTAGGGCAATTAAACTCACATGGCATTGCCATATATTATCGCAATAACATGGCCACATGCATTTCAAGGTTTAATTAGCATGTTCTAAAACTGTTTAGAATTATTCATGTTCTACACTCTCCATGAGGAATAACCTCACCATCACTAAGAAAGGATTTCAAAAAAGGGAAGAGAATATTGTCAATGCATGGCACATGCAAAAGGAGGTCAGTCAGTAAAGCGTGTTTCACCTGATAACCCTGAAGTCCTATTTTGTCCAAAATCTTTTGACAGGCGACTTTTTCATCATTTCTATCAGAAACCAACACATAAGATTACAGGCTAGACAGGGAAAAACAAAACTAAGGCATTTCATATTTTAAAAATGATACTCACTTTTCTTTCAAAATTTCAGGAGCAAGTACACGAAAGCGATGAAGAAAATCCTGAAATACTTTCCTTGTGGGATATCCAGCGCAGCTGATTCGGATGGCTTCAAGAACACCCTATTATGGTGGAAAACCATTATCAAAGAGCACCATGACACAGAGTACCTAGAAATTTAGAGAAAATGTATGCGACATACTGCTTACCGAGCATCTTAGCTGTTGAAGAACATTGGTATTCTCAAAAATGGCAGGCTTAAGAACACTATTTGGTTTGATACATCTAATGTAATGTGGCTCCGTAGAGCTCAAAGTCTCCATCAGCTCATGAAGTTGCATCTGCAAGTTACACATTAATCAAATAATAATTACAATTACAGATTTTATTTTTTTTTTGAAGTGAACAATTACAGATTTCATAAGACTAGGAAAGTCAAATGCCACTTGGTTTAATTCTTTACTAGAATTTTGATTCATTGTCAGCCTAGTCTTGAACTAGGCCCCTACACTTTACTTTGGATGCAATAACTTTCTGTGCAATGCCATATTTAAAAACCTTTTCAATATGATGGTACCATGCTATATGACACTCAACTTGTCACCATAACAAAAGGGCCTTCACTAATCTATCTCCTCATGCGACGCTTCTTGATTTGAAGTGATGTGTTGGGAAGTTCTCTCTTTGGAAAACTTACAATTATCATGTACTCCTTCCATTCCAAAATTGTTGCCGTTGTTGACTTTTTTAATTATATTTGACCATTCATTTAGTTCAAATATATAAAATTATACTATGTTATATAGTTTTGCTCCTTCAGTATCAAGTAGGTGCAGCAATGTTGAGCTACTGGATTGCATATGGCAGCTACAGCTTAAGAGATATAGAACATGTGTCATCCTACATCCCCACATAGCAGAGAGGCTATGTAAGATTAACATTTCAATAAAATTAATTACAAAAGTGAGCTTACATATCATCATATAAGTACATTCAGTGCACATCGATAAAATGACTAGTGCATTTTGGCAAGAGAAAAAAAACATAGTGTAACCAGCTCTAAAACAATCAAGAACAAAGTTTAGAGGTCTTATGCCATGGCATTGGGTTTCATCTTTTGATAATTGCTAGTAAATGAGGAAAATTTATGCAAAGCAAAGACATCAAGCCACTAAAAGTATGTCACTAAACACCACTATTTTTCTACATCCAAAAGATAGTAAAAAAAAAAGAGATGTGGTCCTATCTACCATAAAGATGCTCAGACTACATATAAAAAATTAACCATAAAAACCGTTACCTTAAATCGAGCTGCTATTGAGGATTTTGAGGATTTTGTGTTCTCCTCTGTCACTGGTGGAAATAGCCCAGATACAAAAGAGCATTTGGAAGCATTGAGTAATTCTTGATGCTCTGCTACCACATAATCTTTGTTTTTGTCTAGAAACTGATCGGACTGATATATTACCTGTAGCAACAGAATGTACTATGGTGAGCACATGAACAACAAAAGACTGAAAAAGTATAATGGAAAATACTTACATCTCCAGCATAATGTTGAATCGTAAACGCCGTACGAGAAAGCTTTGGTTTTGTGAATCTTTTGTGGTTCTTGAACTTTTCATACAACTTCTGAGAAAATGTCTCATGGGTCGACTTTGGGAACATGCTGATTGACACAGGATACAGCAAGAGAAAAGGTTTAGAAGCATCATTAAAAAATTGGACCAAGAACATGTATCCTTTAATACAAAGAAATGGTACTTAGATGTTGACACTATGTATTGGGTTCAGTTAAATATGAAAAATAAAGGACATGGGGATGCGCCAGATCAAGTATATAATTTTTAGTTCTCTTCATCAGGCAACATAAACACGCCAATATTTGCTCAGAGATGCTCACTGTAGTGGAAAGATTGTATACTCACCAGGCTTCATCAAGAAGTGCAATAATGCCACCTGGTTTCTGGACATAAAAGAAATGGTAAGTGAACATGAGAACAAAAAATAATAATAATACATAGCAATGGATGGTACAGTAAGAAGTGAAGAAAAAAGTTTGCTGATAATTGACATCATGTCTGCATCAGTTTAGGACATTGTGGATAAGCATGAAGTATGGCTAGCTTAGGATAGAATAACAAATCTTCCTAATCTTATCTTGGTTTTATTCATGCTTTTTTATCAACTCAAGTGAAGCTGAGATTCACATATGGGGTTCAGGTTGGCCCTGCCAAATAATTGTATTGGCAGAACATTACACCCCCTGCGAATTTGTGATATTCTAAACTGGCTAGCAAGCGCAGGTGTTGGCGAGCCAAAAGTAGGCGTTGAACCAAACAGCAGAACATGTGTGCAGGCACTGTGGCTTCAATACAAATGAACCCCTAACAATAATGAATCAAAAGTTAAGCTAACAGAGTTGTACCTTTTCAATCAAGTCAAGTACATCTTGGTTGTCAACAAATTCTATGTAACTCCAATTAATCTGCTCCCTTGTGTACTCCTCTTGCTCCATTTTAAAGACATTCTGCCAAAACAAGCATCAAGATATTGATTGGCTCATGTCACCAAAAAAAAAAAAAGTTGAGTCCAAATTGAGTTGAGAATATACCTGGTTAAAGTGTTGCTGCAATTTTTCATTAGTAAAATTGATGCATAGTTGTTCAAAACTGTTACCACAAAGTTACACATGAATAGGAGATTAAGCACCACACGATAAATTTTACATTGTTTTTAACTAGTTACTTACCTGTTAGTTTTAAAACTTTCAAATCCATAAATATCAAGTACACCAATCAATTGGTTTGAGGTCGGGTCTTGTCCTATAGATGCATTTATTCTATTTACAAGCCTGCAATAATATAACTGTTGCGCTTAGAAAATAAAAATATAATCAATTATGGAATACATTGTCAAGTATATTACCAGTCAAATAATCGAGAGTATATCTGTTTGGCTAAACCATCACGACTAACAGTAGCAGACTGAGGACCAACTGTAGTGGTAATCACTCCTTCTGGCGTATTTATTTCCCTATTAATTAAGGCATTCTCCAACTTCTCACGATCACACCTGTAATGAGCATTCCAAATGTAGTGTCTATTACAGATATGTAAATATAATAATTGGAGTTAAGAAAAGGGAGAACTAAAAACACTAGGCATACATCAAGAGCTCTGCTGCTGTATTAAGATGGAACCTAGATTTGTCATCCTTTATTACAGATGAATCTGCCTCCTTCCCTTTTGCAAAGTTGATGTTTCCAAGATGAAGCACAGCAGCCACAACCCGGAATATAGCTTCCTATGGAAAAAGGTCATGCCATTTAGGGAGGAAAAAAAGAAGGGCTTACTGTATAGCCTTACTTTATCCACATTGGAAGGTAATTAATTACTGAATAGAAAGAATATGAATTATTCCTCAAAAGAAAAGATGAATTTGAGACCTGTTCTTGCTCGGTGATACCAACTGTATCCATTGCATTTCTTGTTGCAAGATATTCTTCAGCATCATTGATACCATCAACTTTAATGCAAGCTGACTGATTGAGATAGTGGAACGAAGATGGGTCCCCGAGCTTATACTTCTTTAGGTCCTGCAACCAAAAGTTATGGCATGAAAGTTAGCGCATGTGTATTTTCTTAAAAAAATAGCGCATGTAGCAGCTTGATAATCGAATATCAATATGTAAATTAATACAACTATTACCTCTGATGGTGCTGCACACAGGAAGTAAAAGCAATGGTAGTTTCTCTCTGGACTATTAATTTGGCACACGCGAGATCTCTCGAGCAAGTAAGTTCTAATGGCAGCACCAGATATCTTCCCACTCTTGTCAAATTGGATCTCAACAAACTTGCCAAATCGACTTCATCAAATTGAACAAAAAAAAGATTAATACATTTGTAAGTACCATTGTATGTGCAAGTACAAGAGGACAAAAACTGAAACAGTTTGTATTAGAATCCAATATCTTTCTTTACGAGATTATGGTAGTATACTTTAACACTCCCTAGAGTGCTTGCAATCTATCTTAAAACTGCACCAGCTAGGTCTCTAACCGACTCACCCAAAACATTAAGCTGGTGAGAAAAGGTGCATGATATACTTCAACAGATATAAAAACAAAATAGCACTACAACTAGAATTTTGTACTTTTAATTAAATCTACCAATAGAACATTCCCAACATTTTCTCAGGTCTATATTGTGGTTTCCAGAAACAATTTACCTTGAGTTATTGTTCCGAACAGTTTTCGCATTCCCAAACGCTTCAAGTACCGGATTTGACTGGACCAAAGCAAAAGTGAGTAATTGAAAAAATAATAACTGAAAGTTACTTTGGTGCTAATTTCATTTGTCATTGATCAAAAAAGAAGAAAAAAATTTAACCACTTACTTCTAAAACCTGCTGCTCGACTGTCCTCGCTCCTGTTCCAGATCGCCCACCCAAAAATGCAAGATATCTCATTAATAACTTAGTAGTTTCAGTCTTACCAGCACCACTTTCACCACTGACCAAAATGGAGTTACTCTTGCCTTCATTTATCATTTGCCTGTTTCCTTATTCAAATGAACACAAAACAGTACCATCAATATAGGGGCACCTCCACTTGGCTGGTCATGAATGACACAAGACAGTAATACTATAAACAGTCACCTGTAAGAGACATCAGCTATTGCAAATACGTGAGGATCCAGGTCGCCAAGATTTGCGCCTTTGTATTTTTCCATAGTGCGTACATCAACCAGATTAGGCAGCCTTTGAAATGGATTTATTGCAATCAAAATATTACCAGTGTAGGTCTGGAATTCAAGAAAACAGCGATTGAGAAGATTAGCTCGCCCAGTACTGGTGCATTTTTTTTCCCAGAATATAGTAGAGTGACTACTCACATAAATTATATTTTTTGCATATCTCACTGCCAGGTTATCTAAAACACCAGGCTCATGCAAGTATGACAACCTTGTCATGTCATCAACTCCTCCAGGTGGGGCTTCTGTATCTTTGGGGTGTATACTTGATATATTTGCAACGACCTGCTTACACAAGAAAACAATATAACCATGCAGTTTCATGGCGCAAAACAAAACTACATTCTAGAGTTTTTTAAAGCATAGTATCATCAATATTATCATCTAGTAAAGAACTGGTTGTGCAAAGGTGATGGTACAGCCAACAAAAGTTCTGTTGCAGATACATTATGAACACAAATTGAACTCCAAAGTAAAGAAACAAGGGACAAATGGAGGTCATCAACATACCGTCTTCCCCTTAGTTGTGCGAATATGGGCATTTTGACCATCAATCTGGAAGACCTCGCCATCTACCCAGGCTAAATCTTTATCTTCCACCCATACATGCGAGCCTTTAACAATGTTTAACATCGAAGCCTGCACATGTGGCAAGTGACAAAAATCAGCGTTGGAAAATGGCATGCAAGGTAGACCAACAGAGTGTAATGCACAGTAAACCGAAATGAGCAAGCACGATGCGTAGCTGATTCCAGCAATTTGCAACTCTGCTCTGAAACTAAATTAGAAGCAAACGGGGATCATCAGCAATCCAGTTAATCCCTAGAGCGAACTGAACTGTACTTCACTCAACTCCTGCAACAAGTAACTTGAACTGGATTTCTGATGCAGGTGAAATGCATTAAGTTTGTAAGCAGGATGATAGACCGACCACATAAGCTAAATTTTCTCCAGAAACGAATCACTAGTCACTAGAGTTCGCCTCTACGCGAGAGAAGTTAGAATTGAGCTCATGGAATGTGTGACGGAAATCATCGGTCCAACAATCCAAAATTCTGCAAAAGTCCAGCTCCAATCTCACTTCACTTTCCCCCAAACACGAGTTCCAAAACCACACGACAATGGTGCCCCCAAACCCAGCCAAAAAAACGAATGCCATACACACAAGCGGACAAGCCAGCACTCCGGCCCATGAGCGTCGCATCCAGGAAAGAAACAAAAACAAGCAGGGCCAACGACGCACCATGTTTCATCTGCGGGCGATCGAGAACCGCCCTGCCCTGTCTCGAGGGCGGGACCCCGGAAGCGCTGCGATCGGACGGGAGGAGACGCGGCTCGGCCGGCGACGGCTGCGCCGACGGGCGATCTCCTCCCTCGGCCACCGGCCGATCGCCTGTCGCCTCGCGGCGGCGCGATCCGCCCGGGCGCGGGGAGGGAGGGGCGGCGCGGCGCGCGGCGGCAGCGGCGGCGGCGGCGATGCGGGAGAGAGAGAGGCGGTGGTGGGCTGTTGGTGGTGGAGGACGACGTGAGGAGCGCACAGGCGCGAGCGAGCGAGCGCGCGACAGGAGAAGGGAAAGGAAGGTTGGAGGGGAGCCAGCCAGAGCCAGGCCGAACGGGCGACGCGACTCTCATGTACCGCGGTGATTAAACAAATGGCATCATCGTCTCGGTGTGCGATGGGGTCGTGCCTGCCGTCACCTCGCCTCGCCTCACCTCACCGCCAGCGCGGACGACATTTCCAGAGTCGAAAGCCGGGGGCACGGGGAAAGTCGGGGAAGGTGGCGAGGCGTGGGGGCCGTGCGGTAGGAGAACGAACAAAGGCGACCGCGACGGCGACGGGGCGGCGGCGCGGGGGATCGGGAAGGAAAAGGTGGCGGGGGCGAGGTGATTTGTGATTTGTGAATCGGATTATTAGGGCGGGGAAAGGTGGTCGCAAGCAGGTGATTAGGAAGGAACTGGTGACACATGTGCTCGGGGGCAGGCCAGCAGAGCAGCGGCCGAGTGCATGGACTGGCTGGATGGCGCGCCGCGGGGGCCATCTGGCCGACAGTTAGGCAGCGCGTCTTCGTTGGATGGTGGATCGATCCACGGGGGAAAAAAATCGATGCCTTTCCGCGAGGACATGCGTAGAACCCCAAAGTTGATGCACGTACGTGGGTACGCCCGTAAAATGTACGTACCGTCGTCGACCCACCTGGCAAAAGCGACATCACGTTGATGTACTCCGCACTTAGCTGCCAGACAAATGGTTTGTGTAAATAATCATTCAGTACTACCAACTCAACCGTATTAGCTGTGCAGAGCGACCATGCTACTCCGTAATTACATTGTTTATTAGTATTGTATAAAACCATAAACAAATCCGGGGCGACAGCAACAGCGCTCGTGCGTTCTCGAGTTTGGTGCGGCTGTCGATCCCGTCCCGTGGACCATGTGGCAACATTTGCAGGATGCAGAATGACCGGGTGGCCGAGATGATTCCGCCGTTATTCGTTAGTGTACGACTACACGGAGCACCTGCGTTGTTGTTTGCAGCATACTGCTGAAATACTGCGTATTCTGCATGCGTATGGCGTGCGGCCGTCTGCTCTCGTTTGGACGGGAATAAGTTTGGTTAGCGAAGAGAAGGCGTAAGCAAATCGTTCTGAACCACTCAACATCGCAACGTCAACACATTTGGCTCGATGGGGACGACGCGCACGACAACGACCGGCTGCTTGAAACAAATACAAGAGCTGAGCTACCACGCGAAACGCCGAAAAGCAGAATACTTCCCTTGGCTCGTCAACAGACACCGTGGACCCCGGCGCGACGGAGAGAGGTCTCCCTGTTCCGGCCAATGAGAACACCGTTTTGGTGGAGGCCGTGTAATAAACAGGTGAACGGAGCAAGCTGACGGCGCGTTTAGTAGCGCACGGTTGCACAGCAGATCTGGCATTCAGGTACGACGCTACAAAAATTCTCCCTGCTGTCGTCGCTGGCAAAGTTTGTCTTTTTTTTTAGTACATCATTACGTTGGCACGTTGCTCAGATCGACAGGTCGTGCAGGTACATTTGGCCACCAGCTACGGGAGAATCCATATTGTAACGGGACGCATTGTTTTCTGGTCCAAAACCGGTGCTGTAGGATGGAAGC
This sequence comes from Chloris gayana, assembly GCA_031894775.1. NCBI lineage: Eukaryota > Viridiplantae > Streptophyta > Magnoliopsida > Poales > Poaceae > Chloris > Chloris gayana. The sequence goes on along the minus strand of JAUNZO010001897.1, from coordinate 162,815 downwards.
GCAAGCACGTTGGCACGCCACTCCGGTCTCTGTTCCCGGGCTTTCAACAGCTGCAGGCCGCTTGGCAGAGGCTTTGCTTGTCCCCTTGTTCCAGTCTGATGTTGTGGCGCGGCGGCAACGTGTTCAGCAGTAGTTTGAAACGGCAAGAGGAGCGGTTCCTCGGTATTAGGCGTCCGTTCAAGCCTAATCGCTCACGGGTTCGTACCGTCTGCAGTGTACATATCACTGTTTTACCAGTACAGCGCGAGGAAAACTTTGCTCAAGGTAAGAGATCAACCGCCAACCAAATGAGTGACCAATGAAGACGGCGACGTCGTGCACCCGCCGCGTCATTGTGGCGTGCCGTCCATTTCAATCCACATTAATTTGATCGTGGAAAACGGTGTTCTGAAACTGTAAGAGCAGAAGGAAAAGGCTGGAACTCTCTCGGACGAACGGTTATTTTACCCTGACATTTTCAGGATCCTGAAAACGTCTCGGATCCGTGCTTCATCATCTCAGGGCTTGGATGAAAGTGCTGCGTTTTTGCATTGTTTAGGATGGTGACTGGAACTGGTTTGAGATCTGATCGTGCTGGCTGACGGATGGCTGCATTGCTTCCCATCTACATCTACGTAGTCTGAAACTGTTGTCTTACTTTAAGTGTGCGGCAATTAAGCTTGCTGGCAAGCGAGCAAAATGGGAAAATGCCCTGTAAACCTCACACTACTGCTAGTTGCCGAGATGAAGCCAACCTTTGGAGCTGCAGACTCCCTGTCCCTGTAGCTTGCAACGTTTTTACTATGTAATATTCTCTCTAATATGCTGTTCTCGTATTCCAATTAAACTTGGCGTATAGCGCCATCCATTGTACCATGTGGCTTCAGCCATCAGTTTAATGGTAAATCCTAATCGGGTGGGGACTCTCATCTCCCCGTTGACCCGTCAAAAAAAAAACCCACACTACTGGGAAACATGGACGAGCTGCTGCCCCTTTGACACACACTGGCACCCACACACATGCACCGTGTATCTTGTGTTGTGTCCAGTATAGTAGTTCAGTTCGTTCCGTAGGACTCGCGTTGCATGTCAAAAATGAGTGACATGACCACATGGGCAGAAACGAGTGGCAGTGCTCAAGGCAGCACAAAATAAACGACGGGATCCAAGCAGGAAAGACACTGAATAGGACTCGCGATTGATGTCAAAAACGAGGGGCCAATAATCGTCGTTCAGTATGCTGCTTTTAGCTTTGATGGCCAGGCCAGTGGGCAATAATCAACCGTCCGCTGGACGGGATCATGAAGAACTGATTCTGGAGTATCTGGTGAGCTGTGCCTACCGAGACACAACCTGCACATTCCTTAAACAAAGTTATGTATATGTCCAACAGTCTACTAAGCTCTAACGAGATCATTTTTTTCGATTAGCTCTAAAGAGATCATGGGGACTACAGTAGAAATGTAGAATCATTACGACCACGAGATCTCTTGAACGAAGTGGGATCTAGTCGTGCAAGTGTTTGTAATTATTAAGCATGCTCTGCTGCACCAAATAAACTGCTCTAAAGCTCATGCTGCAGCTTAGCTCATCTGTTATAGAGATGATTTCGTGCAACGGTAAAAGGTCAAATATCGGTACAAGGGACGGCAGATCTGTCCAACACATTTTATTTTCTTTTTGACATATACCAAATCAAGGTCTAATGGGTAGCAAGCATGACGTTGGAACATGTCACCGTAATTTCACCTCCAGAGATTCGTAGCAGAACAATAACTCATGTTTTATTTTATTGATGGTGATGATACATTTTTTCTCTCAGGAGAATTGCTCATCATTTCATTAAGAAGCGCTGATACATTTATAATACAGTTGCTCCCTGAACCCATTAAGACAGACACTGAAGCCTATGATATACTACAGTATGATAAAATGCAAGACAAATGACCAGGGTCAGTCACACAGCATCGATGAACCAATTTGCATAAAAACGAATGACAAAACCGGTACGACATAATTCATCTTCGCAGGCAGAACCTCTCTTTTGATTGTGATACGAGAAACCCACTGTTTGCATACAAAAGAGGCCGATCCTATACATGGTTCAATATGTAACAGAACTTGATTTACATGATTTGTCAATCAAATAGGAACCTTTCCTGTGAGGTCCGGCTGCAGCTCTTTACTGGATGGACCTACGACCTACCTTCCATGTGCTAATACTGAATCGCGACACCGTCACCATCTCTTGTCCTTTTTAAGGAAGATATTTGGGTTCCGTGAATGGTTCTTACCTGCACCATGAACACGTGAAGAAATGCTCCAGAGGCTGTCTCCAGCTTGACCAGCTGCTTCTTTGGTTGGCTTTGCAATAGCTTTGGATTTCATCAGTGGATGCTTGTTGCTCTTGCCCATGCCAGCTGCAAGCAGCCATCTTGAGCCAGATTGCTGCTGTGTTTGATTACCCCATGGTTTTGCCTTCTCAGGTTCGCTCTTGAAACCAGCAACATGCACTTCTGTGACCTTGAACTGAGGTATGGAATCTTCTGATTCCTCAACCTTCTCTTCTGTGACCAATGCTTTATCTGTAACCGCTTCAGTCTTTGGCTCTTCGTCATTGTCCTCGTTGCTACCTTTGATTGAGACAGCACTGTAAATCTTGGGCTTTGGGGGACAAAAACTCTTTCCACTTGAATTAAAGCAAGCATTGGTGTGCCAACTGGCTCGTAATTACGCAGTGGGTCACGTAGTTGAACCATCAGAGCAACAGTAAAGTTGTTCCCTAACAATCCCCATCTTCTACCAGATCTCCTGCTCTTTTTGTCTCCACTCTTACTTTCAGCTACTAACTCCATCGATTTAGCATGGTGGGCAGCAAGTATCTTCGATGTTCGATCACTGTACTGGTCCTCTTCGCTCACTACTCCAGAATCAAGCCTCATCCACTCATCTAGAGTGATCGACAATCCCATTAACCCGTCAACTTCATCACCACCTTGCTTGACATCAAGAAGCTGCAAGCCAGCAGTTCCTTCTAAACCAAGGGACCAGGTATTGTCTGCAGACTTTCCTTGAAGAGATGAAAATTCCCCTATAGGCTGTGCATTGATATTAGAAGGTGCCTCTTCTTCTGACATGCCAGATTGTATCCTCAAACCCTCGATGGAAAGGGCTTCAATCTTTTCCATAGCTAATGGTGCAAGATCCTCAAGTGAGACATATTCCGAGGCATTCTCCCCACCCAAGGATGATGACAGATCAGCAGACATCCCTTTCTTCTTCTTGGCGAAGGTAGCATTTGCAACCCCTCCTACCAAAGCATCAATGCTGTGGTTCTCCAATAGGTCATATCTATGGTGATAGAAAGAAGAAAAAAACTTTGAGCAAGGCATATGATAAAGTAGGCAGAGGCACAAGAAAACATGAAAAGGAATATTTCAAACCTTTCAGCAGACTCTAGAGCTGGAGCAGCATCCCAGGCAATCTGCTGCATCATTTTGCTGTTAACATCTTCTAAGGGCATAAGTTTGTTTGCCTGCATTGATAACTTCTCAATTCCAACAGAGGCCAGACCATGCAGTATATCCATAATCCCAGAACCCATCTCTGCTGGCAGTACGATAGGAGAAGAAGCCTGCATGACCAAGCTGCAGTTGTTCTTAGCATTTCTGAACAAGGATGGATTCATGGACCGCAGAAATCCTCCATCATCTGTCTGGATAAATGGACCTAAACCATCAGCCAATGGTGGTAGCGCATGGGGTGGCTCAGGTGGCAGGTCAATGGGGCTGCCAAAACCACTTCTACTATCAGGTGGAGAAGATTGGAAAGACTTCTCGCTTAGCCCAAATTGACGCATTAATGCTTCAGTTTCTTCATCTTCCAGCGACTTTGCACGAAATCTGGTATCTATAGGCTGGCTCCCCTTCTGAAGCTCAAGTTCAGCCTCATGTATGATTGTAGAGAGATCAAAATCTTCTACCACATCCTCACAAATAGGCTCTTCCGTTTCATCGTTGAAGTCTAAACCGATAATAGCATTCCCAGAAGCTAGTGCTTCCTTTTCAAACTGCTTCCAAAGCCGCTCTCTTGGTGACTCAGACTCACTATCTGAGGGTTGCCCAAATGGGCTATGCTCTATCCCAAGCATATCCAAGAACTCACTAGCAACATAATCTGATGAAGCATCCATGCTGTGTGATCTGCCCTTCCTATTGGCAGACTTGTAACTATCAGGCTCACCTGTACAGCTCAATCGCCTTGAAAGCTTTTCTTCTACAGTTGGTGACTCGAATTCCTCCTGCACCGCAAATGAGAGATTACTGAACATGGACTCCAGATTCTCCAGTTCTTTATCAGCTAATAACTGGTCCTCTGCTTCCGGCACCGCATTAGGCAGTGACACCGATTTGACTATTCCATCCTGCCCATCTCCCACACTCTCGCTTTGAACAGCACCATCAATGCCACCCACATCCATCTTCACTTCAACAGCCAGCTCTTCAGCAACATTATCATCATTACAGAACAGCTCTGCAAACTTCTCTTCAACAGCCTGATCTCCAGCGAGACCATCACCTACCAGCACAGTTTTGTCATTGACCTCTTCTGCGATTTTGGACCCATATTCCTCCGTTTGATCAGCCACATTGCTAGATCCAACATTTTTACACCTTTCTAGATCATCAGTAGCAACCTCGACTCCACGATCAACAATACGGAACTCTGCAGGGTCGCGGCCGCTCTCCGGATGCACCACATCCCCCTTCTTAACCTCTACTGATGTGCAATGCTTCGCCTCTGGCGATCCCTCATCCTCGCAGTCTAATGCCGATACCTCCTCCTCCTTCCTTGCATCAGGAACACCGTCAGAACCAAAAGGCAGAGCCCTTGCAGACCTCAAGCTCGGGAGCACCTCGTGCAGCACCCTGACATCCCTGCTCCGAGCAGGCACCGGTGTTGGTGCCTGAACAGACACCGGTCGCGCCATCGACTCGTGCCGCAACCCCAGCCACCTCCCTTCCCTTGTGCTGCTCGCCGTCGACAGCCCCACTACCGACGAGGGTGCAGGAGAAAGTGACGTTGAGCCGCGCACCGCGGGCGGGGCCAGAGAGCCGGAAGCTGGTGCTCCACTTCCCGAATCCGGAGTCCCCGCCTTCCTCGAGATCGTGGATGGAAATCGGGAGCAGGCGGGTGAGGTCAACTTCGTGCTTACCGAGGTCGACCGCTGAGGCAGAGACAGAGACGGTGAAGGCCCGGGGCTCGTACTTGACGGCGGCCTTCGCGCCGCGGGTGAAGTAGACCGGGGAGCGGAGGGTGAGCGCCTCCTCGAATGCAGCGGCACCGAGGGCGGCGGCAACGGGGCGGGCGGACGCGGACGCGGACATCCGGCGGAACTGGACGGAGACATGGGAGCCGTCGAGCGCCGCAGGGAGACCGTCGATGGAGTGCACGTGCAGCGTGAAAGCGCAATCGAGGCGGCGCCGGCCCAGGTTGGAGATTGCGCTTAGGGACTTCTTCCAGAATGAGGACGAAGACGACGAGGAGGAGGTGGTGGAGGCGGAGGATAAGCTGGCGGCGCTGGATGGCGGCAGGAGCTTGCGCGAGGAGGAGGAGGAGAAAGGGGCCTTCAGCCGGGGCTTCTGGCGCGCCTTCTCGGACGGGGACGAGGACGGGAGCGGGAGGGAGCGGCGGCGGGCGTTGCCGGAGTGGTCGAGGGAGAGCGCCCTGTGGAGCGTGACGATGTCGCGGGCGAGCGCGGCGTCCCCCGCGTCGCCCGCGCGGTGGTCGCCGCCCGGTGGCGGGCGGGACGACATAGATGGCGGCGGCGGCGGCTTCTGGATTTCGGATGAGACGGGGTGGTGACTTTGGGGGAGATTTTGATTTTGGAAGGGACGGCGCGGCCGGCGTGTGGGAGTAAACTAGACCTGCCGTGACAGGGGAGCGGGGATGCCTTGCTTCGGTGCTGCGTTTTGTTTTTGTTTGTTCTTCCACTATGCGATGCCCCTGCTCCGCGGTGGGCTCGGGCGCGGCGTTGGCTTGGGCGCGGCGTTGGTTCTGTTTTGAGATTTGTTTTCGGGTGACCTGGATTTGTGTTCTGGAAATTCTCGTCACGCGCATCGTGCCACAGAACAGGGGTCTCCGTGTCACTGAGCTCGTGAAAGGGAAGGTTACGGGTGCTGGTTGCTTTCCGCTGGGATTGGTTGTTGGGTGGTGGATGGGCATGCGATTGTGTCGCTGATTTGGAAGTTGGAAATGGGGAATAATTCTAGCCAGATTGTCATGTAGTTGCGTTTAGTGGTTATAAGTCGTGTTTTTTTATAATGAAAAAAAACAACTGTAGATTTCTCTCCAATGGCTGTGTTAATTTAGCGGACAAATTGACAGTTTTTTAATATAAAAGGGGAAAAATTGATAGTAGTGCATGTAGTACGATGGACGATTTGAATATGTGTTGCCTTGTTCGGTGTACTACTAGGAAACATCGATGGCCAGCTCGTGGGTACCAGGACCACGACAGCCAATCAAAGTGGCTAAACTGGAAACGAATCAATACACCTTTGATTTACAGTATTCGGGTATGTAAAAATTGAGCATGCCAACTGGACCTGCTCCCCGCCTGCAGGTACAGTTTCTTCGGCCTGTTCGTTTCGTGCTCTCTAAAATTTAAGATCGTCACATCAAATAGAATCTTACTATTTATAAATATTTTGATCAATTTAATGACAAAATCCTATTGATAGATTGAGTACTAATTTTTAAGATGAATCTAATGAGCTTAATTAATTTATGTTTTGTTAAAGTGATGCTACAGTAACCATCTTCTAATCATGACTTAATTAACCTCATTAGATTCGTCTCGTAAATTAGTCTAGAAACATGTAATTTATTTTATAATTAAACTTTATTTAATACTCTTAAATAATAAGATTCTTTTTAATGTGACAGCTATAAAGTTTAGATCGCAGTAAACGAACACACCCTTCATCTTCCAGCCATTGCTTGAAATCTGGTATCCACGGACTGGCTCGCATTCTGAAGCTCAAGTTCAGCCTCGTGTATGATTGCAGAGAGATCAACCACATCGTCGCAAGCAGGTTCTTCCATTTCATCACTGAAGTCTAAACCAAGAATAGTGTTCCCAGATGCCAGTGCTTCCTTTTCAAACTGCTTCCAAAGCCGCTCTCTCGGTGACTCGGGATCACCACCATCTGATGGCTGCCGAAATGGGCTATGATCACGAGCAACATAATCTGATGAAGCATCCGTGCTGCGCGATCTGACATCCTTACTAGCCAAGTTGTAGTAACCATCAGGCTCACCCGTCGGTGAGTCGCATTCCTCCTGCCCCAGAAATGAGAGATTACTGAGCATGGACTCGAGATCCTCCAGTTCTTTCTCCACTACTACCAACTGGCCCTCTGCTTCCGTCGTCGTGGTAGTAGGCACTGATGCCGATTTGGCTATCTCATCCTGCTCCTGCCCCTTGTCTCGCAAAATCTCCCACTGAACAGCAACATCGATGGCATCCTCATCCGTCTTCAATTCAACAGCCTCGTACTCATTGCAGAACAACTCGTCAAACTCCACTTGAACAGCCTGATCAGCCACATTGCTACGCCCCACATGTTTAAACCTTTGCGGATCATCAGTGGCAGACTCTACTCCACGATCAACGAAACTGAACTCTGCAATGTCGTGCTCGTCCTCTGCAGGGTGCACCAAATCCCCCCTCTTAACCTCTACTACCGATGTGCAATGCTTCGCCTCCGGCGACCCCTGGTCCTCGCAGTTGAATGCGGGCACCGCTGACCGCGCCGCCGTTGACCCTCCCGCCACCTCCGCTCCCTTGTGCTGCTCGCCGACGAGCGCGCAGGAGAAGGTGACGTGGAGCCGCGCGCCGCGGGCGGGGCCGGAGAGCCGGAAGCTGGTGGTCCACTTCCCGAACCCGGGCGAGCCCCCGCCGTCCGCGAGGTCGTGGATGGAGGGCGGGAGCAGGCGGGTGAGGTCGACCTCGTGCTTGCCGTGGTCGAGCGCGGAGGCGAAGACGGAGACTGTGAACACCCGGGGCTCGTACTTGACGGCGGCCCTGGCGGCGCGGGAGAAGTAGACCGGGGAGCGGAGCGTGAGCGCCTCCCCGAAAGCGGCGGCGCCGTGGGCGGCCAAGACGGGGCGAGCGGTGGCCGACGCGGGCGTGCGGCGGAACTGGACGGAGATCGGCGCGCCGTCGAAGGATGCGGGGAGGCCGTCGACGGAGTGCACGTGCAGCGTGAAGGCGCAGTCGAGGCGGTGCCGGCCCAGGTACGAGATGGCGGTCTTCCATAACGAGGACGAGGACGAGGAGGTGGTGGTGGAAGCGGAGGAGGAGGCGCTGGGTGGCAGGAGCTTGCGGGTGGAGGAGGAAGAGGCGGGCTTACGGCGGCGGCGCTTGTGGCGCGCCGGCTCGGCGGTGGACGAGGACGGGAACGGGAGGGAGCGGGAGTTGCCGAGGGAGAGCGCCCTGTAATGCGCGGCAGTGTCGACGGCGCGCACGGCGTCTCCCGCGTCGCCCCCGCGGTGGTTGGCCCCCGTGGCCGTTGGCGAGCGGGACGACATGGCTGCCGCCAGCGTCGTCGTCTGGGTATCAGATAAGACGGGGTGGAGTTTTATTTTGGGTCCTGTAAAACACTAACCGCAGTACTTAATTATCAGGTCAAGCGCGAAGCGAACTCTCTTAAAATCGTTATCGACGGATGCCAAACGCAGGTCAGCGTCAAAGAAGAGTGCAGGCGGCACGCGACGGCGCCACACATTACGCTCCTAGCGCTTGGACGGTGGCGCCAACCCCGATTCCGACCTTTGGCACGACAGCAGGGGAGGATTCCTAGCGCTTGGCACCAACCCCAGCTGCCCAGCAAGACACCATGCAAGAGTAGGAGACACACGCTCACGGTGGCAATTTGCATGGAATCTATTCCTTCCCTGATGCCACAAGTTTAACAACGGCAAAAGCAGCGTCCACCTCAAATTTACGTTTGTCCTCGCAGGTATATTTTTCAGTAAGCGGGCATCGGTGCCGGGGAGCGTGCAATTTTAATTTGAATGCCGTGGCCCCTAACGGCGAACATCACAGTATTCTTGCGGGCCACCACGAGAGGGAGCGACGAACACTTTGGTTACAAGTGGAGCCTGCGCCGGACCAGTTACACTGCTGGTACTTTGACGTCCATAGTGGTTTTTGTTCTCTACCTTTCCCATCGAACTCGATTTTCTTTTTGCAACTAATTGGTTATAACATCTCCTAAAAAAGCTAATTGGTCACAACAGCTTAACATAATATCAGAAGTTAGAGGCCTAAAGTTCAAGACCATACTTTTTGTTGCGTTGCTTCGATTTCTAGGTCTGACCGTCTGAGACATGTGAGGGAAAGTGTTCAACCATAAGTGAATCGACCACTCTCTCCATAAACTTAGCCTTTTAAACAAACCCTTAGATACTTGTCCTATAAATTTTCAAAAAAAAAGTAATTACTTTATGATTCTCTTTAAAATAATTATCTTACTGAACTCTACTAAATCCAAAAAAAAAAACAATGATAGGCAACAAATTTACTCTACAACAGATCTAATCATATACACAAAGGCACTTGAACATGAAACCAATAAACAATTTGTTGTCTATATAATTTTTTTGGAATAAATATTGAAAAATTTGTATTATTGGGAAGTAGAGAGAAACAGATAGAAAAGAGCGAATTTTTTATATGCAATAAAAAATATTTCTTCTTCCTTATATGTCTTGCAAAAATTGAAGTTTCTTATTTACTATCCGTTCAATTTTTTTTGTGTATACTAAGGTCGATCTCAGTGCATGGTTTCATTTCACGTTTTCTAAGAATGTCACATAAGCAATAGAGTTTTTGTTTGATAGATGAAATGGTCTCCTCAATGCACCATTTCATTTTCGCGGTTTCATAGGCATACCATAACAACAATTTCTTGTATTGGGATTGGTCAAAATAAGTTAAGATGAAACTTTTTTGCTCTCAATGCAAGTTTCAATTGAGTTTCATATATATGAAACAGTGTCATGTGGGTTTCATCCTAATGAAACGCATTTCATCTCTTTCATATTAATTATCTTACCGTGTCAAGCAATTTAGCTGATGTGACACCTTATTTAATGCAAATGAAATCCTCACTGAGAATGACATTATGTCACTATAATTGATTTTGCACTCTTAACCGTGTTAAATAACAAATGAAAAAACAAAGTTCTTGTTTCCCAAGAAATCAAATACTTTTAACTTTAACAAAAATATAATTATAAACATTTTAGTATACGTTATGACTATTATTAATTAGGTAGTTGAATCTATTTTTATAATAAACAATGAAAGAGTGGAGGCTTGTGCGAGGCAGAACGTCACATTTAATAAGTCGTTAGATACGACTAATTAACTACACCCTGCATAATAATTTTCACAAGTTCACGGCAATGGTCGCTAGCAGGCAGCACAAACCGTGTTTTTTTTTTTTTTGATAATTCAGCACAAACCGTGTTGTACAAGACTTCCGGGTCTACCTTTGCCCGTTCTTTCTTGTTAACACGAATGCATTTTTGCTAGAAAAATGACAGATTACGCAATCTAGTACGTATAGGCTTAGAGCAGAGTTCCATAATTTGGGATTTCTTCATGAGATGCCTCCAACGGTCCTCTCAAGCCTAGTATAATATTTCGGATTTCCTTTGTGTCAGTCGACTGAAAAGGTCTGAAAGGTTGAGACCTTTTCAGTCGACACGTGTCATTTCGTGATAGGACGGAGCGGGGCACGTGACGTGGAGCCGAGCGCCGAACGGGCGCGAGGCGAGTGTATTAACGGGTTGGAACATTTTTTTATGTGATCTAATTTGATTTGAAGTTTGAAAATTTTATAGGGTTATGTGTCTTAACAAATAGATGTATTCTAAAAACTTATCTTATGTATTCCTATGGAAATAAATTGTGTTTTATCATTTGTTTGAAGTATTTTCTCTTAACGATCTGAAAAAGTAGGAAATCTAAAACTCAAAACCCAGGTGACTGAAATCTTCCCAAGCTTCCAGTCGCTCGAAAACAAAAAGATGCATTCTAAAAATTTATCTTATGTATTCCTATAAAAATAAATTTTGTTTTGTCATTTGTTTGAACTATTTTCTCTTAACGGTCTGAAAAAGTAGGAAATCCAAAACTCGAAACCCGGGTGACTGAAATCTTCCCAAGCTTCCGGTCGCGTGAAAACTAGCAACTCCATTTATATTTCAATTGCTCATGAATTCTTCTAAATTGTAGTACCTTCAAGCAATAAAATAATTTCACTAAATAAACAAACAAGGAAAGTGTTAAGCTCCCTAATCGTCTATTTTTATTAAAAATAACATTATAGTAATCTCAAATACTCAATTTAAAGTATTTTTAGATCCATTTTAAGATAGATAGTTGTAGGAAGAGAGAAAATATTTATCACATAGTTTTTTTTCAATCTTACCTCAAAACCTTTTTGGGGGTCTGCATTATTTTTAGACATCACTTGGCGCCGATATTTTACAAGGACCATTCAAAGTCGTTGTACAATCAGTATCGTCATTTTCTTAGAAAATGGGTGGGTACAATCCTACCTTTCTTTTAGTTTGACTCTCTATTGTTAAAGCAACTTGCAATCTGTTTTTTCTGACCGTATACAATTATGATACCAAACCAAGTCGGCTTCGGCGAAGTTGCCGCGAAAGGGACACAAGGGGCTGGATTGGACGGACGTGGTTCCTGTGCAGTAGTAGTAACTGCGACTGCGAAGACAATCAGAGTTTCGAAGAAGGAGCAGCATACGCGTTTTCTTTTTCGTCATATAACCTGCAAACCATAGTCATGCACCGGCTCGCAAACCAGATCGGTGCCGCGAAACTCTGCAGCAAGAACCAGAGTCCTCCGAGTAGCCCGTAATTTACAGCCTCTGCAATTGACACTTGCTCCTTTCTCCTCCTCCGGCGGCCGAACACACCACTACCACCTATGGCAGCCAGCCTGAAGCCCACGGCCATGACATTGCTCACAGAGCCGCTGGAAGCATGCCACCAAGTGACCGGACCTCGCGATGGAACCAAGCACGCGTGCACTTCAGACCGCGACGGCTTGCCCTCCTGCACGTCGGTCATCGGCTTCGTCTTCCTCACAGCCAACTGCGGCGCCGCCCTCTATCATTCCCGCAACGACCCATGGGCCATGGCCTTCGTGCTTGCCTCGTTCCTCATCCTCCTGCTCCTGTTCCTTGCGCTCCGCTTGTTCGAGACGCTGCCTCGAAGGTCCCCCAGGAGAGCCCATGTCAAGGCCGCCGTCTGGCTCCTAACCACTGCGCTCACCCTCATGTTCTCGCAGCGGGTGGCTGCGCTGATGCCGTTCGCAGCAGCCGTTCTGGTGTGGGTCATGGCGGTGTCAACCATTTCCGCCGGCTTCTACATGTTCTTCGTCTGCCCCGACGTAGCAGTGACGGCCGAGGAGGAGCCGGCGAAAGGGGTCGACATCGCATAGAGGTTGGCGCAGAACAGAGGCGCCCGCCCTGCAGCCTGCTGCCTGCGGGGCAGCAGATCGCCTGCGACAGGTGGCGCAACCCATGGCGTCGGTGCACGGTGCACCCCGGGTCCGAGAACAGAGGCGCCCACCCTGCGGCCTGCGGGGCTCAGATACACTGGCGGCATCACAGGACTTGCTCCACCCTCGCGGCGAGCGGCGAGCCTCTCTGCTGGGACATAAGAACTTGGGAACTTCGCAGACTTCCTTTGTCGCCTCAGATAAAGTCATTGTACCAGTAATCACTATAATAGCCTTGTTGTTGGTAACATCGTTCGATAATAAAACAGATCTGTTGCACTGTCTTCGTATTCCTTGAACCATGTATTGTTTTCATGGTGATGTCTGATTTTCTGGGTTCAGTGGGCAGCTTGTCATCTTTGACGAATGGCATCGGTTCCAAATTTGCTCGTCCACGAGGTAGCTATACACCCAGAAACGAATGCCCCTCGAACATGAGTAACATTTGTGAGCCTGCGCCTGCCACTTACCTAACGTTGTAGCACAGAGCTTGCCAGCCAGGCCCGTAGCATGCCGAATTGCTACTGCCATAACATCCAAACTTCAAATGCGACGATTGATAAACCCAACAAGCAAATCCAAGAGTGGCATGTACCATTCCATCCAACAAATGTCCGAGGAAGCTGCCCATGTCCAACAGTAAAGCGGCACAACATCTGTTATTCCACGAGTGACCATGTATATCCATAATGCTCTTCAAACTCCTCCAGGTTACCCTGAAATATGCTTCATCTTCTGTTCACTCTAGGCAAAGGTGATGGCTGTTCTACCTGATGCATTCAGCATGGATATCATAATATATAAATCCACTGACTCCACAGGCGCATATCTGAAAGCGAAAGTGTATCCTCTTGCAGTTAGTAGATTATCCTGACTGAAGCTGGTGACATCTTCACAGAAAAACAAAATAACACATGCCTAACCAAAAGAGGCACTTAAGGGGTGTATTGATTGACATGCACAATCAAACTCATCTGGTACCTTCTAGTTTCCCTGTTTCTGTAACCAACTGTTGCTGATCAAGATGGACCCATGTACTTTCTGTAACCTTCTCATATTGATATTTTGAAAAGCTCAAATTCATCAAAGCTTTCAAAAGTTCTTTTGTTCCCTTCTTTCTTATGCCCTGCAGACGTATATAGCACAAAGACACACAGGATTGCAAACCATTCAGTTAACAAACTTCAGAACTGAAATTAATCAAAGAAAATATTAATGGCCATCATATAAGTTTGTTGATAGGCTGACAAAAAAATATGTTCCATACGAAAATAATAACAAGACATCCATTAAAATAAGCATAACAAGACGAAATGTCTATCCTTTTTCTCATCAAAAAATGACTCATCATAACTTGTTGACTCAAAGGATATAACCATTATTACCATAACTAACAAGTCATGAGAACATATCTCTTGACACACTCATGCCTCATCTCCTTACACTATGAATCAACCTACAAGCTCAATCTCTGAATCAACCAAAAAAAAGCAAATTCAGTAGCATGCTATTTCAATTTGCATGCACCGACAATTCCCTTTTTTTGCAATGAGGTTCCTATAGTAGAAACAATACAAAATACACAATGTTTGACTTCAGAAGTATTGCAAATCAAAGTTACGGGATCCGTAGTCCAAGAAGTTTGTGAGGGCAGACTAGTGGTTTGCGTGAAAAAATAGAGGAAAATTACCGTAGATCTAAAAGGAAACATGAGTTGTTATAAGTCGTATGCACACCAATACTTAACACTGGATAGGGAAGTTTTGGAGTGATGACTGGCTGTAAAATGCCTATGTGCAGCACCTAATACCTTGGCACCTGTTGGCTGTTACCAGCTGATTCCCTCAGACCATCATACACAAGCCATACAAGACATGAGAGTCACATAACATACCAGATGGGTACATGTTTTCAGAAGAAAACTATGCTGTCAGTATAGTTTTATACTTGTTATTGGCAGTAGAAAGATTTTTAACCGTTTCTGTGGCTGAGTGCATGAAAGGTACCTCAGTTTGTGCATAAATGGTACCATACAAATGATGACTCATCATATATCCAGCTAGCCTATATCTTATATGTCCAACTAGAAGACTATAAACTGCTAATTAAGACCATTGCCCTTGTGTGCATTATCAGCGACCACACTATACTTACTTATACGCGAGATACATTATCCATCATCCATGGATGTACTTACTATGTCAAGGATCACAAGTGACATACTATCCGGTAAAGTGGCAGCCCTTTGTAACTCTGTACTCTAAGGGAAAAGATGTCGCCAAAGAACGCAGAGATATGCATCACGCTATTTGGGAGATAAGTCTATCTTATGCAAATTAAGAACACTACTAACTCTTACTTGTTAGACATATGTGCTTTAGTAAAATCAAAGGTGCATCATGTGAGTTAAGAATATTTTTTTGTTAGAATTTGAAAGAAAAAAAGACAAGTACAAGTTAATCAATTACTACCACTAAACTTTGAAGAATAGCAATGGCAAGGGCATTAAGCAGTGTGACAATAATGTCTAGAAAACAAAGATGGAATGGAGTATTTTGCTTACACTGACACAAAAAAAAAAAAGGCAATTCGAACATAATCATCTAAAAAAAGACTCGACCAGGGGGAGAGATGTCCCCCTGATTTTCATCTTAAGAAGGTGTCGTGATTCGAACCTGGGTCGGATGAGAGTTCATGCTCCCAGAGCATTTATCAGGTAGAAGACCAAGCTACTAAGGTCATGTTTTTTGTGCGCATTATCAGGGAAGGTAACCAATGCCTCAAACATTCATTTCCTGCCTACATTTAACATTCTGAAAACTTCGCAGCTTTCAGACCTAAATAGAAGGCACCATAAGGAGGCCACATTTTATACTAATCAAAACAAATAATAAAGGAATTTTATTGGCCAAATTTGTGAAAGGATCTTCCGGGTTACACTGTCATACACACGCACACGCGTACGCATAAAAAAAGAAGACTTAGGATTCCGGGTTACTCCGTATTACTGTATTTGCTTAGATTCGTTGCGATCTGCTGCAAACTTGAAGTAAATCCACACAAATTCATTCAGTCAAACATATATCCATGCACGTAACTTGCTCCAATTCGCAAAAAACAACACTCATAGTCGTTAGCTATTCCAGATTTGCCCCTTCATGGATTCAGCGATATAGCGCAAAAGGTGACAAAATTTGGCGGACCCCAACAAAATCAGTACATAATCAGTCCATCACAAATGAGGAATTGTTAACAGAACACGATTAAAAGCAATTTCAGCGGGGAAAAAGGCCTAAGAATAAGGGGATTACCAAGCCGCTCATACCTGGAGAACTATAGCTAGGCGATTCGATCCCTCTCTTCCATCTCGAGAAGGCCGGAGAAGAACGGAATAGTCTCCCAATCCTGCGCCTTCGAATCGAAGCAAGTGCGTGCACGTAGGAGTGTACGAATTTGCTTCTTCGGTGGAAGAAGATGCCGGGCGTACTAGTAATTCGGGGAGTGGGCGGGCGCGGCCTGCCTGGTTCCATATCCCAATTCTTGGAGAATTGAGGCATCGGTGACGTGGACGAGAGTATTCAGAGTTCAGACTCGCTTTATCCAACTTCACCACTAAATAGCAGATTTACTAGCTCTCAGTTAACTGGAATCTTGCATTAGTTCAGTAAAATTTTTGGAACAATAAAAATATACTACTGGAACAATTAAATTGAATTGCTAAAACAATTAGCTTTTGTGTGAAATATTTTCGTTTTTTTCAAAGAACATTCTTTTTGTCACAAGTGAATAAATTATGAGTTGTTGGATCAACATCTAATGACTGAAATATTTGCAAAATTTCAGCCACCTCAAATCTAGATAGGCCTCTAAATAGTGGTAGTTGGCATTCTGATCTTTTTTTTATAGAAAATATGGAATTTGTCAAATTTCTATCTTTATGTTAAAATGAAGGTGTAGTTCAAACTTTTTGAGGTAGAACCAATGGTTCAAATTCTGGATTTGAACATATATTGTATTTATGGTTAACTATTCTTTTAGTAGGAAGTGATATCCATGTCAATAGAGGCGAATGTGAGGACTCGTATATATCTCGAGTGTATTACTCTACATCGTATTACCTCACAAAAAATACTTTGAGGATATTTTTCATTATTTTCACATGTATTTATCCCCAAAGGAAAAAAATAAAATTAGCATATATTTTCCAAAAAGATACTTAAGTGGGAAAATAATTTTAATTGATTATTCCAATGTACCTACAGTGTCGAGAAACAAACATTATTCTTAGAATGCAAGTTTACTAGGGGGATCTAGTGAAATTTTGAATTGTTTCCAGAGCCATGTGCCCCAAAATTTTGTTTGCGGGGTTAAGTTGAGGATACTAATTTTTTATATTTCTTGGAAAACTTTCAATCGACATGATTTTGTGCTATAATTTGTATCATTATTTATTTATTTAGAGTTATGTAGCATGTAGATGGAGAGGGAAAATGTTAATGTAAATAGTATAGAAAAACTTGTTTTTTAGACCCTCTAATTTGGATTTAGTAGTGTTGAACCCTGATTGAAAGTTAAACCTTTTTTTCCTTAAGAACGCAGTAATGTCTTTAACGATGAAACACAACCATGATGGATACCGCATTGGCTAGTTACCACCATAGATGGAGAAGTCTGAGACGACAAAAAGGACGGATCATTGAAGCTTGAAATATGATCATTGGAACGTTTATAACGTCGAGTGCTTGGCAAATACTCTAGCGACGCCAGTATATGAATGATGATTTGCAGATCCAAATTTTTTTACTAGGAAATTAATTGGTCATTCGTCGTGTTAACATCTCTAAAACAACCTTTTCTCATACATTTTCCAAAACGAATCGATCTACGATTGTAGTCAGGGGCGGGCTGACAGTGATACAAACGCGCGCGCCGCGTATATCCAAAATGTTATGCTGGAATTTGATCAAGGGCCCGGTTGATGGTGCATCCCGGAGACGAAGAAGCGGCCGGAGGCGGCGTCCTGGGTGGCGTAGTAGACGGTGCCGGGGCTCACGTGGTTGTGCACCCCTCGTACATGGTCACCACGTAGCTGGGATCGTCCCTGTCCCGCTCCACCCTCTTCTTCACGTTGCATCCCTCCGACGAGCACCGGTAGTAGTTCCTGCAAAATTTGCCGGAAGAGCCGGAATCAAAGTTAATAAACAAGCGGCAATCGATCGAGTGGGACGCACGAGATCATCATGCGCCTCCTTCCCTTTGATTCGCATCTGGAATAAGTACTAGCATTTTTCTCGTGGAAGTAGCAGTTCTGAATATCGTCGTACCTCGGATTGGGGCTGTTCTTGACGGACTTCTTGCCGTACTTCCTCCACTTGTAACCGTCGTCGATTACCTCCTCGTCCGACCTCATCCGGAACGCGATCCTGTCCGACCTCGCCGTCGTCGGCCCCTCCGCCGCCGCCGCGCTCCTGGTAATAACGCTGATGAGGTTCACGAACCGGTATTTTGTCAAAACGAGCACGTAGTCGTGCCGACCGGTGTACCACCACGTGTCGACGCATCTCTTGGACATTCGCGCGCAACTCACCTGGAACTTGCAGCATGACCGTACCCCGCGCCATCCGGCACGATAACCTGCTCCACCGGGATCCTCCGAGGTGGCGGCGGACGAGGAGTCCCGAAGGCCGGCACGGATGGTGCCGCCGGTGCCGGGTGAACGCCGCCTTCGTCGGCCATGTAGTCGAAGACGTCGAGCTGCGCCGGCGGAGGACCAGCGGGCCGGACGCCCGCGCCGAACGAAACGGCCGGGAAAGCCGATGCGGCGGCGTCGTAGTAGGCGGAGGCGGAGCTGCCGTTGTACGGGTGACGGTAACCCATGATCTTAGGGTAGCTACCGAAGGACGACGCTTCTGCTGTTCCCAGTGCTTCTGCCAGCGCCATCGATGGAGTAACTGGACACAGAGCCGCCGCCCCGTTTCGTCCGGTTTTATAAGCGCGCGTACGGAGGCGTGTGTGGTTTACGTGGGCGCGCGCCGCGGGTTTCGCACCGGGCTTCCGTCGGAGTGGAGAAGCTTCGGCGCGGGCGCGCTGCGCACGCGACGGGAGACACACACACGCACACACAGCAAAAGGCGGGTGGTGACGCACGAACGCAACAGGCTCCCCGTTCCGAACCGTTGATTCGTCGCCGGCCGGCGGCCGCGCCAAGGTCCCCTGCCGTTGCCGTCACCGTACGTACGGCCGCCAACAACGTGCCGCGATTCGTAGGAATTCTCGAAGTCGCAGCAGCACTGCCGCGGAGCATGGAAACATCTGCCGTCCACAGACGCGGTCCTCCCGGTGACACGCGATCGATTTAGAATGTGGTGGTTGACCCGGCTCGATCGTGTGGCTGCTGCGGCGATGCAATTTGTTGCGACGGCTACATGTGTGTGCAGCCCCAACCCAACCCCCGTCTCTGTCCACGTAGCTACCAGCGAGCAATTAGCGTGCGGGCCGCCGGGTGCCGTTCCGTTGTTTGCAGGCGGCGGGCACATGATGATTGATTGATCGATCGATCGGTACCGGCAGGCCGCCGTGGAAGTTCCTCTCCTTCGACCCAAGTTTTTTTTTCTCAGTGGTGGAAGTCCCAACAAAAATTGCGTCCGAAGAATCTCTGAAAAGTTGTACGTAGCCTGCAAATTTGAAACGAGAACAACCGAGTCTTAAAAGACTGTTAGAGTACTGTACAATCATTGAGCCATAGTTTGATTAATTTGATTTTGGTAACCAAGTCGGGGGATAATGCTGGTACAGGCATGATGGAGAGAATGCAGGTACAATAATTGAGCTGCACCAGCCCGGAACAAGCTGAAATCGCTGACTGCCTCACGAGGACAGCAACAACACCCCAACGGAGGTACCAAAGCATCAGATAAGCGGAGCCATCAGGGTCGCCTAATCCCTTCTGTCTTCCCTCCCGTTGAAGCAGGATGGTGGTTAATGCGGTAACTTTGATGCCCAGTTGCTGCCCTGCCAACTTGCAGGAAGGCGTATAAGTGGCACATGTAATATTGTAATTGGTATGAATTTTCGTGCCTCCTTTTGTCCTGCACGACGTCCATCGGTAGGCACGCATCGTGTACGTAGATCTCCCTGTGAGTGAACAGTGAACAGCTGATAAGAGCAGGACTCGAATGACCTGATCCGGAGGGCATTGCTTTAGGTTCTAGTATCTTCCCACGATCCCGGGGTCGTAATAGTCAACGTACATCAAACTTCATTGCCAATCCATTTGTTCGATCCATCGGAACCTGCCGGGAATAACACGGAAAAAGACCCATGTTCATGCGCGTCGCCTTCGCCATCTCGCTCTCGCCCACAAGTTTACTTTCTTGTGGATGAGGAAGGGACTCCTTTTCGTTGGGCCCCGATTTCTGCTGAAGCTTTGCGAGATTCAGAAAAAGACTCTGCAGAGTGAAAGGAAATCAAGCTATCAACCAGAATCTAACAATGGACAAACAGCTAGTACTTATTACGATATATCTCATCCGCAAGTTCGGTGTGGCTTACCGAAACAGTACACTGACGACTACCGGGGCTGCGAACTTTGCACAAGCCTGCATGTGGACGGCTCCGCTCATGGCTCCAGGCTGTGACACGACTTTGTAAGCTTGTGTACTCGGTCACTGAAATATGCTCGGCAGCGTACGACGGTTAGGTTCTCAGTTACATCACGGCCAAATGTGATCGATTATACATAACGGAGACTTGGAGAGGCTGTTTAAACTTCTGGCCTGCTCATACTTGCTTCATTCCTGCTGTCACAAATAATGATCGGTTATAATGCCAACTTATTATTAAGTGAATGTCAAATAACCCAGAATTCTGTCTTCCCCTATTCACGCACTCAACCATTTCTAGGATTAGTCTCCCACTGGACCAAACGCACGTGTGCCTTTCCCCAATCCATCACACGGCAAAGAGTGGTCCATGCCTTCAGCTGCATATATTTGGCTGTCGCGATATCTCACGAAGATATCACGAAGGGCTACAAGTATGGTGATGTTATGCCAGCGTGCCAATCACACCAACACGTGCAGAAGCCAAAGCTCACCCCATCGGCGAATAATCCATCAAGAAGAAAAATCCAACCTCTAGAACGCTTCAACCAGCCTTTGCACGACCACGCACGAACGAATCTTCTCGCCACCGGTGCAGCAAGATCGGAAGAGGAGGTCAAAACTAGTCTGCCGTATCGTGATCCCTGTACTGCTGTTGGTCAGAGAAAAATGACGCCTCGAAAGAAGATTTGCTTCTGCAACTCATGTCCTTTAACATCCGGAAGTCGTATCACCAACCGAGGATCAACCGCAGTACCACACCAGTACATCAAATGATTCGCACAATTCACAGCCAAACGTTTACATCGTGCGCATGCATGCATATGCATGAGACAGAGCTGTTCATAATCATTCAGGGTGCGCATGATTTACAAGACCTTGATACCCCTATCTCAGAGTTGGAGGTGTGGGAGACAATCAAGCAGTTACCTCCGGATACCGGACAGGATGGATTCACTGGACGTTTTTACAAGACGTCACTACCGGAAATCACGTAGTTGCCGTGTGCCCGCGGCACACGGCGAAGAGCCTCTAGCACACGGCGAAGACCTTTGCCGTAGGTGGCCCACGGCGAAAGCCCGACGGCGATTGCGCCTGACGGCAAAGCCACCTTCGCCGTGTGCCAGAGCTCGGGCACACGGCGAAGTGTTTGCCGTGTGTCACAGCAAGCACACGACAAACGTAACAGTGCCGTCACGTTCTGTTTGCCGTGTGCCCGGCATCCAGCACACGGCGACATATTTTGTTCTTTGCCATGTGCCCAGGGACGTGGCACACGGCGAAGATTCTGCACTTCGCCGTGTGCCTAATGGCGCGGCACACGGCGAATCAGCTGGGCTTTGCCGTGTGCTCGGTGACGCGGCACACGACAAAGATTTGATCACTTTGCCGTGTGCTGCTTCCGGCACACGGCAAAGTGACCAGTATGAATTCCCAGTATGGTCACTTTGCCGTGTGCCAGGCCTCCGGCACACGGCAAAACGACCATCCGTAGCCATATTTTTTTCTGTTTTTTAGCCCCGGATACCTCATTTAACATTTCAAATAGAACATATATCAAACACAGTAGAAATATATCACATCATCATCAATTCATCGCACAACACATATATCGCAAATAAAACACATATCATCCGTTTGTCTTACAACATCACAAATATCGTCACAAACAACACATAATATTCGTAGGCCGTCCACGAGTACAACAAACCATGATTTCACGGATGTGGGTCGAAGGGTGGTGGCTCGAACGTCGGTGGGCCGAAGGGTGAGGGCTCGAACGGCGGCACTTGTGGGAACAACTGCCGTGTGCCGTGTGTCGAGTTACAGCACACGGCAAAAAGTGGATGCAGTTACGGTCCCTAACGGCGTTGGATGACATGTGTATTTGCCGTGTGCGTGTCCCGTGACACACGGCAAAGGCTAATGTTTGCCGTGTGCTCCTGTGTTGACACACGGCGAAGCTGTAGATGGCCGTGTGCTGATTCTTTACCGTGTGCTGAGCCGCCTGGCACACGGCAAAGACCCGTTTCGCCGTGTGCCCGACTTCGGCACACGGTAAAACTGTTGGCACACGGCAATATTTGGTTTTCCGGTAGTGCGTGTTGGCCCATCAAGTAGGATGTCATAGCAGCAATTGGAGCGGTTCATGGGAGAAAGCTACACATGCTCAGCTCGGCGTTCACAATACTAATCCTCAAAAAGGATGATGTGGTGAAGGTAGCGGACTTCAGGCCGATTAGCTTGGTGCAAATAGCTTCGCCAAGTTAATCACCAAAAGATACCGGCAAACAGGCTTGGTCCGAAACTAAGCACCCTAAGGCTAGTCTCAATGGGAGTGTCATGAACATTAAATTTGCTGACATGATATGAGAGAGAAGAGAGAGTGTCATGAGATGAGAGATGAGTGTCATCACCATGACACTCCACTGACACGGTTCTTAAGAATTTCGTCTTGGTAATCGTGCGATGACACTCTTCACTGAGACTGACCTTATTGCACCTAGCCAAAGTGTGTTCATCCGGAGCAGGCGCATCCACAACGAGTTCTTGGTGGTGCACACATGGCCATGACTCTACATCGGCAAAAAAACAACAACTTTGCTCTTGAAGCTCGACATCGCTAAGGCATTCAACTCCGTATCATGGCCCTTCATATGAGATGTTCTCGCGAGACTAGGCTTTGGTGAAAGGTGGCGTACGTTGATGTGCAACCTGCTAGCCATGTCGTCAACGGTGCTGCTCAATGGAGAGCCGGGAGCACCCATTCAACACCGTTGGGAGCTACAGCAAGGGGACCCGCGGTCGCCAGTGAATTTCGTCATGCTGATGGATGTGTTGACTGACCTGGTCGCACGAGCGGAAAATAATTGTTTTAAATCTAAGAATTTAAAAAAAGACCATATAAAAATATATTATCAGGATCTAGACATTTTGAAATCGCCAAAATGTCCAGTGTGATTCATATGCTAAACACGTCAGAAGGTCCGGCGTGTTTCTTATGCCACGTCATCGCTGACCGTCGCGTGGATCAGCGTTGAGACCACGTCAGCTGAAACACGCCACGCGCCTTGGCGTGTTACCGATCTGTAACACGCCAGGCTACATGGCGTGTCACCTGCGGGTTGAAATGACTGGTCCGACCCTTTTCTTCCTTCTTTCTCCTCACTCATGTTCACAAACAGGGAGAAAAAAATGGAAGAGTGACGAGGAAGAAGTAATGAAAGGGCCGGGCTGGGTATTTAAACCCGTAGGTAACATCAATCAGGAAACACGTCAGGGCGACTGGCGTGTTCCAGCTGACGTGGTTTCAACGCTGGTACACGAGACGGTCAGCGATGACGTGGCATGAGAAACACGCCGGTCCTTCCGACGTGTTTAGCGTATCAATCACGTCGGACATTTTGGCATTTTAAAACGTCTAGATCTTAAAAATATATTTTTGTATGGTCTTTATTTAAATTTTTAGATTTAAAATGATTATTTTTTAAAAAAATTCTGGCCTCCTCTATGCTAGCTGCACGTTAGTAGTGCACTATTCTTTACCATGTATTTTGATACAAAATTCCAATTTGACCCCCGCAATACAAGTTTATCACTACTTGGCCCCCTCATGTTCATTTTCTGCCTCCGCCCCTGCTCTCTAGAGGTAATGGTCGATCCACCTTGTTCTGGGTCAACAAATGGTTGCATGGTCGATCTATCAAAGATATGACACCAACGATAATGGCTTTCGTCCGCAAGCGGGGATAGTGCAAGCGGATGGTGCACACGAAGCCCTCCACGAGGGTGTCTGGATGCGAGATATCGTCACAGCCTTACCAGTCCCGGTAATGTGGGAAATCCTCTAGTTGGTTGAGGCGTTTGATAGAGTGCAACTGCGGATCAGGAGGATGCCCATGTCTGGACGAGGAAAGCATCAAGCAAGTTCTTCTCCAAGTCACCTTATGAAAGCTTCTTCACGTGGGCGTTGAGTTTGAGCCTTACAAGTGATTATGGAAGTCATGGGCACCGATCAAAGTCAAGATTTTCATATGGATAGTGATGTGGAAGAGGTGTTGGATGGCGGACTGGTTAGCTAGAAGGGGACTCCAGAGCATCAGGCAAGTTCTCCTCCAAGTCACCTTATGAAAGATTCTTCACGGGCCGTTGAGTTTGAGCCTTATAAGTGATTATGGAAGTCATGGTGCCACTCAAAGTCAACATTTTCATCTGAATGGCGATGTGGTAGAGTTGTTGGACGACGGACCGGTTAGCTAGAAGGGGACTCTAGAACCGCCAACGCTGCATTCTATAGGATCGGGAGGAAGAGGACATGCACCACCTACTCGTTAGAAGAGACACCTGGTTCAACGTTTTGCGATTTTTTTCTATTTTGGTCCTTTTTCATCTAAAAGTTTAAAAGTAGTCTACTCTAAACTAAATTTTTAAGATCCGGCTTACTTTGGCGTGATCAAATGTGACCGTGGTCAGTTGGAGTATAATTGAATTGCCCACCTTTCCCTATCAGCTTAAGCTTTTGGGTGAACCGGTTGGTGCATGCAACTCAATATGGTATCGTGGCCAAAGGTCTCGAGTTCGAATCCCGGCTGGCGCGATTTATTAAATAAATTACAGCCCACTCCAATATTTCACGTTTGAGGCCTGAGGGAGCCTGCACGTGAGGGGAGTGTTGGAGTATAAGTGAATTGCCCACCTTTCCCTATCAGCCTAAGCTTTTGGGTGAACTGGTTGGTGTATACAACTCAATAAATCCTTATGTGTCAAGCCTATTTTTCTATGTGTCATTTGATCATATCAAAATGTTTGGCTTGATCATATTGGTGTGTCACACCATTCAGATTGGAGTGATCAAATAGGACAGATTCTGAAAATTTAGTTACCGAGAAGTTATTTATACAGTTTTAAACAGACAGGGGCTAGAATAGAAAAAATTCACGTTTTGCAGGGCGCCGTGGGCAAAAACGAGCTTCACCGTTTGGTGGTGATGGGCGTCGCGACGTACCGGACAGGAGAAAGAAAGGGCGTCAACTCTCCCATCCAGCTTGTGGAAACACAGGAACCGGTGCCTCTTCGACAAGCAAAGGCCGCAAATTCGGGTCCTGTTGAATGACACACAGAAGAGGCAAGCCATCTGGGGATGGCGGGGCGAGAGGGGTAGGCCGACTCAGCTAATGAGGGTTGTAACTATTAGAGAAAGGTGCGTGTCACATGTTCGGGGGTTTGACCCGGGATTAGTCCCAGGTACGGTTTGTAACGAACTTTCTTCTCCTTCGTACAAGGACACACAGCGCTCTCCTGCTCGTTTGATATAATCATTCAGTGCATTCAAAATAAACATGCGTGTATCAAAAAGAGCTCAACGAGTAGGAGATCGAGAAGTAGCTGCACGAGCAAGTTTGAGGATATGAGTGACTTTCGAGAGGCACATCCTGAATTGTGTACCTCTCTGCATTCTTATTGCCCAAACGGAGAAAACAGGGCTCGCCATCTCAACAAAGTTTCATGTACCCAAAAACATTGTCCCTAACTATCGTACAGTGGCTACAAAGGCGAGCTGGGAAGCTGGAACATTAGTGTACAATGTCGAAAACTAAAAGAATGCCTACCAAGCATCATTTGAAAAGAATACCTGCCTGTCATCACTCAAAGAATGCCTCAATCAATGAGCAAAATCTGGACGGGGGCAATGACGATTAACAGCTAGCATGCACATCCACTTCTCTGTTCAGTATCGGGGACGGGATCCACAACTGTTTGGAAGTAGCTGAAGAGCAGGAAAAGGCAATGTAAATAACTAAACACGGAAAATAGATAGACATGCAAACGAAAAATGGATAGATACGCAACAGCCATTTATACTTTTGAACCATGTCGTGAACCATAATATACAAGTGGTGAAGTAAATTGTAAGAGAATGGGCATCACCCCACTAAATGACTACAATGTGTTTCTTTGTCCCCTTCTATTGTTTCCAGTTATATATTTGTTCATAAAAAGCTGGATATTTATGCTAGGTTGTGAAGAACAAAAATAATATGGGATTTGGCATTTCCATTCTAAATGGTACAAAGTTCATATTTGCCAATACAATGAATTTTTGTTTTCAAGCATAACCTCAATAGCAGCACTGGTTGCATAAAGACACATTAAAAAGACCCCCTTAAAGAGTTACCATGCACAAACATAACCTTAACAATTAGCAAACTGAAGCTAGTAAAAGTTGAGAGAAACAGGGAGCAAAAGAAAGCAGTCAGATTGAAGAAATTAGGATTGTCACATCAAGTATACAGAATATTTACAAACCGTATAAACAAATTACCCCCAACATAATAGGTTATAGATGAAGAGCGTCAAGTAGAGATTACTAAACTGGGAGTTAATAATACTGCTCAAATGGGTGAGAGTATTAAAAATTTGCATGGAGGTTGGCTTAAAGCTTAGTAGAAAACAGGTGACAAACAAAATAAATGAAATGCAGGATAACAAACATGTCTGGGGGAAAAGGAAAGTAAGGTTACTACCAAACGTGAAACTGAGAAAGCTTAATTTACTCACATGTCTTGGTCGCGCTCATGCTCCAAAGCAAGCTTGGCAACAGACAGGAATGCATCGTCAACATTGCGGTCCTCTTTAGCTGAAGTTTCATAGTAAGGAATATTGCCTTTTGAAGCACACCATTCCATTGCTTTCTTCTCAGAAACCTATGAAGAAAATAGTAATCAAATAAGGCACATATCAGGATATAGAAGTGAGAGGTTACAAAATATGACACTTCTTTTAAGAAACTAACCACTCTGCTTTTCCCACCATCTACGTCAATCTTGTTCCCAAGTAAAATGAAGGGAAATGTTTTCGGGTCTGATGGGCTTGCCTGAACAAAATGAAACTCATCAAATAAAGTTGTCAAGATACTAAGAAGCTACTGTTAAGAAATATTGATGTTATGCTATTCAGACATCAGTATACTATTACAATAAACCAGATTTCAAGACAAAACATGGCAAAGCATGAGGCTTACCAAGTTGTCAACTCAACAATTACGACTTAGAAATAAAAATGAAGGTTCACTATGCCATTAAAAATAATATTTCTATATTTTCTATGACAAAAAAAGTATCAATACTCAGGTAACAAATCCAATACTAAACATCCAAAAAGGACTTACATGGTGAATTGCAGTTTCAAACAGCAAAACTACACACTTTAACTAGGTTGCGCTACGTTCTCTTATGTGTTGATATATTCCTGACTGGATACACATGATTCTTAAAGAAAAGTTGATTAACTCTTGATTACAAGCCATATTAATAAACAATAGCTTTATCATAGCAGAAAACCTGTATAATTGTCATATGTATTACTAGACTAGTGGAATCTCTCTCCTACGCATGGATATCTATTGATTAAAATGTACAAGGGCGAAACAGAGCTAGACAACTGAAAGTAATGGCTAATGAGCAAAGATGGATATTTCTGCCTAAGACTGTCCTCAAAGTCAAGTAATAAAAGACATGGATAGGGTGACTTAAACATGTGATCTACACTAATCATTTTTACACCAAGTATATGATCAGGACCAATACTTAATCATGGTATGTAAATGAGTGTCAACTATTAGCTTCCACCTAAAGGATTAAATCAACATACAGCTAATGGAACTGAATACCATATGGGCCAATCTGCACTAGCTAGCATGAGATCGAATCATAAACATACTCACACAGAGTAGTTATCTGTTTCTAACAAAAAAAAATCAGCAAAAAATACTTTTTAAAAATGCTTGGAAACTTCTTCTAGACTAAATAGATTAAAATCAACAATAGCATGCTCTATAGGCACACAATTTAAAACTTTGAGAAGATTATCTACCATATTCATTTGGATCCTGTTTCAATAAGACTTAGTCCACATTTGGACTTTTCTGTTCTATTCAACTTGAAGGCATAACTATGATATATCACCAAAATTTGTAAAAGCCATAAATCCTACTTATTCAAGGATAAAGGGCGGGTGACAAAATTTTGATAAGGCTTCTGCAGTTTGTGTATTTTCAAATCATAATAAATTGATAGTAAACTTATTCACAGAACGTATGGTATCAGATGAATTGAATTATGTTATAAAGTCTAAGTTCAGAAGCACATGTTTGGCCATGAAACTCAGAAAGGTCACTAATGCTACCAAACATTTATAGCAGAAAAGTACTGGTATGTAAACTGAAGCTTCACAAAATTATGGGCAACATCGAATAAAACAGGAGCCAATAAACAAAACACAAAAGAGTCTATCAGCAAATAACATGATGTTGAGATAATAAATAATGATTACTCTACATGTATTCTGTAATAAAGAAAAGAGATTCTTACTTGGTTTAGGAACTCGTCATGCCATGTGTTGAGCGTATCAAAGGACCTGTTATTGTTGACATCATAGACGAGCACACAGCAGTCTGCTCCTCTGTAGAACGCAACACCAAGACTCTGGAACCTCTCCTGCCCCGCGGTGTCCCAGATCTAGAATAAAAGCCACATGTCATTTCTTCAGGGAATAAAAGAACAAGACGTGATGATAACAGAAGCAGTACTCCCAAAGTCCCATGACAACAGCAGAGGGTGACAGAATGACACTCACCTGCAATGTGACTAGCCTGTCTTCAATAAGAACCTCCTTTGTGACAAAATCCGCACCAATTGTCGCTTTGTACTGCTGACTGAACTTTTTGTGGACATATCTAAGTGAAGTCAAGTATACTAAAGCAGGCAATGCATTGACGCGTCTGGCTGGGCACATCAAGAATTAAAGGAATTCACACATTCATGTCGTCTTACATTTGGTCATTTGGATATGCATACTGTGGTCAGAACTCAGAAATATGTACTGATGTGCTAGAGATTTGCGAACCAGGTTCAGTAATAAGAGGACAAAATCATGGCTAACAAGCATCAGAATGGAACAGCATACACATGCATGAAAAAACAGCTAAACAGAGATCTATTACTAGGAAGGAGCTTGTCGTTATGGAATTCTAAATCCCAAAACAGAATGGCTCAGAGATGCGTTCCTAATCCTAATCCCTGGAGTCAATGACCCAAAATCAAATGGTTAGAATGTATACTGTCCACACGGCCAGCAAATTTGACGGCTACCGAGTACCAAGGCGTCAGCTGATTCAGGGAACCGCACATAATATTGTCTAATGCCAGGGGGCCAGATCAAACAAGAGCTCCGAACCAAACGCGAGGCGTCGGAGGATCAAACCAAGGATACTGGTTCATCAGCGACGTCTTCCCGACCCTGCACAACAGATCAAACCGCACCAAATCAAACCGACGAGCTAGACCCAGCTGCTGCTGCAGCCGCATACGAATCGAGCGATTCGAGCTGCTTCGATGCCGCAGGATAATAACCAGAGAGGGGGAAAAGCCTGGAATCCGCGGGGCGGGCGGATCCGAGGGAATGATGGGGAGGGCAATGGGCTGACCCGCTGTCGCCGAGGACGATGACCTTGAGGAGCGTCCGCCTCCGCGACGTCGACATGGTTGCTCGATCGCGATCGGTCCCCTCCGCCTCGCCCTCGCCGCTCGTCGTGTGTCGTCGCACGAGGAGGTGCTGGAGCGATGGATTTTCCCCGATTAATTAACACTGATGGTCTGAAGGGATGGATAAATACTGGACTCTGATCGATGTGATTGCGATCTGGTCGTGGCCTTAAAAATTCGAAGAGGTGGCCGTGCAGTTTGGGGGTTGGAGCGGACAACGTGCCGGGCAGAGAGCGAGCAGGCGAGAAGGAGATGGGGCGGTGAGTGGGCCGGCCGGCGGGTGCCGCTGGACAGACAGGCCAATTTGAAGAAGGAAGGTCACGTGGACGCTTGGGCCGCTCGTGGCTGTTGGGATCAGAAGATGATGTCAGGACGGGAATCTAGATCTAAACAAATGCTCGAGAAACATGCGGATTTCGCGCCAAACCATCGTGTCCATTGATCCACTCAACAGACAACCATGTCAGAAACACCTCACGGAGAACGGGGCTTTGTGCAGCACGTCGTCCCCAAACTAATTCAGACTTTTTTACCCAATCCTTGGCGACACGGCGGTGCCGAAACAGGCTGCTTCAAGGTCATTGACCCGAAATCCTAATGCAAAATCAATGCCCAACAGTAGCACCCCAGATCAGTCACGGCTAGAAGTGCCCACCGCTAAGCCAATAACGATATCAAGCTTGAAACCTCTCCAGCATGATGACAGATGAGGAACAGACGGCATTCTGATTAAAAAAAAGGCATTTTGATAAATAAAAAAAAACGGCATTTTGATTAAAAAAAACGGCATTTGTTTTTATCGGTCGTCTTGCCTGACGAACTAAGGGCCCGTTCGTTTCCGGGCTTTAGAGGCCTCTAAAGAACTGTAGCGTCTAAAATGTAGAGGCCCGACACCGAACGGGTGTCTAAAGCCCGTAAATCGGTCCGAGCCGGAGAAAGCCTCTAAACCGGTCGTTTCCGCCCTCCGCAACCGTAACGCCTTATCCACTCGCCCTTTCGCCCGACTCCCTCGCTCCCACGCGCCGCCGCCGCTCGGCTAGGTCAAGCCGCCGGTTGCCGCGCCGCCGACCACGCCCGCCGCCCTTGCTTGGCCCGTCGGGAGGCCGCGCCTCCCGCTTGGCGTGCGTGGAAGAAGCGATTACGAGCGGCGGCGGCGGTCCCCATCGGTTGAGAGCGTCGCCTCCTCCAACATGGATGGCAACAACGCCCGCGGATTCGGACCGCGCGGTGGCTACGGAGGCGGCGGCGGCAGCTGCGCGGCGCGCGGCGGCTACGGCTGCGGCGCCGGCGCCAGCGGCTACGGAGCCGGCGGCAGCGGCTACGGCGCCGGAGGTGTCTACGGCGCCGGAGGCGGCTACGGCGCGGGCGGCAGCCCTACGCCGCGGGCGGCGGCTACGACGGCGGCGGGATCTACGCCGCGGGCGGCAGCGGCTACGGAGCCGGCGCATGCGACAGCGGGTTCGGCGCCGGCGGCAACGACGGCACCGGGCAGCAGCGGCTACGGCGGTGCGTACGGGGAAGACGGTACGCGGAACTTCTTGTCCGCCCGGATCCGTTCTCCCCTTTGCACTCCGTGTCCCGGACCGAAAGAAGGCGGCCGGACGGGGAGAGGAGCAGCGCCTCCCGCCTCGACTTGGACGGCCTTGACCCGAACTCCGGAGGCGGCGGAGGCCCTCGCCTTGGGTCGTTGCGTGGGCTCTTCGAAGAAGGCGGGCAAGGTGGGAGTGGCGGGTCGGGAGGTAGCGGTGGCCGACCTCCGCGACCGCCCCGGGCGGATCCGGACGTCGCCCGGCAAAGCTCCCCGCGTGGCGGAGGCGGAGCGGGCAAGCGCGTAGCACATGGAGGTGGCGCTGCTCCGCGGTCGGGCAGAGGTGGTGCTGGCGCTGCTCCGCGGTCGGCTGGTCGAAACCGCCGTGGTGGCGGCGGGTCCGCACGCAACGTCGTTGAGTCCGACGACAACGACGGCGAAGAGTCCGGTGACTCGAGGTATTATTCGTCCTCCCGTTTCCTCTTACTTCTTGCATGGTGCATACTATATTCACGGCTAATAGTGTTAGCGATTTCGAAATTGTAGAACATGGATAGAGCTAATTGGAATACACAGAACACTAAAATCCCGTGCGACATCCTAGTGGAGCAAAAGGACATGGGTAACTACATTGACGGTGAAATGAAGCACCGTGCTTACGCCCTTGTTGCGGAGGCTTTTGCCAAGAGAGCCCGGCTGCGGCACAAAACTTCTCGGCTCCGAAACAGAATAACAAGCACTAAAAAAAATTTTCACCTTCATCAAAAAATCCGAGGGAAGACAGGGCTTGGATGCAGACTGATGGGTGGCCACTTGCAACCGAGCAATGGTGGGATACTCGAACTCGATGTAAGTGATGCATTTGCCTCATACATTCAAGCAATTTCATTCAATGTTTTTGTTCTAATTACTATGTTTCCTGCAGAACAATAAAATTCCCACGGAGTGCAAACACTTGAGGAATGGCCCTCCCCGTACGAGGACCAGCTTGTGGACACTCTTCGACGGAGTGGTCGTTGATGGATCAACGGCATATGTGCCGGGTGAGGATGCTGGTGACGGCGGGGACGATGTTGGTGATGACGATGACGGTGATGGCGAGGATGATTGGGACGGCGGGGACGATGCTTATGGCGAGGAAGACCCCGATGTCCAGCCCTTCTTTGATCGGGCTACGGGGCAGCCCCAAGAGCTCGTGTATGAGCTCGAGCAGGAGCTCGAGCAGCCTTAAGAGAGGAGGCAAGTACAAGCACCACGGGAGCCAGCCCTACGAAGAAGACCAAGAGCCCAATGGTGAATGTATTCAGGGCAATACAGCAGGACAATGCTCGTTTCCGGAGGGAGAAGCTGGCCCTAAAGCGAGGAGACTCACAAGACAAAGCTGCAAGCTAAGCAGGAGGAGAAGGAACAACGGCACAAGGCCATGCAATTGGCACGAGAATCCGGAGTTGAACCAGCCAGCGATGAGTACTTTGCCCTGTCATTGATGGTGAAGGATGAGGTCACTCGAGATTTTTTCTTGGGTTGTGACACAGCTCGGCAGCGTACTGCAATTCATCGGGAAATTCATGAGTGAGAGGAACAAGGACTAGAGGATGCTGTTGGACGATGAAGTTGAATGCTGTTTTATTTATTTTTTCATTGCGAGTTATTTGTTTGAACTGTTAGTTCCATAATGCAGCCACAGCTGCTGCTGAACTTGATTGCCTTTGGTTTGTACTCTAATAATTTGTAATATGTTTATGTTGCTGTATACTTGTTTCGACATCGGTTCCTTATGAGTTTCAAGATCGTTATTGTTTCTTGCATTAGCCGGAGCCTTCATGTATTTCTGCAGTACTAACAAGTGTTATCTTTGTTTCTCAGGATATGGAGCTGGAATCCACAAGTGAGGAATCCGAGATCGAAGACTGGAATCAGCAACTTCCAGTCCTCATGTATGGTCCGATCCACGACATGCAGCACTACGGTAAGACCGCAAGAATTAGAGGGCCGAGAGACTCCGATGAATTTGTAGAAAGAAATGTTAGGGATCCAGCTTCATCGCCTCACCATGTTCCGCATGCGTGCTGAATTGTTTGACTACCTACATTATACATTGGTGAATTCATATGGTCTAGAATGTAGTTCAAAGAGTTCTAGTAGAGAGGCATTAGGGATGTTTCTTTGGATGGTCGGTTCTCCTCAACCTACACGGCAAGCCATGTCTATTTTTGGTAGGTCCCTAGACACGGTTAGTAGAAATTTTTCCAAAGTTCTTAGGGCAGTCATTAGGTTTTCTCGTAGACATACTAAAGCCAAAAGATCCTGAATTTAGGACCATACACCCTACACTGCTGCAACCTAGATTGAAGGGCTTATTCAACAATTGCATCGGTGCAATTGATGGCACCCACATTGATGTAACTCGTAGATCAACAATTGGCCGTGCAATATAGGAACCGCAAGGGAAAAACATCACAAAATGTTATGGCAGCTTGTGACTTCGACATGCGCTTCATATTTGTTCTAGCTGGCTGGCCAGTGTTCAGTCCATGACATGCGCGTGTTCAACGATGCCATGACTAGATACAGCCACAAGTTTCCACATCCACCTCCGAGTAAGAACTATTTTATATGCATTGTGAAATGTGGAACCAAACTAATTTTATTTGTGATGAGTAACCCTCCCAATATGTTTGTCAATGCAGATAAGTACTATCTTGTTGACTCCGGCTACCCAAATCAACCAGGGTACCTTGCACCATTCAAGGGAAGCAAGTACCATATTCCGGAGTTTCGCCGAGGAACAAGGGCAAGAGGTAGGAAAGAAACATTCAACTATGTTCATTCAGGGCTTAGAAATGTTGTGGAGAGGTCATTTGGGTTGCTCAAGCAGAAATTTGGGATGATGTCATCGGTCCCAAGTTATAGCATAGATAAGCAAACCAAAATTATATCAGCATGTATGGCACTGCACAACTTTGTTAGGCAACACGATGAGGAGGATGAGCACTTCATGGAGGTCATGCAACAAGATCCCATGATTTCTCATTTGGCCGATGATGCAAGCATGGATGGTGATGACTATGATGGGCCAAGTGATGAAACCATGAATGATTTTCGAGACCGTATAGCATATGCGCTATACCACAATTGAACATTATTTCGTGTGCGACTTTAATTATTGTATGTTCATGAACTACATTTGTATGTCCTGGAACATGTATGCGGTTGTTGTATCAACTTGATTTGCAAAACATGGTATCTTCATTTGTCATTTGGGCAAAAGTGTCTATTAGTTGCTAACATGGTATCTTCATTCGTCATTTGGGCAAAAGTGTCAATTTGTTGCTATTTAGATGCATGAAACGAACGGGTATCTAAATTTTAGATATCTAAATTTAGACTTCAGATTTAGAACCCTCTAAATTTTAGAGGCTCTAAAGGAAACGAACGCCCCCTAAGGCAAGCTACCACCAACCAGAGGCGAATTGCATTTGCCCAGAACGCCACGATGGCTCCATCCCCGTACTCCGTACTCATCCGGCTCCACAGCTCAGTCAAAGCTCAGCGACGCCCAGACAAACTGGAGAGCGCAGGTTTCTCAGCTCAAGCGTCATGATTTTTGCATCTCGGGACAAACTTGTGTTTGCACTCGCTCCTGGCGCATTGCTGGAGTTAGTTCTAAGATTTTCATACCAACACACAGGACTGGAACTGTGGATTGCATCTTGCCTTTGACGCCACCAATAAAACAAGAGCCAAGAGGGGATGAGCATCAGGAGGGGTATTCCTCATAGAACCCCAGGAGGGTACAACGAGACCGTATAAAAACTTTAATTATTAGAACAAAAATCTTTTTCATTCACTTTTCTATCAAACAAAGAATGGTTCATGAGGGCCCATTTTATATTGCCCATGTCTTGTGTCAGATCCGATAATTGTTATCGTTTGTTACATTTTAGATTAAGGCAAATACATTAGCTTAATATGTCAAGCAGTAATATGTAGCAGACCACATGATTGGGCTAAAGCATAATATATAACCTTTTCAATTTCAGTTTCCTAAGCTAGCCTTTCTTTTCGGGCATGTTCGTCTATTATGCCCCCTTTCTGAGCAGAAACTACATGAATAAACACCCGAAATGGGGCCATTAACTTTTTTGTAGCCTGAAACATCAGCCTCCGTATCAGTGGATCTCAGGCAATTACGCCGGTTGTGTCCCCTTTCACCACATTGGCTACAGTGGCGAGGTTGTCGCTGCTGCTCTAACTTTGGTTTTCCACACGTTCGGCTATTATGCCCCTTCTCCCCACATAGGCGGCATTTGAACCGCACTTTGCCCAAAACCTTCCTTATTGTAGGGCAATAGAAGCTTCTATGTCCTTCTTGCCCACATTCGCTGCAGAAGAATTTCACCCCTGCAACACATCAGGTTCCAATGTTTCTCAGCAATTCAAAGGTTCGTTTTTGGTGGAGATTAAAATAACCCAGTTGAAAAACAGGGAAGTAAACCTACATACAATTCTGGTGTTAACACTTATAACTCAAATCTATGAGAATAAGTTGACAAGCTAATAATGTAAAAGCCAAATGCTTCCTGGATGTTGAATCAACTGGATTGTACAAAACATAGGTCATTCAAATTCACCTTTCATGGCGATGCTCCTCTTGATCCTATTATCAGGGTTTATGAAGAACGCCTTTTGAGTTTCTGATGCATGCTTTCTTGCAGCAGCAGTACCTTTTGTTCTCTTCATGTTCAAGAGCAGAGGGAAAAATTGAACATGCCAGCTCAACTGATGTATTTATCCAGAATATAAAATTGTGAAAAATCTCATGCCAATTTACCTTGATTGCAGCAACTCTTTCAGCACGCAGTTTGGGATCTTGGTGTATAATCTTCATGCGCTTGGTAAACAGTCCTGTTTTAGCATTTAGACTCTGCAATTATTATTAAGCTTTTAAAAAGTCACAAGCAATCAATGAAATCACATAAGCAAGTTGACAAAGCTGGAACAATTCAGTATTGAAGGCTCAAGACGAACAAAATGGTTCTATTGTTAATTTTAATTAGGTCAGATATACAGGGATCTATTTATGTTTACTATGTAATGGGTGCACATGGTTGCCAATTTCATTGAACAGAGGTACTTACATATACACAAGAGAGAAAAAAAGAAAAAAGAAACGCGGGAGAACACTATACAACTGGAGTGAAAGAAGGCCAGGGTTGTAGTGGCATCTAGGTGATGCCTTCTGCCCAATTGAGGAGTTTACAGATGGCAGATTACATTGCAAAAGAAGTTTATTGACGGAAAAAGTAGACTGAAATGTACAGTACATCACATTGTTACATCAAGAAGACTACAACAATTTTCGGTATGTTAGAAAGTATTACTTACTCTTAACGACCTGCTGATCTTCATGGCAACTTCCGGTGATGGTGATGGATAAGTACGCTTCGACCTTTTTGGGTAGTTGATATTTATCTCCAACTTGTCAACTTCTTCATCTTCCTTTACTTTCAAGGGAGAGCTGCAAAGACAAAAAGGATAAGTCATATTGTCTGTGCAGAAAATACAAAATGATAATCATCATTTTTCCCTGCAATAATAAGTGTAGGGAAAGAGCCTTATCATTTTTCCTCGCCAAGTGAAAGAGCCTTATAATTTTTCCTGCTACTTTAAATCATGAATACTGTTTTTTTCCCTTTATATTTGAATGCTGATGGAATATATAAACAATTCAGGCCATATAAATGTTGGAAATGAACCTTGAAAGAACTTTATCGCGACAAACTTCTCTGCAATAATAATTGTAACAGGAAAAACAGTACCTCGATCGAACTTTCTCCCATGGTAGCTCATCGATAGATTCTTGCCATATCACGCACTCTCCTCCGCATTGCACACACGTCCTAATGCCCTGACAGAAATGCATTGCAACCTGATAAGTTTCTGAAAGTTACATGCATTTAGGACTTTGTTTTCTCTTTTCTGGAACGTTCACCTTGCCATTGCACGCAGGGCAGTCCAAACTTGATCTATCTATCCCACACTCCTTACACGGAGTGTACCCTCTGCCCCTACAGCTAGGGCAAGGCAAGTCACGATAGTATTGGCCATTTGGACCAATCCAGGACCTCTGCTTCCCCTTCTCTGCAACTGGAGCTGTATTCCTACAGATGCCAATCCCACCAGTGTCAAAATCTCCAGTGCTTTTTTTTAAGGAATTTAGATCTCTAAATCCAAAGGCTTTGATGGCAGTGCATTACAGATGTACAAACTCTCTAAAGGTTCCTCAGTTGCCACAGACAAAATTTGACCCTTACCAAACACAAAATTATATTTATCTGGAATACAGTGTGTCTTTGTAATATTAAGAAGATAAAAAAACACAATTGTATGTGAAATTTCAATTTTGTATTACGACAAGAGAAAATTCATCAATTCGGAGGCAATTTAGTCGAACTATCATGCTTAGTACACAGCCTATTCTGGCGAGTCACTTAACGATGAATCGAGTGTCTTTTCCTCACTTCGTAATAAAAATATAAAACCTTCAAGACCAGTGCATCGCTAGCATGCAATCAATATTCTTCAATCGGTTAGCGAGAACCGGCAGTCGCTCACATACAGATACCCATTGCCATCGAAGGGACAAGAAAACGTACTGTGAACGTGAAACGCTGCTGTGGCCGAGGTCCGAGTCGAGTAGGTCGGCCAAAGGGTCATACTGGCGCTGCAGTGGTAGCGCGAAGGCAAGTGGTTCAAGAGAAGTCCTAGGAATCGGAAGAAAAACATGAGCTTCTATGCGAAAGGGGACTTTTGCATACCGGAGAGCTCGGAGCGCCGGCGCCGTCGGACGAGGAAGCTGGGGCGCTCGCTCGGCGGAGCCGCGGAGCCGGCCGCACCCGGCCAGGCGGTCTCCACCGGGT
Source organism: Chloris gayana (assembly GCA_031894775.1). Taxonomy (NCBI): domain Eukaryota; kingdom Viridiplantae; phylum Streptophyta; class Magnoliopsida; order Poales; family Poaceae; genus Chloris; species Chloris gayana. The sequence goes on along the minus strand of JAUNZO010001897.1, from coordinate 124,638 downwards.
GGCGGAGGACGGGGCGCGGTGGGCGCACGTTGGCCGCAGCAGCATGGAGGCTCGTGATGGACGGGGCGCCGCCGCCGGCCCGCGTCTGTTGGTCTGTCCGCCACAAGTACGGGGAGAGAGGGAGGTGGGCGCGTGGACGCGGTGTCGAGGTTTCCGTTCTGTCATTCTGTGTGGCTGGTGTTGCTCGTCGTGGGGAGCAGGGGAGGACGGAGGAGGGGCCACCGGTCAGTGACCCGATCGTGTGTCAAAGGATGTCGTGGCAGGGGAGCGCGCGGCTGAGAAAGAGAAAACAAAAATGAGGGCGGCGCAGCTGCGGCACGCGCCGCGCATTTCGGGCGTTGGGATCGGAGCGTGATCCTAGTTCCTATCCCGGTGAACTGGAAAACGCAGCCGGTGATCTCATTCCCCCAACACCAGAACAAAATCCAGAGAAATACGAAATCTCGCGTCGCTTGCAAAATGGCGCGAATTCCAAACCATCTGGCGGTCCGTAGGCATAAAAACTGGCCCTTCCTCGGGATCCCATCCCATCTAAATCCCAGCCCAACCAACCGCATGCGCATCGCCTGCGACGGCGCATCGGCTTCCATTCCATGGAGATGGAGGCGTTCCCGCCGCCACCGCCACCACCAGCGAAGAAGGCGCGGCCCTCGCCCGCACGAGCCGACGGCGGCGAGGACCGGCTGAGCGCGCTTGACGACGACTCCCTCCGCGAGATCCTGTCGCGCCTCCCGCTCCGCGACGCGGCGACCACCACCGCGCTGTCCCGCCGCTGGCCGCGCGTCTTCGCCACGCTACCGCGCCTCCGCCTCGACTCCACCACCTTCAACGCCCGCGCCTCCCTCGACCTCGACTACTGCGACGACAACGGCCGGTGGGTTGACGGCCTCGACTGCGTCCTCGCGGGCCGCCAGGCGCCCGTGGCCGCCTTCGAGCTCGACGTCGACGTCGACCTCCTCGAGGGCTACGAGGAGTGGTTCTACAGCTTCCTCCGCGAGGTCTGCCGCGGCGGCGGCCTGCGGGACCTCAAGGTCATCAACAACCACGTGCACCGGGTGTACCGCCTGCCCTCGCCGGTGTACGCCTGCGACACGCTCACCTCGCTGGAGCTCGACTCGTGCCGGCTCCGCGCGCCGGGGAAGCTCGCCGGCTTGCGCGCCGTGCGGTCGCTCCGGTTCCGCAAGGTCGTCGCCGAGGACGCCGACCTCCGCCGCGTGATCTCGCGGTGCCGCGCCGCGGAGCAAATCGTGCTCGAGGACTGCCACCGGGCGCGGAACGTGGTCATTCGCGGGCCGAGCCTGAAATATCTGGAGATCCGCTCGTACCGCCCGCTCCGCGTCGAGGTGAAGAAGGCGCCGCGCCTCGAGTCCGCCAAGCTGTGCCTCAGCTACGAATGCGCCGATATGTCCTGGAGCCAGTACGATAACTCTGATGCCGAGATCGCCCGCAAGAGGGCTGACGTTGACAAGGTCCAGGAGCTGTTCGATTCCAAGGCGATGCAGAAGCGGGAGCACGAGATCAAGGACGAGGCGACCAACGTCGTCACGTTTCTCGGCGGACTCGGCTGCGCCAAGGAGCTCTCCCTGCACATGTCGCGTAAGGTTGCCAAGGTCAGTACTTTTCCCTTCAGGACTCAGGTTCAGCAGATTGTTTCTCTTGTCCGATGTCCACGCAGCTCACATGTAGTTGAGGTACCTGGATCACGCTCGGAAAATGTTTGCAACAACCAAATTTCGGTCATAAATTTCGTGATCGAGGATTTGACACCATAGTGAACTAGAGGCATTTGGCTTTGTATGGCTCCCTGGAGTCAATGAGTCATAGAGGTTGGAACTTGTTCCATTATCTAAAAAAAGTGAACTAGAGGCATGGAAATAGTGTTATCTATGAAATGAACCAAATAGATTGTCAGTCTGACCAGATTAAGCGACCTACTTCAAATCCAAATCTGATTCTTGATGATTGTCAGTTTATCACAATGATATTTTCATATGTTGCTGACATCTTAATCAGATTGAGTTATTGACTAGTGAACTTGTTTCTTAAAAGTCGAACCATTCTCTTTACACACCAAAACGATCATATGTTTGGATCACAATATGAAATGAACACTGCCATGAACCTGGTGCACTGTCAAGCGACTTTCAAAATCTTTGAAAAATAATTAGCTTTGATTTGTTGACCTATGAATAAGCACCGGAGTATTGACATGGTCTTTGGCATAATAAAGATATCTAATCGCTTTCTAGGATGTTCATATCCTCCTATTATTTCCTTCTCGGTGGATCATCAGCATCAAAAGGCTCTCATTCCACAACTCAACAATTTTTTTCTCCATCTGTATGCTGATGTCAGTATGTTAGAAGTTATGTCATCCTTACTAATTTTCAAGCTGTGCTTTCCTATGATTTAATCCTTACAAGTTACCAGGATATAATTTGGCACTTCAAGGCTCTCTGTTTTTGTGATTCTGAAGCCTATGAATATAATTAGTAATCGTAAGTTTGTGTTAAGAATATTGAAATAATTTTTCAGGCTTGATTTTTTCCCTCATTGTCATATCATTTTACCACATACGGTAGGCTGCTAGCATGATCTAGCTGCTGTTATATAAATGATTATATCTGTAAGTTTGTGTGAAGAATATTGTGATGAATTTTTTACTTCTATTATTTGGTGCGAAAGACATGACTATACACATTCTGCTCGAGTACTTCCAATTATGTTTGCAATTGCAACATAAATAATTTCATGGCAGTGGCTAATTAAGTATCACTTCTAATTATGTTTGCAATTTAACTAGGTTTTGAGCAAGACAAGCAACTCAGTGCCTATGATTTTGCCCAAAAAATGCTATTTACATGGGTTGCAGAAGCTGTTCCTTGCCATGGACTACAATGATGGAAGCCTGGCTAAAGTGGTCTCATGTCTGTTGAACAGCTCCCCAAACCTCAACGATCTCGAGATCTATGTAAGCACCCACGAAGTAAACTTTCCCAGATGCATGTCCAGAGAATGCATTGAAATTTTACATTGCACTGAATATTTCTGTCTTCACTCAGGATCCGTATGATTGCTATGATCGTCGTGCAAGTTCTATTGCTCCGGAATCCTGGGAGAAGCACGCAACTACGGAATGTGCTCGTAACCACTTGTCAAATGTGACCCTCTACGAGTCCAGCAAGAGCATTCAAAAGTGTGGCTACATGGGTTTCTCCAAGTTCCTACTCATGCGAACGAAGGCTCTAAAAAGATTGAGCATCAAGTACCAAGGCTCAAAGGACCAGCAGTATCCGTTCGCAGCAGAGCTTGAGAGGGGCCGAGGGGAGCTGCAGCAATGGCCAAGGGCCTCTCCGGGAGCTCTGGTGGAATTCTCTGTGGTTGATCGCCTCCCATGGCTTTAAATTTGGAGGAACTAGTGTGAGAAATGAGAAGTGCTGCTCCTTTTGATGTGACTGCCTCTAGGTTATGTATGTGCCCGGGATAAACTCTATTTAAAGGCATATTATGATTTCGAGACTGCCTATATTTTGGGTTGTGCAAACATATATGTCCATTGTCCAGTGACTTGTCTGCAGTCATCGTTAAAAGCATTTTTTGACAACAGGACACAATGGTTAGAACATTTCTTGTGGCTAGTGCCATTAGAAACTGCCACAATCTGTTTGTGTGCATTCTTAAGACCACGTCAATATTGTCGAGGATGTTATAAGTTTTTTTATTCTTAAAAAACTAACCCACACACTACACCAGGTAGCAATTTTTGAATGCACAGCATCAGTGTATTCACCAGGGAAGCATTGTCACTGATTTCATTAGAGCCTCCACACTGGTACTGCAGCAGATAGCATTACAGTGCCATCACACCTGCAACGAGGGATTTTCTGTTTTGCAGTTCATAATCGCCTTTTTGTTTTATTTTCTCACCCAGCCGTAGCAGCCTCACAGTGCGAAAGGACAAGGCTGTGGGACCTGAGATATGTAAAGCTAGGAATAATTTTAGCATAACTTTTGTGGAGCCTAGGCTTATCTATCCGCGCGAGCAGTGTGGAGGCTCTTACGTTGTTAACCTCGTTCATTTAAGAGAAGATCTTGTGCTGCTACGGGTCACGATTTTACCGTATTTCTAACACGTAATAGATATGTAAAAAATATAATAAAATATAGATGCTATAATACATGTTATTATCTACTCCCTTCACCGACAGTTTTGAGCTGACGTAAAAATCTCACAAAACCTTTTGACCCAGGGGCCTACCATCCATCGAAAATACCCTTATCTCTTCGAGTCTTCGTCTTGCATCACACACAGTTTCTTCTCTGCATCTCCTCTAGACTCAACACACCTCAGCTGCCCTGCCAGTCCCCAAATCTATGACTAGTAGCAGCTGCCCTGCCACTCCCCAAATCTATGACTAGTAGCAGCGATGCGCAGCTGTCATTACTGGAGATCCTCCTTGTTATGCGTTGAAATCACGGTGGGAATCTAGGGATCTCAGTCCGGATGAGACAACCATGATTCTGGGTAAAACCGGCCTGAATATTGTAGTAATCAAGGATTCTCACCGAGAAACTTGGGATTCCGGTCCGATTTTATTTGGGATTTTTTTCCGCTATAATTCGAGATTTTAATCTCTACATCCCCCCCCCCAAGGCCTTCAAGACACCTTCCTCATCCATTCATATTTGTAAGCATTCCTAAAATATCGAGATAGAAATAATCAAAAAGAAAAAACATCATATATACCCCTCATTTGATACTATCTCATCAATAAATCTCTAAACTAGTAATTATTCTATTTTCAGTAATGCTTACATTGTGGAATAGGAACAGTGGTAGTAGGTATAAAAAACAATGCGTTTCAAGTTTCGATGCGGTGTGAAGTGACAACTCGTCCGTATCAACGGAGCGCCAGTCCCAGCTTTTCCTTCCGTTCACTATTCTGACTGTAGAAATGGCGCGAACTGCATCATTTGGCGGGAAACCCGCACGCCGCATCTGCCTCTAAATGAGCAGCAAAAACTTTTCCCCTTCTGCGCAGCCAAATAGGCAAACCGCATTGCTGTAACTCCCCTATGGCGCACGCACAACCGGAAGGTAAGAGGGCGAGGGCCTCTTCCACTCCGCCGTCAGCCCAGGTCGCCGAGCCCGAGGAGGACCGCCTGAGCGCTCTCAACGACGCCGCACTCCACGCTATCATCTCCCGCCTTCCGCTCCGTGATGCTGCTGCCACGGCCGTCCTCTCGCGTCGCTGGCCTCGCGTCTTCGCCACGCTGCCCCGCCTCAGCCTCAACTGCGCGACCTTCAATCGCCGAGAGACTCTCGCTGAGTGCGAGGACGACGACTACTGCGACGACACCAACCGCTGGGTGGGCGCCCTCGACTGCATCCTCGACGGCCGCGTGGCGCCGATCGCCGCCTTCGAGGTCCAAATCGATTTCCTCGACGCGTACGACGACTGGTTCTACGACGCCTTCCGCAAGATATGCCGGAGCGGCGGGCTCCGGGAGCTTTGCATCTGTAACACCAACTCCACTGACTGCTACGTGGTGCCCTCGCCGGTGTTCAACTGCCAGACGCTCACCTCGCTGGAGCTCTACTCCTGCAGGCTTCGTGTGCCTGACAGTCTCAGTGGCCTGCGAGCTGTGCGGTCCCTCCAGCTCCACCAAGTGGTTGCCACGGACGCCGACATCCGCCGGATGATCTCCCGGTGCCGGGCCGTGGAGCGGCTGGAGATCGACGACATCCGCAAGGCGCGGAACATTGTTATACGCGCGCCGAGCCTCGAGAAGCTGGAGATCTACTCTTACCGCCCACTATGCATCTCCGTGGAGAAGGGGCCGCGTCTGGATTCCGTGAAGCTGAGCCTTTCTTACGGCTGCGCCGATCTTAACTGGAGCTTCCATGACAATGAGGACACTGACGGAGATCACTCAATTTCCGAGATGGATAAAATGTTTGACTTTGAGGAGCTGGAGGAGAAGGAGCATGAGCAGACGGATGAGATAGCTAACATGGTAACATTTCTAGGTGGCCTTGGCAGCGCCAAGATGCTCTCCTTGAACTTGGAGTCTGATTATTCCAAGGTCAGTGTGTTTGTTCCATGTTCATGCGTTCTCCTTAGTATTGCTAGCCTTTCATTTATCCATGTCAAAATTACACTGCCAATTGCAAAGTGATGTTATAATAATAATAGGCTGCAGCTAACGTGATGAGAGGTTAGGTACATTACATTTTTCTCCATGGTGGAGTGACATTTCACTGTAAGAACTTGTTTGGGTGCAATCAATCCGTGTGGATTGGGGTGTAAAATGAGCTATCCAAACAGTCTATAAGTGATTATTCTCAAAATGGTCAGATGTCATATCGAGGCCATTTCTTTTCCATGCCTCATCACTTTAACAACATTTCGGTACTGGATTGATGTTTGAGAACTTAAGGACTCTGATAGAACAAGCTCCCAAGTGATGATTCTTATAGTTGTCACAGTATGCTAGCTTAAAATTTGTACACGTCATGTATGGAGTGAAAAAGGAGAAATGGCATTGCATGAAATGGTTATCTTCACAAAATCACTATTGAAATGTAACAAATTTTTATTCCAAAGTGTATTATTTATATAACAAGTGTAACAAAATGTTTATTTATGTCCACTTATGAAGCAGCTATAATAGATCTTTCTAATGTTCAGTTCCTTCATGTTCTAGAAATATAAATGTCCAAAATCTCATGAAAACCTCACTGATAAAACTTTATGTTTACCAATTAAGGGCTGCAATGAGGTATAAACCATTGAACAAGATTCAAATGAATCTAATAACATACAACGCATCATTTTTAAGGGGAAATGTATATGTTTGTTATCTTTTTGCATTTTTGATTAGGTCTTGAGCAAGGCCAAAAGTTCAATGCCAACGAGATTGCCCAAGAAATGCTTTTTGCTTGGGTTGCAAAAGCTTACTCTTAAAATGGATCACAATCTAGAAGCCATTGCCAAACTAGTTGCATGCATGTTGAACAGCTCTCCAAACCTCAAGGATTTGGAAATCATTGTAAGTCCCTAATAGACATATTTTTTAAAGTCCTGCTCAAGAAAACTCTGCCTTGTAGCCTCTAACTCGGTTCTCTTGTGTGATTAGGATCCTTTTGACACCTGCTACTTTGGCCCCTTAGCAGCCGACTTTTGGGAAAAGCAGATAGATGCAGAATGTATCCGGAATCACCTTTCAGGTGTTACCTTCTTTATGTCCAAATCTCTCTTTGAAGGTCGCCCTTGTCTAGACCTTCCTCAGTTCCTGTTGAGGAACGCAAGGGCTCTGGAGAGAATGAGTATCAAGTATCATCGGATGGATGAGAATCCTGAGAATGTACCCACCATTGCAAAAGTTAGAAATGAACTACTTCTCTGGCCAAGGGCGTCCCAGGATGTGCTTGTGGAGCTATGTCCTGCTGATCGCATGCCTTAGTCTAGATGCAAGGTTTGCCTGTAACACTTCAGGTTGTTTTCTGGAGCCATGGTTCACAGCTCTAAACCAAGTATCCAGCCAGTCACCGCATGTTCTTTTTACGTGATTGTAATCTAGTCTGAACTTCTTTTTAGCCATTGTTTTACTAGTCTTATTAAGGACCTCGAAACATCAACTGGGTATTCCATTATCTATTTCTTCAAAATATTCCATTATTATCTAGAGTAATCATCAGCAGGTCTTGGTTTTTTGTGCTAATTTTTTCAACGATTGCCCTTTGTTTCATTGTATATTACGTGGGGAGTATCAATTTATGACAGCATGTTGATGATTCATCCTGTTCTTTAAAAAACTTAGTATAGTATTACGTGTTTGGTTTGAGGAATAGGATGAGTTGATCCATGATCATCTAATTACCCGTAAGCACAATGCTGATGTACAAGTGTAAGGAATGAAGTCATCTTATCAAAATCCAAGTAATATTTTTAGACCAATAAACCTTTAGCAGACACACAAGATATGGCAGTGTGCTGCTGACTTCCTGTGGTGATAGGGAACGCCACGGCGAGGCGATGCCAGGGAAGTAGAAAGGTAATAGCGAAGAAGAAAGATGGCTCTCGCTCCGGGATAGGGAATGCGCACTCTACCTTTTAAGATGCTCCACAAGGCATTTTTTTCTTTTGGGATTTGCTATTTTCAGTCTGATTGAAATCGAACGATTTATAACAAATTGAACATCCAACATCATTAGATTGAACCAAAAACAATTTTCTTATAATCCATACGTCAATAGATTGTTTTCCCTCTATTCACATGATACATGACCATACAAATAATAAATAATAATACAAATTTAATATGCAATTATATCAAAATTTTAAACTTTCATATTTTAAAGGAGGAAAGATGTTTTTTTAGAGTAAAATACACTAGAGATCCATGAACTTGTACGGTTGTGTCATTTAATTAGATACACAAACTTTTCATTTTATATTTCTAGGTCCACGAACTTGTTTATGGATTTATAATCGTTAGGTCATTTTTAATGAAACAAGTTTGTGAATCTAAAAATGTAAAATAAAAATTCATAGACCTAAATGATACAATCACACAAGTACATAAAACTCTACTATATTTTACCTTTTTTAATAAAACCACAGGGTATGTTTATTCCAGACCCGTGCTAAATTTGCAACGAAGTATTTTAGCGCCGGACCCTACACCCACACGCTTCTGGGCGCTTTTTGTGTTCCCTCGGCTTGCCGCGCGTTGACCGATGTATATACGGCAATTAATTATCGCTAGTCCGTGGCTCCGCTCGCTCCGGGATCCCAAAATAGCAATAAACTTTTGCGCTTCCCGTGCGCATCGGCACTCCCCACCGACCACGGGCCTTCGCTCTCGCCCATGACAAGCGGGCCCGAAAAACTATCTTCCCCTTTTGCGTTCCCTGCCACGTAACCTGGGCCGTGAATATCTCGGACCCTTTTCGAGCCATTTCTCACTCCGCTTCGCTTTTCCTCTTCCGTTCCCCCTCCCTTCCCCCATTGCTTCCGCTCATCTCCAGGCAAGGCAAGCACGCGCCTCACGCAAAGGGAGAGATGTCGGTGGGTAGCTGGTGCATTCCGGCGATCCCTGGGGCCGCACCGCCGGCGTGGCGCGGCCTGCTCGGAGGCGCCGTCGTGGTGACCGCGCGGCCGCAGCGGGCCGGGCGGTGCCGCGCCACGAGCGGGCGCCACCGGCTCGGCGGCCGCGTCGTGGCCCGCGCGGGCGCGGCGGAGACGCCGGTGGCCGGTGCTGATGAGGACGCGGCGGCGGTGTTCTCCCAGAAATTCCCCCTGCGCCGATGCCAAACCGTAACTTGCTCCACTCCCGGCCGTTTGCTTGTGTGATCCGTGCTCAAACGGTATGGTTCTGGGTCGTTGATGATTGGCCCATGGCTAGTGCAGGTGGAAGGAAAGGCGTGGGTGAGGCTGGACGCGGAGCCGGATGGGGACGGCAAGTGCAAGATGGTGGTCGGATGCGATGTGGAGGGGAAGTGGGTCCTCCACTGGGGTGTCTCTTACGATGGTGAGCAAGGGAGGTAATATATCTCTTCTGTAGCTCCTCTTTGTGTTTTGGTCTACCGGCTGTCGATTGGTCACTCCTGACTCCTTGTTGATGGATCTCAGACAATGATGCACGTGCATTATTAATAGCAACAGATAGGATCAAACCGGCAGAAGTGCCCATTCTTGTGAGTATTTTATTATGTATACATTCCTGGTTAAACGATAGGATATTTTACGATTCGATAGTTGTAGGATGATTTGCCATGGAAGGACCAATCCATGCCTAGTTTCACTTAAGGGAATTATCAACAGATTCATTTAAAATTCTAGTAACATGTGACCGTGCTGTTTGAACTAGGCCACCTTCACCCTGAAAGGCGTGAAGTATTTTTTTTTAAAAAAAGAAAAGATTTTAGTTGCGTAAGTGGATGGCTTTGGAAGCCTCCTTGGTTGGTCCAAAGTGATCTACATAAATTTCATATTAGTCTTATTTGCAATTTGGAGAGATATCCATGTGCAAGCCTCAAGCTGTGGCTTCAAAGCATGCAGAGAAATAGGAAGGTGAAGCTTTCACAATTTGATTTAGTGATTTTAGGTTACTGGTCGTTATGTTTCATTGACTTCAACTCATTCAAAGTTCAGAATAGTCTTGATAACATGACTCTCTTTGAATTGCTTGAAGTAGGTGTTTTGTCGTTGAATATTTATTACGGTTTGTCGTTTTCTCCAGTCATTGCATTCTTCTTTTTCCCCCTAGAAAGGAAGGAAACTACTGGTTACCCTCTTTTACTTAATAGTTGTTTCTTTTAGTTTTAGATCTTACCTCTTGGACTAAAACTGATCATTGACCAATCTGATATTATCATCTGTTATCTATGGATTTGCAGAGAGTGGGATCAGCCTCCTTCAGAAATGAGACCACTCGGTTCAGTACCAATTAAGGTTTACTCTTGCAAACACTGTTCAAGCACTCAAACTTCCTTCTAGCTATTGTAGATGCCACATTGTGTCAATGTGATAGAAAAACGAGAGGAACCTTCAATTTATGTTGATGTCTGGCAGTCAAAATCTCATGGGTTTCTTATTTATCCTTCAGTCATTAACTCTACTCATTTAGCTTTTCCATTGCTCGACAATATTTGAAATTTCCAGGACTATGCAATTGAAACACCATTGGAGATTCTGCCCAGATCGGAAGGTCGAATGCTTTATGAAGTGCAAATCAAATTTCCCAAAGACACTCCGGTTGCAGCTGTCAATTTTGTCCTAAAGGTTGTGACTTTACTATTCATAGCTTCCATTTCTATTCATCTAGATGATGTTGTTCTTATTGTCTCATACCGTTGGAGCTGTAGCTGAACTTTCCTAAACTGGGAGTTACTTTTCACGAGTTGTAATTATATCTAGGAAAGTTAATGCATGCACCACAGAGACATTGCACAAAAGGATACACATGGCCCATCTGGGATAAATGTTCATATGCCAAAAATCCTATGGATTTATCTTTTAGCTTTTATGGACGATTATTCATCTTTCAATTGCACGTCTCAGTTCATTGTTGACTTGCTAGGAAGAGGAAACTGGTGCATGGTTTCAACACAAGGGCAGGGATTTCAGAATACCCTTAAGGGGATCCGTCGATGGTGGAGTTTCTTCAGAAGCTAAACACGATATTGGCATCTGGCCAGGTTATTAATAGTTTCAATTGTTATAGCTTTCTTTCCTATCATTATTGCGGCTTGAGTGATGCAAACTTGTTTATGCATTGGAACATAAAACTACTCTCCAGGAGATTTAAAGAACAATAGCCTTATTGACTATTTGTTCCATTCTACAACCTATGGTCTTTTTGTACAATATTGGCGTCATGGCTTTCATCATGGATGCACAAAATGCACTGCATATACAGCATCTATGTACAACTATGGATTGGCAGTAATTCAAAGCCACAAATGGAATAAATCATCCCTTGAGAAATCATGATTGCAAGAATTGATTTTGAAAAGCCCCAATATTTATGATTTTTTCGGGAATTACAATAGGGTAAAACCCTACTATGAACATTTATGATTTATTACTCCATGGGACTGGTCTTTTCTCCCGCCGCTCAAGTTTTTTTTTTCTAATGATTTTTTACTTCCCTGGCAATCTATTTTTTCTTTTGCCTGGAGACTTTGTCTGTTCCTATAACCTGTTTGTTCCTCAAAGTCACTGTCTTGATTACACATGTTCGTGCCAAAAAAAATTAATGCAGTGCAATGTTCTCATGGAACTGCTGGCTTTCAGAATACGTGACTTGTTGCCATTTTGGCACCAGTGGATGTTATCTTACATGTTAAGTATCTTATTTCTCAGGAACTTTTGGGCACGTGTTGAAGCAGCATGAAGGATCTAACACTCAGTCACAAAAACCTGTACCTGGGGATACAGATTTGAGTGGAAAACATATTTCGGGGTTCTTTGAGGAATACCCAATCTTAAAATCAGATTATGTTCAGAATTTTGTTACTGTTACTGTGATGAAAGATAATGAAACAAAGAAAAAGCTTGTGGAATTTGACACTGATATTCCTGGAGAAGTTATCATTCATTGGGGAGTTTGCAAAGACAATACAATGGCATGGGAGATTCCACCAGAACCACATCCACCAACAACGAGAATATTTCGACAGAAAGCTCTTCAGACTTTGCTGCAGGTACGAAATTAAAGTTTAGCTGTTGGATGATCAGAAGGGAGGAAACTAATTGTGGTAATTGGAAATGTAGACACCATGTAAAAGCAAGTTGTGCTCACGTAAATTATAATATTTAACAAGCAAAGGGGTTTTGAAGCAGGATTAAGTGAGCGCCACATGGATTTTTAGTTTTTATGAGTTCACTCATTAAAATGGAAACCATCACATGTGCACTGGTAAAATTATAAGAAATATTCACCAAGGATGTAGAAGGGGTAAGTGTCTCACAGCTGAAACATTCAGGGGGTAAATTTGGTAGCAATAAAGTGCATGAATTGTTATTATAGAATTTGAGAAATCGAAATGTAAAGGTGGCCTGGCACCTTTGACAAGTTTGTTTTCGTTAAACAATATTGGTTCATTGGACGTATGCTACATTTTTATGAAAGACATTGGATTTTATACTTTGTCCTGTGATATTATTCTTAAGATTGTTTGTTTTTTATGGTGCCCCTTTTACCATGAAATATCCACAAAGAAATTTCATTTAAAAGTATATGTCTTCTGGTTAGTCAAGTCAGGATCAACTATTTAGATGCAGCCATTTTTAATTTAAAAGCACACACAAGTTTTCAAAATATAAAAAGCACATGCAAGTTTCCTTTTTTGTGCTGATGCTGCAAAAACAAAAAAGCCTTTTTTGTTGCTTTTCCATTTCATTTTCTTCAATGGTTTTAGTGTTGTGAAATCTGTGACGCATTGTTCATCACAATATTCTTATCTGATGTTGCAGCAAAAAGCTGATGGAATGGGAAACTCTATATCATTCTTACTAGATGCAGAGTATTCTGATCTGTTTTTCGTACTGAAACTTGATGAGTATACGTGGTTAAGAAATCTGGAGAATGGATCTGATTTTTGTATTCCTCTCACAAGAGTGGAACAGCATGGAAGCATCCAAGCTGAGGCACAGAAAGTTGATGATAAGTCTTCACAGGCAGATGGTTTAATTAGCGATATAAGAAATTTGGTTGTTGGCCTATCATCTAGAAGAGGGCAAAGAGCTAAAAATAAAGTTCTGCAAGAGGATATCCTGCAAGAAATTGAACGGCTTGCAGCAGAAGCTTATAGCATTTTTAGGAGTCCCACTATTGATACTGTTGAGGAGTCTGTTTTCCATGATGATCCATCAATTGCAAAGCCTGCTTGTTCTGGCACTGGATCAGGCTTTGAAATATTATGCCAAGGATTCAACTGGGAATCTCATAAATCAGGAAAATGGTATGTTGAACTTGGTACAAAGGCTATGGAGCTGGCATCCCTGGGTTTTACTATTATTTGGTCACCGCCTCCAACTGATTCTGTATCACCTGAGGGATACATGCCAAGGGATCTATATAATCTAAATTCAAGGTATATTTCTTTCGCATGAAAAAATTCTTAAAGATTTAATAAATACTATAATGGACTTTTCCAGTTAAAAAATCATGTCTGCTGTACTCAAAGGGTTAAAGTATTCCAAAATCATCTTTGTTGCCAAGATTGAAAAAAGCAAGTGATCCAGTTGTCACATGATGACCAGATTGATTTTTGTTTATGTTGTTTCAAGATGTCTGGTATCAATTTGGTGCTGAGATTTTACAACTTTACTTGACTTCATGTGTACAGCATATTTTTTTAATGAAATTTTGAAATGCCAAGCGGCTGGATTTACTGATGGGGATGTCTTAACCCCTTGACTCAAAATCAGCCTGCTGAATTCCTTTGAGGCCTTTTCCACTGAGAAGTAAATTTAGACTATCAATTCACATACTTCATGACCCAGTTTAATTTTGTGCAACATGTAATGTTTCTTCCATCATAGTTGATCTTTAAACTGTCAACCTCTATCCTATAGCCCTCCTTTGGAACTTGATTGGTTCTCATGTTATAAACCTTGCGCTATTTGACCTGATGAGACGTTCTTGCAATTATGAGGCCCCTGCAAGGCACCAACGTGCACACCCATTTCTATTTGTTTGCAACAGAGAGGAGTAGTAGGTTGTAGGTTGTACACATTGTGACTCTATTGCTTAGAGTTACTGATTTCTGAAGGTTTGATACTTTATGTGTAGAAGTATAGCAAAGCCATTAGGGGAACAATAAACTATGGGCCTGATGTTTATAGGGTCCAGACATCTGATCAATTTGGTTGACTTTGGATGACCTTAAGAAAGCCCTGCTATTCCACCATTTACCTCATCAATGATTTTCTGAAGGATGAGGGGCAAATGTGTGCCATGCAAATCTTTTTTCTTAATATGTATCACTAACCAGTCATAAAAGCTAATGTTATGAATTCACATGATAAACTGATGTTTCAGATATGGAACCATGGATGAGTTGAAGCAGCTTGTCAAGATTTATCATGAAGCTGGCATCAAGGTTCTTGGCGATGCTGTTCTAAATCACAGATGTGCTCAGTACCAGAATAACAATGGTATATGGAATATTTTTGGTGGGCGTATGAATTGGGATGATAGAGCAGTTGTCGCTGATGATCCACATTTCCAGGTAAAAGCGTTCTTCCAAAATATATTTAGTTGGGGCACACCTGTACTTGTAGTTTAAGACAACCAATGGTAGGATAAAATTGTTGAAGAAAACCATATTATCCCCGTTTTTCTTTCTTTGCTTCTTCCATTTTTATTGTTTCTCGTTGTGCTTTGCCTCTTGTGGGTTTTACTTCTAGCCTACCACCTCAACTTGCTTGGGACTAAAAGGCTTTGTTGTTGCACATTGTACATGTAGTTTTGCCTGGGAAAAATATATTTGGCTGACACCTGTCATATTGTTGCATATTTTCTCACATGTTGTACATGTATTTCTGCATGAAATAGGAATTTGAGTTCACCAATGTCAATACGTAACTCTGATGGGACTTGCTGAAACTTCAGATGTATGTATGTGTATTGACGGGAAAATGCAAAAATTAGCATCCGTGCTTTAGTTGTATAAAGAACTTAAGGTATCTTGGCCTTAGTGCTGTAAGGGAAAAAGAATAGAAACATAATCAACTTCAGAAACCATTTTATCCCACTTAAAATTATGCAAACATGATGTTCTATTCTCTGGACTTATTCTGCAGGGAAGAGGAAACAAGAGCAGTGGAGATAACTTCCATGCAGCGCCAAACATTGACCACTCACAAGATTTTGTGAGGAATGATCTGAAAGAATGGCTCTGCTGGATGAGGTTCGTTATTCTATCATCAGTCCATCTCATTGTTTGTTGCTTTTCCCATCTCCTATGCAGATATTATTTGCCGCATGATGCTCATAAAGTTAGTTAAAACATTACATATCCCCAACATTTGGTGCATTTGCACCTGATATGTTCACGCTTTAATGTGGGGAAATTAGACTACATATTTTAATGTTGTATTTTTCCATTATCTAGATGTGATGAATGTCATGGCTATCTTTAGTGGTCCACAAATTGTCAGAATCAAATCCTTTATACATGTCTAATCTGCTTGCAGGAAGGAAGTGGGATATGATGGATGGAGACTTGACTTCGTTCGTGGTTTTTGGGGTGGATATGTCAAAGACTATTTAGAAGCAAGCGAACCATACTTTGCAGTAGGAGAGTACTGGGACTCCCTCAGTTATACTTACGGTGAAATGGACTACAATCAAGATGCCCACAGGCAGAGAATCGTTGACTGGATAAATGCTACAAATGGAACTGCTGGTGCATTTGATGTCACCACTAAAGGGATACTTCATGCTGTAAGACTTCAGCTTACAATTTTTTTAGTTTTTATTATAGCTCATATGTGTGGGGTTCGAAACTGTTCTCAAAAGTTTCATGGGCCCTGGCCAAGAGCCAACGGTCAACCTATTAATGATTCAATTTGGTGTTATTTCTTAAACATCCAATAATATTTAATTAGTAACTACAGCCAAAACAATCCCGGTGACATCATTTTCAAACTTCAGTAACATTTAATTAGTAATTAGAGCAAAACATCAAAATGGCACTTTCATCGGCATCATTTGTTCCTGGTACAAGAGAATTAGGCTTATGTGTGATGTTCATAACTATAATCTCTTGGTCCATTTAATAGTAGTCTTATTTCTGTTATGATATTGGTTTGAGTCACTATGTCATATCCTCTTTCTGAGGGCAGGATCATATCATGTTATGAAATTGATTCCTCGTTATTTCTTGACAATTTATTTTGTGTATATGCAACCATTGTGATGACAATTGATTGCAACTTGCATCATTAAACTGCCATGGTCTGACAATCCATTAAATGTTGATATTGGTTTGCTGGCATCAGTCATTTAAGAATGAATTACCAGGTTCCCCCATACTTGTAAACTATACTATTGTAGTCTAGTGGTGTGCCCATTTTTTTCTTTTTATCTGCATTATGTAACTAAGTTTTGCTGCACAGGCACTTGAAAGATCCGAGTATTGGCGATTGTCTGATGAAAAAGGAAAACCCCTGGAGTATTAGGGTGGTGGCCTTCACGAGCTGTCACATTTATCGAGAATCACGATACTGGTTCTACTCAGGTATAGTGCCCTGTATCTCAGTGAAATCAATTAGACGTTGGACTTGAATTTTAAAACAATTATTACACAATGCTCTCTCAAGTAGACATATCCGTAGTTTAGTTATATATTATAAACTCTTGAGAAAAAGCTGTAATTTAGAAACCTGCAAGTTTTGCTACCATCTTACTGTCTTACACTGGCATTTCTGTAGGGACATTGGAGATTCCCCTATGGTATGGAGCTGCAAGGATATGCCTACATCCTGACGCACCCTGGCACTCCAGCAGTGTTCTATGATCACATTTTCTCGCACTTGCAACCAGAGATTGCCAAGTTTATCTCCATCAGATGTCGTCAGAAGATTCATTGTCGTAGTAAGGTAATATCCCAGGCGTCAGATCTACTTGAGTTGAGGTGGTTGGTCCAAGAGCAATATTCTTAATATGCTTTGCATTGTTGGTGATGTAATACACATCTTGCAGATCAAGATTCTCAAGGCAGAGAGGAGTATATATGCGGCTGAGATCGATGAGAAGTTAACAATGAAAATTGGCTCAGAGCATTTTGAGCCAAGCGGTTCCCAAAACTGGATCGTTGCGGCTGAGGGACAGGACTATAAGATCTGGGAAGTGTCACCATAGACTGTCCCGCTATTTGTGTAACTACAAGATCTTAGAATGTTTGGATAGTGAAGACAGATCCAAACTTCTGGTCAAAGTCAATATCAAAGTTCTTGGTGGTTCCCCTCTTCCCAAGTCTGAGGGAGATTGAATAGTATGATGCTAGGAAATGGCGTCAGGATGGCCAACCGGACGGGCGCCAGAATAGAAAGAGTTATGGAAGCTTTGGCAGTCCCAAAATTAAATTCGGCCGAAGCAAAGCATTAGAATGGAACATTGGATATAAGCACAATCGCCGGTTATGCATTATTAGCAGGCGCATTATAACTTAAGCATATATGCATACATCGTGTTGGAGCTATGTAACCGTATGCATTTGCGTAAGTATATATATAGAATACTACTCTTCCAAAATTGTTGCCTCTACTCGTTTTTTTTTGGATTCGATCATTTGTTTTATTAAAAAAATTATATATTTTGTTGAAATCTGGTTTATCTATCACTAAAAAATTTAAAATATAACCTATAATTTTGCACGCTCAACTAATATTTTGAATAAGATGAATGTTCAAAAGAAACGAAAAAAAATCAAGCGAAACAATAATTTTAGAATGAAGTATCCATGTGCGAGAGGAGGCCGCTTTGTCATTTTCTTGCTAGCTGATTGCCCAATACGAACAGTAGTACATCGAAACCAAAATAAAAGGGAACAAGAGCATGCATAGCGACATGACAAGGCTGGTAATCTCGTTCCCTGTTTGAATTCTAGTACAAACTAGGAATCATTGTTATGATCCCAGAATGAGACTAAAGAAGAGCTTGCAGAAATCGAGACGTCATGACACCAAAGTAGAGCAAGAAAGATGTCCAGAATTATTTCACTCGACCTCAGGTGCTGATACGGAAACCTACAATCCTAGTCAAAAAGAGTTCGGCATCATCTCAAGGCTTAAGAACCAGTGACAGCCCAACCTTAGAGCTCTTTTCAATCGCCTTGGTGTCGACCTCAGTGGAGAGGGTGAAGAAAGACTTGGGCCTCCACTCGTGCTGGATGAGGGCACTGGCCATGCCATGGTTGTTGTAGCGTGCCTTCACAGTGGTGGATGTGTCCAAAGCATGCTGCGACCCAAAGGTGATGGTGTTCTCTTTGCTCGAGAAGCTGTGGGTCAGCTCTGCTCCAACAGCTGTGTTGTTGGCTGCGTTCACCAAGTGGTAGTAGGATGCAGTGAGGCTGTCCCCTTTGTTGTTCCTGGAAAGGGGAAGGTATCGGCTGATTACTATACATGCTAACTGACCAAATTGATGCATTGATAGTTACAAAAGTGTATAAAGAAATCATCATTTAATGCAGCATCAATATACACATTCTTAGGAAGCACAAAGAAGGTAAAAGCAGATACATGCCTCACTAATTCACTATGTCAAATGAGTTTTATAAAGCACTTACAAAGTGACAGCAGCAATAAGATCTTCATTGGTAACACTCAATCCAGCATTGTACTTCGTGAAGTTCCCAGTGGCAGTATCATATGCAACATCAGTGCCAACAGAAACAGTTTTGGTACCAAAAACACCAGAAAAGTTGACCAAAGGTTTTGAGTTCAAACCAACACTGGCACTGATGCCAGCATAGTCATGCAAGTACTGGAGTTCAGCCTGCAACCACGGGTAGACAGTCAATAAAAAAATCAAGCTGGACTAAATGAGACTGAACAAATCTGGTATAGAAGAAGAAGACATGCACCTTTCCAGCTGTTTGATATGGAAAAGGAATGGTTACGATCTTTTTCAAGCCTGGCACACCAAGATCCTCAGTTGTGATTGTAGTTAAGAGCTGAATAAAAACAGACAAATCAATCATTTGCATAAATTAATCAGTTTAATTCAATCTCAACATAAAAGTGCTTGATTGAGATAATGACAAATCCAAAAGAAACTTGCCAGAGAATCTGAAGTTGCTTTCACATCGACTGTGACACCATTGTGCTTCAGCTGGGTCTGGATATCACTAAGGATAGCTTCATTTTTCTTTGTGCTCGAAGCAGTGATTGCCTATAGAAAGAAATTGAATGTAAAATCAGATCTGCAACAACAATGCATACATGGTACCTCCATTATCAAAACTGTAGATTAATTATGGGAACAAGATAGATGCATTTGAAGTGTAACACGATAAGGCAAGTGCATCCACTGCGAACCAGCAATACTAACCCAAAGAGTTCCTAGATGGCAACATCACAAACTAACCCCAAAACCTACTTCCAGTACTCAAGCTCAAAACAGAATAACACCAACCACATAAGACACAATACAGCATACAATAGCAACAATCCTCGAGAACTAACCACCCCCTTGATTCAACCAAATAAGTATTTGACCGACCAATCATATCTTCCTAAATGTTCATCACCCACCAATAAGTTAATGCATATGAAAGCTAGTCCACAAACTACTTGAAGATTGTTCTAAATCTTCCTAAATGTTCATCCCTCAACAACAAATTAATGCATTTGAAATTGAGTCCATAAACTACTTGGAGATTGTTCTAAATCTCATTCCACTACAGATTCCATACCAACAAGAACCTGAGGTGAAACCGTATCAGCAAAATAGTTGCAGATATAAGCTGACGCTATGATATCAGAAACAGTTTTAGCAATAAACAAACTTATGCATAGCAGTGGCACATTTACTCCAGAACTGCAGCCTCCAATCAGCATATTAATTCCAGACAATAGCACACTGGTTAACCTGAAGCAACCAGCAATATCAAACATAGGCAATAACTCTCATCTGATACAGAAAACTTCAGTTACACATCTAAGGCAACTCAGGTAACAATATACGCACAACCCATGGATTGAATCAAAGTAGTTAGATCCGCCGTTCCATCACTCTGGTCCTCTTATTTGAATTACGTCACCACCCACACCACTTCACCTCAAACATTCCGACTCGTTTCCTCTAACAAAACCGAACCGTAACGCAACAAATCTAACACTAGCATGCTATATGGTCGTGGATTTTCTTCCATTATCGAATGATTTCAACCCACCCCAAAGTATCGCGAAACGCCTAAACCCTGGTTCAGTAGACAACCAACAGTACAATACGATGCGGACATCCAAATCTAAACCCTCGCGCAAACACCACTAGCTACCGCATCCCAAACCTCAAATCTCCAACAAACCACATAGAATCCAGCTGAAAACCACATGAACAGAACTACCACACTAACAATCAGAGCACTCGAACCAAAAACTCCGCAAGAGGCCAGTAAAAACGAGCGAGAAATCGGTAATACTCACGGCTCCATTCGAGGCGTAGGTGGTAAGGGTAAACTTCTGGTCCGTGTGGAAGTCCCTGTACAGGAGATCTGCGAACCAAAACAACATCATCGAACCAATCAGATCAGAACAGGATCCATCCATGGCCAACAAAACGCAGCGAATCCTCAACAAGAAAAATCCCAAAAAAGTGCTCGTCCTCACCCCTGGCCTTCTTGCCGATGTCGGGGTACAGGCCGGGACCCATGGCGAGAGGGGGAAGGGTTTCCGCCCGACGATCAGACGGCGACGGCGGCGGCGGCGTGCGGCGGGGAGAGGTGGCAGAGACGCAGAGTGAGGTTTTGCGGCGTGGAGGGTAGAGAGGTGGAATTGGAGCGTGTATTTATAACGGCGGCGAAGGGAGAGCCGCTGGATGGAGCCGGCGGTGCGATCGACGGCTTGGATCTCTGTGTTGCCAGGTTTTTCTTGTCTTTTTCCTCAAGAAGAAAGGAAAAAGAGGCGGGCCCACAGGGAGTTTGCTCTTACTTGGAGGAAAGGTTGGTGACGGGGGAGGACTGGGCGGGCTTTGAGTTCATCCACATCTTGGAGAAACAAAAAATGGTCTCTCTTTTTTTAAAAAAAAACAGCTTGGGAATTAAACCCTTTTGATTTGTGTGTGTATGACGATTATCGGCGGTTGCCATGCCACGTTTGCCACACGGTTTTGAAAACTCTCTTTTAAGACAAAAAGTCAAGTTTTCTTTCAGCGCCAATGCCTTTTTGGAATAAAGTAGAAAATCATGAGTTGAAGCACTGAAACAGAGATACAGTATGCTCGGTTCTCCTTAGACTATCAACGACTTGGTTGACCTCTATCCTCACCTCTAAAATAGAATATCTCGTCTAGTCATCAAGATTCACATCTCTATATCAGTTTGTTCCGCATTCGTCAATCTCTATATCTCAACCTCTATACCAACTAATCTATATTTTATTCAACCATCTCCAATCACCATTAGTAGGGCCCACTTGTAATTTTATCTAAATATATCCATGTGAGATCTTGTTTTGAAGGATTTTTTAAAACAAATTTAAAGGTGTAATTAAAATTTGATTTGGCTTTTTAGTTTGTGATTTATAATATTTTTTTTGTTGAAATAGTGGAGCCCGCTTTTCTCTCTCTCACCTTCCCCTCTCTCTCCTTTTACCGATCGGGCCGGACAGACACTGGAAATAGCGGTAGATCCAGCAATCGCTACGAGACAGATGGCTTTAGGGATCATCAGTGCAGAAGAAAAAACGCTATATTAAACCTGGAGAGTGGGATAGCGATCCGCGCTGCAACTAGTCTTTAAGTTTGGGAGAAAACGACATGCCTTCTCTTTTTTCAGGGAAAATTGCAATTTTGTTACCTCGCAATCTGTGCAAGCAACCAAATTCCGGCCTGCTAGGATGCAGTTGAACCAGTCAGCCTGGACACAGTCATATTACAGCTGGGCCGTGAAACGCCCTGGACTCTCATACTAGGTGAAACACTACGCTCCAGGCCTCCAGCTCTGTAGTAGTCTTATGTTTTCTGGCTTACCAGATCGTGGCATCTATTCTTCATCAGATATCAGCGGCCTGCAATGTGTTCGACAGAGTGCTGCAGAAGTCATTCATTAGTAGCAGGCACGCCATCTGTTAGACAGAATGCTCTGGAGGAACAAGGGATTCGAGATGAATTTTGTGTGCATTCTTTCCACATTTCCGCACTAGTACAGTTTCATACGGCAATAAATTGAAAAGGATATAAATTGGTTACCATTTGAAGTTTCACCACAAATCTATGCGGGACAATATTTACAGTGCCCGGTACAAATATTAACAATGCGCGACTACATTTGAGCCTTACTTTCTCATAAAATGGGGAAAAGTCAAATGTATCTTCCTTTTTTTTTTACAAATAGGGGAAGTTAGAGTCAAAGATGGTCGACGGCAACATAGTAAACCAGTGTCACAGGAACGGCAGCCATCATGCCGACAATTATCCTGCCATACAAGGGAGATCTCCGTTAGCTCGTTCACTATGCATAGCTTCTAAAAAAATCAGCATTTGGTGAGATGAGATGTACTCACGCAGTGCTCAGAATGTCTGCATGCACATTGTACTCTTTCGCAAACACAAATGGCACTATGCCTTGAGGTAAAGCTGCCTGTGCAGAATCTCGACAGGTCAAGGATCATGTTTTCGGATCATGTTTTTCTTTGAATTTGACATGGTTATGAGGAACAAGAGACTGGACGATACGATTGAACTAGAAAGTACCTGTATGATGGCAACCTTCAGCCAAGTTCCACGCATTCCAACAGCATAGGAAGATATCAGCATCAGGACTGGACCTAAGAAGAATTTGATGCCAAGTGATAGTAGCGTCCTTTTGGTTCCACAGGCGATGATCTTAGTTTGAAGAGCGGTGAAAAGGCCTGCCAGATATAATTGGAAGGCATGATTAAATAACTTGTTCTTGCAAGTTTATCCACATGTTAAGGTTTGTTGTTTTAATACATACCTAGGCTGAACATCGCCATTCCCAGCCCTCCATCTGAAAGTATTCTTATGGAGTTGCTGACAATCAATGGTAATTGTATTTGCCACCTGTGGGATATGTTAAGTGGTAGTATCATATGAGTTTCTGCATTCCAATTTTTGACCATAAACTTGA
The DNA here is from genome assembly GCA_031894775.1 of Chloris gayana. Taxonomy (NCBI): domain Eukaryota; kingdom Viridiplantae; phylum Streptophyta; class Magnoliopsida; order Poales; family Poaceae; genus Chloris; species Chloris gayana. The sequence continues at coordinate 101,306 of JAUNZO010001897.1, read as the reverse complement.
TGAATGAACTCATATCCATACCTGAAGCTGATCAATGCCCAAATTAGGCCAATGAGGCTAGCATACATGTTTGGATTTGCCACTAGCTTCCTACCAACCGCCAGTAAAAAGCAAAAAGCTCTGTAGCATCTTGCTGATACTCCTTTTGCTTGATCATCTTCGTATCTTTGTTGCGTAGGTCCCGAAGTACCTGATTCTGCATCAGCTTTGAAACATGACGTGGTATGAGAATTGTTCAACTGTTATGGCAACAAGTTAAAACCTCAGAAGGCAAGGTGAAGTTACTTCCTTCAGAGGTGCAAACCAAAAAATTAAAATATATTTTAAAGCTTAGGATAATTAAGAAAAGTTCACTCATGTTTCAGACATGTCTATTGCGATGATGAGCTATGTTATGTTAAACAAGTTAGTAAATGACTGGACAAATGACATCTTCTATTGATCCTAGAAGTGCTCTCCAGAATTTAATTGGAGCATTACGATTTTACTATATCTGTTCTATAATGAACAAAGCCTACCCCAACTTGCTTGGGATAAAAGGCTTTGTTGTTGTTGTTAGTGGTGGTGTTCTATAATGAACAGCTTTAAATGCTTCATCTGTGCATCATATTATGGTTTATGTTGTATTTCATGAACATTTGTTTCTGTTTAAGATGGCATTTGTAGCCATGTTCTCTTTGGCTAGTCGTGCACTCGCATCGCTGGAAGAAGAATACAGTCGTCTAACAGAACTTCCATAAGACTGGATCATGTGATCATTTTAGCATTACTATTTTGATTCTAACGGCACTTGATACTGGTTAGGTACTCTGGAAGGAATAGAAGATCTATAATATCAGCAGAGTAATGTTGACATATTAATCTGTTTTGTAGTATTTGGAAATTAAAACAGAAGAAAGTAAGGGGGAACAAATGTAGAGATATGGAATGAAACTTTCGAAAGAAAGTATTTGCCAAAATTAACGAAGCAAAGGAAGAGAATAGTCTGTTTGAAGTAATTCACGAAGCAGAGCAGAGACAAATTATTCAAATGACAATCTTAAAAAAGGCAGTGAGTTAACAGTCCTAACCTGTAGTTTCAGATGATGATGTGGTAGCCATTCCTCTGGCAGCCCGAAACTCAAACAGAAACAACAGTAGTGTGTACCAAATTAAGCTCTGTAGAGCAACTATCTGACTTATTAGCTTCACAGCTTCATCACCATACATTCCTTTCAGCAATGGGATACCAACAATCAGCGTATTCGGTAGTGTGGATAAAGAAAAACCTGTTATCAACCAATCGAACTTCTCCATACAAAATGCTCTTGAGATGACCACAAAACCCAGCAAGGAGAGCGACTTCTGTATGATATCTGAGAATATGAGCTTGAGGTTCATGTCATAGGGATTGTTTGTAGAGAGGACCTGAAAAGAGAGCAAGGGGATGGAAAACTTCGCCACAAACTTGTTGATCCCAGAGCACTGCTCTGGGGTGAACATCTTCCACCATTTTATGGATAGATAGGCCAGTATCATAGCGACATATAAGGGCACTGTTTCTTCAAGAACATGGTAGATGGTTTTCCAAGATATCATAGTGTAGGGGCCTGAAGAACACTCAAGATGTCCTGCCAATTTGAGTCTGAAAGGTTTCTGATAGCACTGTAGATGTCTTATATAGACTTAGACAGAAGCCAGGTATTGTGCAAACTTTTCCATGCATGTTTTTGCTTTAGGCGAGCCTTTGAATTGTCTAAATTGCCCATTCTTGTCAGGTGCCAGTTGGCTTCCCGTTCTGGTCTGGCTGGGTTGGAGGAGGGTGGCTGCAGTGGATAGATTTTCTGTTTTTTCCAAGGCACGAAAACGAGTTCTCTACTCTATCTATAGCAGTCCTGGCGACAAAAAAGAAAAAAAAAGGAGGTTCCTGTTCGTTAGGTGCACCGCCCGGACACGGCGGGACGTGAGAAATGGTGGGCGATCGGCGTGGCGAGAGCGCGTGCCCGACATGTCCGTGCTCGCAACAAGCGTCGTCGCATGATGATGACTACCCGTTTGATCGAGCTCGTAGCGGCACGCACTTGGCTCTCGCTTGACTCAATTTCAGTTTATTTAGCGCCTGGCTCCGGCTAGCCCCTGCTTTTTTCCTAGTAAAAAGGTTTTTGTTTTCTGTGTTGGCCGGGCACCGCGCGCCGATCGGTTTCATTATAGTTAAACAGCTAAACAAAACATTAAGGAGCTTTATCAGGTTGAAAAAGACGAATCAGGGTGTGGAAAGGTATTTGGTCCAAGTAATCATTTTACTTTTCTTATGTTTCCATATGAATATAATTAGAGCAATTTTACGGTACACACTACTACTTAGTAGTATTTACTAGTAGTACCTGTACTAAGTACTACTAGTAAGTACTACTAGTAAACTAGTAGTAATTGTACTAAGTACTAGTATTTAGTACTAGTAGTATTTATTAATAGTACTTGCACTAAGTAGTACTAGTAGTATGTACCGTAAAACTTATCTATAATTAATAGGTCGTCATTGCTCAGTCAGAGAGGAGTCCTGTACACAATGAGGTTCAGATGTCCGGTCCAGTTAAATAATAGTGAAAGTGCAATCCAAAATATTTATGAAGGGCATGACTTTTTGATATCTTTCCTTTATCTTGTTGACTGACTGTACCGGCACATTTGGTCGTGTTAATGACTCAAACAGGAATCAGACATATATCTCATGAGCTTTATGGAGTTGAATTTCTCGAGCTTTTAAATCTTTCTCATGATCTTGAGCTAGATCCGTGAGAAAAAAATGTTATGTCTCGATTGTTTGTCAGGGCAAAGAGACTGTTTTGCGTTACTTTTTCAGAACGTTATCTGTTTCATTGTCAGTATGAACTCTGATATCACTGTCAACAGTGCCTCAAATGATTGTCAAATCAACGCATGTTTAACGGGCGGCGTTTCTCTTCTACACCCACTTGTTTCACCCGTGATATTTATTTATTTATTTGTATGAGACATTAGACAACATGCTAGCAGTAAAATGACCCAAGCATGTGCTTCAACAGTTTAAAAGCAGAGTTGCATTTCTTTTGCCTCGTTCTATTTCGTTATGTTCAGCAGAAGTAGACTTTGGGAAAAGACGTTGGGTGACAATTCCTGCAAATCACACAGAAGCTTTGGTATAGCTTGTCGGGTTGGTGTCGCTCTGGTCATCACTGTTAATTTCTTCTACTCTAGCAGCCAGGTAACATTTCATGGCAATGAACAGCACACGCTTCATTATACGTTTTGAAACATGATCATATTCCGGACTGTTTGTTTTCCACTGTGTACAACTCGGTAAGAAAAATGAAAATCTTTCAGTTGGTAACGTGTAACACGCTGCACGTGTTTCATGGAGAGTTATGAAAGATTTAAGTGTTAGTAGTCATCCATTTCTTTGGAAGACGCTTCATTTGTACAGTCCTGGATTAGGTGTGAGATCTGTGCTGACTGTTGAGCACATTTCATTTGTCCTTTCCTCGAAACTATACGGTGCAGAGCATTTGTATGTGTTATTGTCCTCAATTTTGATGTCATTTTCCTAGAAAACGAGAATTTTCTCCCGGTTCCTGTTGGGCTGCAAAGCTGATATGTAGAAGGAAAGAATAAAGAAGTTAATTGTGGAGGAAGCAACGGGGGAGACGGTTGGTACATGTACAGTTCATCAGATTTGTCATGTTTCTCCAGTTTTGGGAAAAAGACTGGAATGAGTGCTCAGGTGAAACTCGCTTTGAGACCATGGCATTTTTTCCACAAATAGCAGGAGTGTGCATCTTCTTTGCCAAAGGCCAGAGGTTTACTGCTTCTCTTTATGCTCTTCACCAGAACCAGATGTTTCCCTGTGAAAGAACTAAAGAAGCCCTGGTCGGCAACTCTTGCAAGCTACTAGCAACCAGGCACGCATTGTGATGTTGATCTTGCCGAATGCCCCAAGACTGCTATGCTCTTTTTATCCTTACCAGTTATTACCATGGCTCGTGCCATCCGATTTGCAGGGATCCATGCCAAGTCTCAGCTAACAGAACGCTCGTCTAAACAAACGGTCCAATCAAAGTGTATGTCAGCAAAAAGGAGTTTGAAATATTCTGAGAAACTAATGTCCGACGACCCGTGATAAAATAGTAACGTTGTCTACGATTTCACGGTTCTCTTATGTTCTGTGCGTTTAGATGTGAACATAGTGCGTTCACTGTAGTTATATTACACTGTTTTTGCAAGTATGGCCCTGTTACGCTTCCTGTCCTCTAAAATTTAGCACAGATCACATCAAAGAGAATCTTATTATTTATGAATATTTCGATCAATTTATCGATAAAACCTTATTGTCAGATTGATGCTAATTTTTAAAATGAATCTAATGAGCTTAATTAATTTAGATTTTGCTAAAGTGATGCTACAGTAATCGTCTTCTAATCATGACTTAATTAACCTCATTAGATTCGTCTCGTAAATTAGTCTAGAGACCTGTAATTTATTTTATAATTAAACTTTATTTAAGTACTTCTTAAATAATAAAATTCTTTTTGATGTGACAGCTATAAAATTTAGACATCAGGAAACGAACACACCCGTAGTCTTGGAGCTACACTTTTCCGTTCGGTTTGACAGGTGCATTTCAAATGGGATAATCCGACAAGAAACCAGCTTTGCCGGACCTCTGTCAGGTGTTGTTTTTGTCCTGGAGACTTACTACTCCAGTTGGCAGGCCCGTGCCAATATGCAGGTAACCATTGCGATCTTGATCTTGCAGGGTGCCGGCAGGGCTTCAGACAGCATCATCCACTTTGGCCTATCACACCCTCCTGCTCCTCTTTGCATTTCTGTAAACGCCTTTTCTTCGCAGGAACCTTGATGTTTTTTTTAATAATTAAAAGGAGGGACAGCTTACAGGCTATAGCGTGCTGCAGTTTAAGTTGTCTGTGAAACAAGCAGCAGAGTGTCGCCAGGTAACGCACCGGATTCCACTGTTGTTACATCAATGAGACACAGGGGTGGTGCTCCTGAGCTGCCCATGTTGCTTCGACATCTCTGATGCGGCAAAAATGATGGTAACCCTGCGAGCGAGAAGCCTCGCCGCGACTTTGCACTGCGCGCTGTGGTGTCGGTGATGTGGTCGGCACGGCAGAGAACCACCCGATTCATGATCGGGGGTGCGCAATGGCAGAGTCTAGATACATTCGTCTAGTCGTACTCTGCAGTCTCAAGAAGAGCAGCATGGTGCCAGTCCTCAGCTAAAAGGTCGATTTAGCTTGTGTTTTAAAATATTTGGAGAAACTAATATCTGACGACCCACGGTAAAATAGTAAAATTCATCCTGGTACATCAGCACAGATCAAAATTTTGATTTGAAATTAGGACATCAACATGTAGGTGGAACTAAACGCTCCTCTACTTGTCGTTAGGTTGGTTTAAACCACCATCTTCGTCTCCTCTCGTCTCTGTAGAATAGTATGCTGAACGGACTATATCAGAGCTAATGCCTCTTCTCTTCTTGCTTTTCTGGTGTGTCTTTCGTTTTCCACTCTTGGCATAGGGCTTGTCTGAACCGCCATCATCTTCCTTGTCTCCATCAAATAGCATGTTCATTCCTAGGTCAAAACCATCAGCAAGGCCACGTATCCTGTTCACAGACCAGATACAAGTAGGTTGTTTAAGTTGGATAAGAAGGAAAAGTAAAGTCCTCAACAGATCCACAGCATAGAGTTATACTTGTGCCAGACCAACGCGTTGTATGTATCCAGGAAAGTTAAAACAGTGTCACAAATATGAAATTCAACATACCCATGCATTTGTCTCATCATCTGTTTTTCAATTTGCTTATCACGTTTAGTTATTGGAGCTCGAGTGAACAGCTCCTCTTCTTGTTTCTCTTGCTGCTCTCTCTGTCGCTTATACCTCAGAAATTCCTTGCTTTCATCACCCACTGTTTCTTTCCACTGAAATATTACATTCACAGATCATTCAGCGTGAAAGCAGAATATGCAGCAAGACCGACATTTAAGCTAACTTACTAAATACAAATAATTTCAATGCAAAATAGACAAACCTCTTCAGGTCTATCAGCAGCATCATCTATAATCTCTTTAAGGTATGGATTTTCTGTTGCCATTCGTGCCAGTGCTCTATCCCTCCTTGAAGCTTGTTTATGGCGCTTATTATCCTCATCATCCATGCTGGCAGGCATAAATTTCGGGGACGATAAATGCCATCATTGTCCTAAAGCCAAGGATATGTATATCAGAAAGAAAATCAGTTGCATAAACTGAACATGAATAGAACCTGGGAATTGAACAACATTATTCTGGAAAAAAAACACTGGAATAAAAGCAGTTCAGTAGTAGTCCCAAACAAATAGAAATAATGAAAACATCATGATAAAGATTCACAGATTTGCATGCAAGATATCACTACCATATCTCAGATGGACTTACTGGCATTATGATTTCACATTCAAGGATGTTGATCACTTATAGTACTGGCAACTAAGAAAGAAACTGTATTGTTAGCAGAAATGGGTATATTTTGGTCCTAATGTGAATCATGCTACAGTTCATGATTTCCGCATTCAAGGATGTTGATCCCCTATTGTACTGATAGCTATTCCCTTCAAAAAAAAATTTCTTGATGTTCGGACAGAATTATCCACTCATTTACTACTCTGTCCTAAAGCCAACAAAATGCAAGAGGGGGTAGTATGTCACAGGGAAACAGCTGATATTGTCAGCAGAGATGAGAGATGGGCAAATAGCGTCATAATGCTATATTATTTAAAATATTTCAATTGCAGATGAAAGTATAGTATAATTGGCAAGGTAAAGTTCATGTAGGTTTGGCCGTATGCACACCAAGTGAATGTAATAGAACATGATATCAGATAGGAAGTTAAAAACATCACCTGCCCATCAGGAGCAGACTTTGAGTCCATCATATCTGGGTTTGGCCGATACTTCAACAGGTCTTCATCATCCGAATGCTCGCCCTTCCGCTTTGCCTCTGCATTTGGTGCCTTATCTTGAGCAGCAGCACTGTCAGCGGCATTGGTAAGCTTCTGGATTTGGTACTCTGCCTTCTTGTCAATTGGACGTATCTACCGCACCACATAAAAAATTCGTCATTGGTTAACCAACTGTATCACGGCAGGCAACTTGAGAAACAAACCAGATGCACAAGCAAACCTTCTCTAGGAACAGCCTGATCTCAACGAGGCTCCGCACGACTGGGTGGCCTTCCACCGAGAGCCCCTTCGCCTTGCGGAGCAGGTAGTACACGATGTCCTGACAGTAACCGAGGAGCAAGTGGTTCTTCGCCTCAAGGTACCCGATCCCATTTGCTGTAGGCAGCTGGTTCTCCTTGACCTAACCATACACGCCACCACAGAGAACAGAGACCAGCGAACAGAGCTTAATTCCAACATACTTTCGGCCATGGGGGCGGGGGAGCTAGAAAGGGGGAAAAAGATGAGTACCTTCCGGGTGAGGGCCTCGACCTTGCCTCTGACGAGGTCGAGCCCGTCCTTCATCTCCCTGAGAGCGGCGAGCAGCTTCGGAGCGTCATCGCTGCACACAGCCAACAACCAGCGAGTTGAGGTACAATTTACAGATTTGTTACTGCTTTCGCCGGGAAGAGGCGTCGGAGGCAGGAGCTTACCGTACGAGGATTTCAGATTTCCGCTCGCAGCTGGCTCGATGGCGGCGGATGGGTCTGCCATGGGTAGGGATGGTAACGGCCGAACAAGGAGCGCGGAGGCCGGACGAGGGTGCCTGGCGGCGCTGGCCGTGCGCGACCGGGCGGCGGCCGGGCAGGATGCACGACCGGCCGGGGGCGGTCGCCGTTCGCGACTGGGTGGCGTTGGCGGCGGCGCCGTTCGTAGCTAAGCTGAGGGAACTTTTTTGCTATTTTGCCCACGTCAAAGTTGGGCTTAAGACTGGGCTTCAATAAAAGGCCCATATTAACGTTGGAGTAACGGTAATACCATACCCGTTGCATTAGCTAATTTACTTTCATTCTCAAAAAAAGCTAATTTACTTTCTTTTTCACTTTTATATATTGAGTAATGCTATAAATTCAACCTGAATGTCCTACTCAAGATATTATTAAAATTAAATATCATCATTTAGAAACTCTAACATTTGATTTTCATTCATTCATCTAGTCCGAGAAACAAAGTTGGACATTCCAGTTGGACCTAAAACATTTCCCTTATATATTAGGTGCCACAGAACTACCTCTCCCTCTTTAAGTGTGTATTGTGGTTTGACAGATGGATTTCAAGTGGGATAATCCAACAAGAAAACAACATTGTCGGGCCTATATATCAGGTGTTGTTTCTGTCTTGGAGACTTAGTTGGTAGGCCCGTCGTGCCAATGTGCAGGTAACCATTGCGATCTTGATCATGCAGGGTGCCAGCATGGATTCAGAGGGCATCCAATTTAGCCTATCACCCTGCTGTTCCACCTCTTTGCATGCATGCATGTTTGTAAACTCTTTTGCTAGCAGGAACCTTGATGCATTTTTTTTAATAATTAAAAGGAGGGACAGTTTACGGGCTATAGCGTGCTGGAGTTTAAGTTGTCAGTATGAAACAAGCATTGCTATCCGATTGCTAACCCTTGGCAACGCACCGGATTCCACTATTGTTGCACGAATGAGGCACAGGGGACAGCGCACCTGAGCTGCCCCTGTCCGACGTCTGTGGTGCAACACAAAACATGGCAAGACACCGCGAGAAGCCTCGCCCTCTACTCTGCACTACTGCACGCTGTGATGTCAGTGACATGGGACAGGGCAGGGAACCTTCCGATCGGTGATCAGGAGTGCTCAATGGCTACAGAAAACTGCAGCAGTTGAAGATGAACACGACCTCGACGGGCTCCGGTCGTGGATAGGATTGGAATTTTATGGGAGCTGTTGAGGATGCTCTTAAGTTGATCACGTCGTAGTCGCAGCCGGGAAGGAACGGAAACGCTCCGGGTCCTATCGCAGCCGCTGCGGCGCAAACCTCCTTCCCTGATAGTCTGATCGCGCTTCAAAACGGCAATCAATCCGCGCGCGCCAGGCTCCGAAGACCAACAAACCCAGCCCGATGATGCAGCCGCTGCTCCGCGACCCGGGCACGGTGCTCCCGGCCCTCGCCGACCTCCGCGCGCTGCACGCGCACCTCCTCGTCTCGGGCCGCCTCGCCTGCCCCTCCGACCACGCCGCCTTCGTCGCCTCCCTCGCCTCCTCCCCCGACCACCTCCCCTACGCGCGCCTCCTCCTCCCGCGCTGCCCCGCCACGCTGCACGCCCACAACGCGCTCCTCCGCGCGCTCGCCCGCGGCCCGCGCCCGCGCCTCGCCTTCGCCGCCTTCCGCGACCTCCCGCTCGCCCCCGACAATTACTCCGTCAACTTCCTCGTCCGCGCCGCCACCTCCCTCGCGGCCTCGGCCTCGGAGAGATCCACGTCGCCCGACGCGAAGCCGCTCGCGGCGTCCGCGCACGGCGCCGCGCTGCGCCGGGGCCACGCGGCGGACCCGCACGTCCAGAGCGGCCTCGTCGCCATGTACGCCGCGCTCGGGGACGCCGCCGCCGCGCGGGCCGCGTTCACGGAGATCCCCCGCCCGGACGTGGTCTGCGTCACCGCCATGGTCAGCGCGCTCGCTGCGGCCGGCGACGTGGACGCCGCACGCGACCTGTTCGACGGAATGCCGGACCGGGACCACGTCGCGTGGAACGCCATGATCGCGGGGTACGTGCACGTGGGCAGGTCCAGGGATGCGCTGCGGCTGTTCGACCGGATGCAGGAGGCCGGCGTGGCCGTCGGGGAGGCTACGCTGATATCCGTGCTCACCGCCTGCGCGCAGACGGGCGCGTTGGACCGTGGCAGGTGGGTGCACTCGTTGGTGCGCAGCCGGCGGATGCGGGTGTCTGTTACGCTCGGCACTGCCTTGGTGGACATGTATTCCAAGTGCGGCGCGGTGGTGACGGCCATGGAGGTGTTTGACACCATGAGGGAGAGGAACGTGTACACTTGGACCAGTGCGATCAGTGGCCTTGCCATGAATGGCATGGGGACAGAGTGCCTTGATCTCTTCAAGCGTATGGACAGCGAGGGGATCCAACCTAACGGTGTCACCTTCGTCGCGGTGCTCCGTGGATGCTCTATGGCCGGGTTGGTGGACGAGGGCCGATCATGCTTCGACTCGATAAAAGGCAAGCATGGAATCGACCCTTGGCTTGAACACTACGGCTGCATGGTTGACCTCTACGGTCGAGCAGGGCGTTTGGACGATGCCCTCGATTTCATCAACGAAATGCCAGTGGAGCCTCATGAAGGTGTGTGGGGAGCGCTGCTCAACGCTTCTCGGATCCACAATAACGTTGAGCTGGGCAAATATGCCATGGACAAGCTTATGGCGATTGAGTCTGAAAATGATGCGGCTCATGTCTTGCTGTCTAACATCTACGCCGAGTCGCAGGACTGGAAGGGTGTCAGCAGAACTCGAGGCATGATGAAGGCCAAGGGAGTGAAGAAAGTGCCAGGGTGGAGTGCTATAGAGGCTGATGGCAAAGTACATGAGTTCTATGTTGGAGCCAAGTCACATCAGAGATACAAGGAGATCGAAATGATGCTTACAGAGATGAATAGGAGGCTGAGGCTACAAGGGTATGCTGCTAACACCAAAGAGGTGTTGTTTGATATCGAGGAAGAAGAGAAAGAGGATGCAATCTCCCTGCACAGCGAGAAGCTGGCACTTGCCTTTGGGCTGATCGTGCTGCCGGAAGGGATGGAAATTAGGATTGTGAAGAACCTGAGAGTATGCAGGGATTGCCATGATTATACTAAGATGATATCCAAGGTATTCAACAGGGAGATAGTTATGAGAGATAGGAATAGATTCCACCATTTCAAGGATGGGATGTGCTCCTGTAGGGATTATTGGTGATCTCTTTGTTCTCCTTAAAATTTTGATGAATTCACATTTATATATTGATGCATCAAGAGCCAGACCTATTCACATTTACCAAGATGCTCCGACACATCTTTCTACTTATAAACTTATAAACAACATCTTGAATTCCTTAAGCCTATACAAGAATCAAGAAAAGTGAACAAACTGTGACAACTTTACATATCTATCTGTTTTGATGCCATAACATTTTATTAGGTCTTCTTGCAAAATGTGAATTCAGCTTTGAGCTAGGGTGATGTATTTAACAAAAAGATTTGGTTGCAGTAATTTAGGGTATGTAGCTAGCACTTAATAGATGAATAAATATCACTCAAATGATTTGGCACAACCCTGAACCGGCACGGATCAATTAAACTTCAATATCGCCTATACAAAAAAAAGGTGAACAAATTTAGCAATATTTTGAAAAGAAGAAGCATCAGCATTCAAAAGAACGGAAAGGAACGTTCTCTCGTAATATCATTTTTCGAGACAAAAAGCACCAGCCACAGGATTCCAGATCAGGGGGCAGCCAAAAAAAACAACATTGCCAAGTAAGTTCAATGGAACAGAAATATAGATGGGAACTACAAGATCTCTGTTTGTATTCACTAAAACATGATGCAAATGGACTCACAAAAAAATCTAACTTTGTGTAATGTAAAATACAGTCTCAGTGTTAAATGAATTGAAATCCATTCGTTTCTATGAATAGAAAAGGTATCAGCTATGTAGGGATTATCCTATACTAACGTCAAACTGGATAAAGAAGAGCAAGAAGCTAAAACATACCTGCTATCCATCAACACTAAACAGCCTGAGAAAATTAAATACAGATCAACTCAAAAATCAACTCCGAGTTGATTTCTGCATGTAAATGCAAATTTGTGACCGCTGCAACATGATTAATGCACTAATATCCGAAAAATACAGTACAGAATCCTTCCTTTAACATATTACCTACTACTGTTCTTGTTATCTGAAAATGAAGTGTATGGCAAATTGACAATGAGTTTTGTAACAGTAATGAAGAATGCAACAGAAGTGGAATAAAAGAATGAAAACAGAACTGATAACTGTGGCTGATAATTTAGCACAAAACCTCATACTATACTCATAACATTCTTGCAATAGATCAGCCTATAAGTTGCACTTATTACAGTTGACTAAATAAAATTCTCAAGTAAAACTGAGTTTTGACAGCAAGCATCTGCCTGGAGGTATCCCCAATGAGTTTCCTGTTCCAATCAGCATCCAAAACAAAGTTAAGCTGATGCTACCTCACGAGGACCAGCCAAAATTCTTCATAGCATCCTTGGTTCTCTTCCTGAGTCTCATGAATACGATGACCATGCAAGCCAGCACCCATGGTGGGAAGTTCAGGTTGTCAAGCTTGGACGACTTTAGCCACTCAGGCATCTTTGCCTCCTTCAAGAACACCGCAATCACCAATACCATGGCAGCAACACCAATCATGACCTTCGTGATGGGCTTAAGCAGAGAATCCTGAATCACCAGAGAAGAAGATGCAGTAAATCAGGTCTCTCAATTCTAACTTTCATAGACAACAAGGTATGATAAACAACTCTTAGAGAAGGGGCAAGTTACGCGAGGGGAAATTTGATGCACGGTGACGGTGGTGTTTGGGGTGCCAATTCTGAAAATACCTTGGGCTCGCCGTCGAGGAAGATGGTGGAGCCGGGGGCGTAGTTGAGAAGGGATCGCCCGTTGCGGGGATGGAAGCGGATGGCGACGCCGCGGGTGCGGGCAGCGGGGTCGAAGGCGAACACAGACTTGAGCCCGTACTGCTCCAGGATGTCGCCCACCTCCAGCTGGTCTTGCGTATACCCGCCCAGCTGGGACCGGAACACGGCTACCGGCCCGCGTCCCCGCCGGAACAACTGGACCTCCACCTCCGGTGCCGTGGCTGCCGCCCCCGATCCGGGCTTCCCATCCCGAGAAGTGGCCGGGGCTGAGGGCTCCTCTTGGATAGCGTCATCGCTGACCTCCGCGGCTGCTGCCGGCGCCGGCGTCGGCGCCTTGTTCGCTTCCAGCTCCATTGGTTTGCTCGATCGGGTTCAGGGGTCGGAGGAATCTGGTGCGCTGTCGTCTCCGCGAGTCGTGAATCGTGACGTACCGAAGGAAGACCTGGACTTGTTATTCCACAGAACGGTTACAAAGTACGACCTGGGCTGGTTGTTCCGGTGGAATGGCCCTAAAAATCAAGGCCCAATAATTGCAAAAGTAAAAAATTGTTATATACACATCCCTAAAAAGAACTGTGTTCTACATGTTACTGCATTTGCATTGATTAAAGGAAGACTGGAATAGTACAATAAATGATTTCATTGTGATTACATCAGCAAGCGCCCAAACTACTAGTTGAGATTTTTGCTATTTTGACCACGAAACCAGCGAGCTTCGTTAAAATGACCATGGAAGATTGTGCTTCGCTAAAATGACCACCAAACCGACGTCCTCTACGTTAAAATGACCATGACACATTTTTCGAACGAAAATGCCCTCTCCTTTCTTCTTCCTCTCTCTCATTCTCTCCACTCGGTCATCTTCTCCTCTCTCGGTGGCGGCGGCGCAGCCCCGGCCTGTGCGGACGGAAGCCGGGGCCGGGCCCGGCCGCACGTGCTGGCCTCGTCGCGCGCCCGCAGGAGTCGCCGGCAGCCTCGGCGTGGTCAAGCGTCGGCGACCGAGCCCGGCCGCGGCGCGCAGGAGCCGGCCGAGGCGTCGGCGGCGAGGCCCGGCCGCGAGGAGTGCGGAGCCGGCGGAGGCCCCGACGCGGGCAGGCGTCGGTGACGAGGCCCGGGCGCGGGTGTGCAGGAGCCGCCGACCGTCCCGGCGTGGGCGGCGTGGGCAGCGTCGGTGTTGAGGCCCCGGACGCGAGCGAGTAGGAGGAGCGGTTGCGGGCGCGCAGGAGCAGCGGCGGCCCCGGCCTGGGCACACAAGTGGCTGCGAGTGCTGGCAGCAGAGGGGTGAGAGGAGGGCGACCGCGACGTGGTGGTGGCCGACGCCGGCGAGCCTGAGCAGGTGGTCACGGTGGAGGGAGAGAGGAGAGAGAGGAGAGAAGAAGAAGAAGAGAGGACATTTTCATCCAAAAATTTGGTCAGGGTCATTTTAACGTAGAGGACATCGGTTTGGTGGTTATTTTAGCGAAGGTCAATATTTCGCGGTCATTTTAGCAGTTTCGTGGTCAAAATAGCAAAAATCTCATTGTGATTTCATTGTGATTACATCAGCAAGCGCCCAAAACTAGTTCATGATCATCAGTCCCAAACCTGTCCAGCTGCGAGCCCAGACCGTCGACAACCTCATATATCTCAGCTGACCTCGGGTGATACGAGTCCTGGACCAGGAACTTGTGCACTTCGCCGTCCAGCTCTATCCAACTGTATGCTGACAGCTTCTGCACGTTCTTGCTCCTCATCATGTCCCTGATTTTCCTCACGTCGCTCCAGAGGCCAGCGTCCGCGTAGATGTTGGACAGTAGGACGTAGATGGAGGAGTTCTCGGGCTCTAGCGCCAGGAACTTGTCCGCGGCGAGCTTGGCGAGCTCAACGTTTGCGTGCGCTCTGCACGCGCTGAGAACCGTGCTCCAGATCACTGCGTTCGGATCAATCTCCATGTCGCAGATGAACTTGTAGGATTCCCACAGCCTGCCAGACTTGCATAGGAGGTCCACTATGCATGCGCAATGCTCCACTTGAGGAGAGAGACCGTGCTTCTTTTTCATGTCTTCGAAGAATGCCATGCCTTGGTCTACCAAGCCGGCGTGTGTGCATGCTGTCAGTAGGGCCACAAAGGTAATCTCATTGGGCTGAACACCCTCGGTTACCATCTTTTCATACAAGCTGATCGCGTCTTCTGCAAAGCCGTTCAGTGCTAAGCCCCTGATCATGGAATTCCAAGAGATAACTACCTTTTGTTCCATCCGGTTGAAGACATTGTATGCTCTGCCTACATGCCCACACTTGGTGTACATGTCAATCAGAGCTGAGCCAAGGTAGCTGGTCAGTGGCAGTCCCTGGCTCTCAACATAATTCCCAATCTGCTCCCCTAGTTCATCAGAACCCAACTGAGCACATGCAGACAGCACACCAACAAAAGTCACTTCGTTTGGCTTACAATTGGCTGTTTTCATCCTCTCAAACAGATCTAGAGACTCATTTGGCCTCCCATTCTGTGCATAACCAGCAATCATTGTGCTCCATGCCACAACATCCCTCTTTGGCATCCGATCAAACTCTTGTCGTGCCTCGTCAATAGCCCGACACTTGACATACATCTCCACCAAGGCAGTACAAACTATCATATTCTCCAAATCATCCTCCCCAATCAAAGCACTTACCCGCTTTCCAGTACTAAGATCACCGGTCTTGGCACAAATAGAGAGCACAGTGGTGATAGTGATAGCATTTGGCTTTGCACCATCCTTCAACATTCGATTAAACAACGTCAACGCTTCCTGGAATTCCCCACAGTGTGCATAGCAAGCAATCATTGAATTCCACGAAGCTGATGTCCTCCTGGGCATACATTCAAACAGCCTTCTCGCATTCTCCACATCCCCCGATTTGGAGTACCCAGTGATCAAACAGTTCATCGGTATTGGGTCTTTCACTGGCATCTCCTCAAAGACCCTCACAGCAGAGTTCATGTCTCCATTCTTCGCGTAGAAATCCACCAGTGCTGTCTGCACAAAAACATGTCCAAGCAGACCCCGGACAAGGGCGTGGCAATGCGCCTGCTTGCCCTGACAGGACAAAGTCGAGAGCGCGCACGCCTTGACGACAAGGGGGACGCAGCCCGGCGGGACACAGCCACCCCTTCTGTGCAGCGAGACGACGGACCCGAGAAGCTCCTGGTGCATCGAGAGCTTTGAGAGGGTGGAGATGAGCGCGCCGCAGAGCGCGGCTGTCGGATGGGTCACCGCGTCGAACAGCTGGCGTGCGGCGCGGGAAGTGGAGGGGTCGGAGAGGAGAGCGTGGAGCGGTCGGGTCTTAAGGAGGTGGGCGAGGTAGGGAGGCAGGCAGGCCCGGAGGAGGCCTGGCTCCATCGGCGGCGGCGGTCGGGGCTCGGCAGGAGGCGGCAGGTGGCGGTAGTGTCCGGCGGTGCGGGTGTTTGGCAGTCAGGCATGTCGCAGTGCCAAGGGCGCCGCGCGGCGGGCTCTCAGGCCGGACGCCAGCTGCGTGGCGACCGGTTTAGATGTCGGAGCGCTGGTAGCTGGTGCAGCCACGGCCGTCGCGCGGCCAGCGGTGGCGTTTGGTGGGCTGTGCCGCGGGAAAGGGCGCGTTCTCGCGCGGCCGGTTGGCGGAAGCGGAAATCGTTGCTTTGTGCCGGTGGTGGTTAAACCCTGAATATTTTTTACTGATTAAACCATGATTTTTTACTGATTTCTACCTGAACTTGTGTTTTAACTTTTGACATGTTTTTATAGTCAGGTCAAATAATGATTAGACTACTCTCAGTGGGAGTTTCATTTTCAATAAATGAGTCTGTCATGTAAGCAATTTTACTTGATGTGACAGGAAATTAATAAGGAGAAAGAAGAGAGGGTTTCATCATCTCTATATTGTTTCCAAGACATTTCTCTCTTGCATGTGTTACCTATGAAACAATAAAATAAAATTATGTATTGTATGAGGTATTTCATTCACCCTTGTTGCTTATGTGGCATTTTGGAAACATCCACTGCGAGTAGTCGATGGGCCTTTCATTTGCATTTAATTGCATGTCATGTCAACAAATATGATAGACATGACGGAGTATTTATTATGAAAGAGAGGAGATGTCTTTCAACATCATGAAAGGATGTGGCACTATTTCCAACATTGAGAGCCAAATAAAATTGGATTGAGAATCTTTTCTTTCATCCTCAACACCCTCAACCAATAACTAAGCACCACATAGCAATATTTTAATGCTCTAACAAACCTATGAAATTATGTCATGAAAGGAGCACTGGGAAATATAATTTCATTTTAAAGAACAATATCACAAAGATGATGTAACACTCTTGAAAACCGCAAAATGAAATAGTCGATTGAGATTGGCGTTACCATTCTCGGTGGCACTTCATTTCACATTTTTTAAGTATGACACGTCAGCTTTCTAATCTTATTATGTGAAATGAAAGTGTATCTCTCAGTCCACTCTTTCATTTCACAGTTTAATAGGCTGAATGAAACATTAAATTAAATTGTTGCATAGATATATCAATGAGAATTCATGTTTTTTTATATATAAAAGGAAAAGAGTTTCAATGCATCTTTTATTCTGCTTTCATAAACTGGAAAGAGTGTCACAATCGTTTCATACTAATGAAAGGCTTCTCTCCTCTTTCATATTAAATGACATGTCATGTCATCTTATTTGCTGATTTATCACCTAATAAATACCAGATAAAAGACCCACTAAGAATGTCCTTGTACGAAAAATTAAATGTACTGGATCACAGCCTTAATGCTGCGTAATCCACAGTAAAGCACTGCTAGTCTGCTTTGTCGTCACTCATTAGCACAATGCACGAAACTGCAAAAGCAATGTACAGATCTGGATGAGGTTATTCAGTTGTGCGCTCTTTAACACAGCCTGCTTAACAGGCAGAGCGTCTTTGACGAGAAAATTCCAAACAGGCACGAGAGAACCGAGACTATACACACAAGGCACAAGGTATGGCACATGAACCTACAACAAATTGAACCCTCTAGAGGTAAGGTTGTTCGATGAAGAGAGACATCACTCTTTACATGGTGGGAAAAATAGAAGGGACAGACAGCAGCTGATCAGCGTTCATCCATCAGAGATTCAGAGCATTGCGTTATCCAAATCAGAGCCGAAGTTTGGTCACCTCTTCAGCGCTTCCATTCAGCTTTAATTGCTCTATCTGCAGATATCAAAAGAGTACAAATGAAAATGAATATCAAAATAAACAAACACCTGTTTATCAGACTTCTTAGCATTTTTTCTTTTTATGTTTACAGAATAAATCTCGAAGCTTGAAACTCTAAACCGCTCATGCTAAGAATCCTTAAAGGGCATAGCTGATGGCAAAAAACACGCTGGTGCACGTCACAGAGTAGCCCTTCCTTATGATAGTAAAGGCATAAGACACACAGTTTAATTTATCATATATCAGTTTCTAAATACTGACAATACCTACCACTTTCTCATACCCAAACATACCTCAGATATGCGCAGATACTTAAATGAATACATTAGCTGTTTGTTCTAATTTTGCATGCAGATATCCTTTTTATTCTTTCATCTGCAGCACTTTGATGAGAACATATGAGTCCATGAGCACGGTGAGAGAATTCAAACTTACTGTTCGTACTGGAAGGAAGCGAGTGGCGGCGGGTGACACCATTCTTTTCTGCAGATGAATCAGAATCTAGCTTTGGTGAGTTCTGTGCTCGTAGTTTTGCCTTCAAGGACTCTGTTGCAGCCATATAGCTTGGTTGCCTTGGCTGAACTGGAGTAGAATGTGTTCCATTTTCCATATGTTCTGATTTATTAGAGAATGAAGACTTTCTCTTGCTAGTTCTCAAGCTCCCATTAGACTGGTATTCTTCCTTGGACCGTGCTTCCTCTTTTCTCCGTAGAACATTGTCTTCACTATTAGTGTTCTGCAGAGGCATAACTTCAACTGCTGGGGCACCAACACTGGGTTCATCAACATTATCCCCTATAGAAACTGAATCTAATGGAGTCTCGAGATCAAATTTTAAGCCAGGTAACAAGTTGAAGTTATCTATATCTGAATATTCTAATAGATGGCCATTGTCAGACTGCTCTTGGGTTCCAACAAGAAATGAAGCCTCATCTGTACTCTGCAATTGCATGTCTTGATGGCCAGATATCCCATTCACAAGACTAGGTGTCTTTGAGACTTCTGCCGCAGGATTTGATACCTTAGGGACGTCAGCTATAGAACCTGATACCTTCGAGGAATCAGCCCTGGCACTAGACAACTTTGAAGCTTCAACCATGGAATTAGTTGCCTTCCTAAGGTTCCTTTTAACTTTTTCAAGTTCAGATAACTGGCTATCTGGTACTAAATCAGAAGGGGGGCTAGAGAATTTCCTGGAATTCCGTTTTAGTTTCTCGGATTCAACAGCCATGCTCGTATGCAAGCCCTCAACAGTAATAGCAGAACCTTTCCGGGCATTGCGCTTTAACTTGGCTGATTCAGTTTCCATTGCGTAACTAGCCTTCCTTACTTGTGGCTTCCCATCGGTAACTCGTTTTGGTTGGGAAACGGGCTTCCAGATGCGACCTATGGTCCACCTCTCTAGCCAATTGTAGACTGAATTAGGGTCCATCTTGTCATACCGGAAGTGAAGAGGTTCTAGAGAAATTGGTGAAGACAGAAGCTACAAAACAGACATACAAATTAGAAATGAGTAAATGGAGGCACGTATTTCTTAGAAAAATAAATGAACAAAGTCTGCTTTTCCCAATGTATAACATTTCAAGAAAAACCGAAAGAATTAGGCACCTTTTGAATATACACATTTGAAGATAGCTTCTCTTTCCATGCATCAGATGATTTTGCACCCTGAATATACAAGCAATATACTTATTTCAAAAATTTGTTCATTTAAAGATACCAAACATCGGACACTTCATAGACTATCTACAGAATAGCTCAGAAAGCAGTCATCAGTGAGGCACTGAAGAAGAACGAGAGGAAGGATGAGTGTGCAGCAACTGACACAGTGATACTTACCCCAAACTTATTTTGGCCAAAGTTCAAACTGAATTTCATGTCCGTGACAGATAATCTAGCATATCTTCCACGAACTAGAGCCTGAAACTTCACGATCAACCATGTTGTACGAAGGGTTGCAACAGCCTGCCTCCTCACAAGATGCCCTCGAATCAGTGCCTGAAGTCTTATGATACCTTTTAATGTACGGAATGACCTTCGTGCCTGCAACATAATCATGGATCCATTCTAGCATCAGTGCCTGAACAGTAAGAAACCGGAAAGTAGAATGTCAACTCAACTGCATAAATAAGATCTTTTATAATAACATTTTTCAGTATATGCAGGATTACAAAATCAATAAAATGTCAATATTGTTGAATTGGGAGTCTGGGACATTGTGATTGATGCTTCTGTAACCTCGTGGGACGAAAAATACCAACGTGAAGTGCACCACACTGCTCATTAATTCATCTATTATGTGAGTTATTATTTTCTTTTCCAAAAAATAAACGAGTGACTACTAAAAGGTCTGACTAAAGCTTGGACAAATACTTAGACACATTAGAAAAATTGCTAAACAATATTGAACCAGTTTGTGTGAAAAATAATATTATACCAGGTAACCTCGAAATGCTGACTGTGCCTTCACTGCAGCTTGTTCTTCTCCTGGTTCCCCAGTACATGATGGTTTGATATCAGGAATACTTTGGTTCTGAAGACCTTGTTGCTCTGCTCGATCGCTTGGCAAATTGGAACTTTCAGCCTTCCCATCAGCTGAAACTGCTCCACTTTTGTGCACAGTAACAAGTACCGGCTGAGAGATCACAGGAGAGTTCCCTGATGGTGCTTGTTCCTCCCCGACTGAATATCCGTTGTTGTTTTCAGCCTTCTGAAAAAGATATGGTCAACAGTCAAGAGAAGGAGAAAGAAGAAACAGAAGTATCTGTTAACTAAGTTGATGCACATGCCTTGCTAGGCAAAACAGAAACTACAAGGAAAGGCATAACATCACATTTTAGTTTAGTCCAAAAGCTAGGAAATAACAGTAACTAGCAGAGGTAACTTTCATGTTTACAGCATTATTTGCTTCACTGGAAATATAACATGGATTGTTTATGTGTATTAAAGTTATTTGTAAGTGCCATCGTTAAAGCTGAACCAGTAAAAAAGATAAATGACAAGTATCACAGAGAAAAACTCACTTCAGTGCGCATACATGGAGTTTTCAAGCGAGAAAATTCAGAAATCAACTGTGAAACCTTATGGGAAAACTACTGCGGAACAACGTTTCACATCATAGAACTTCTTACCGAGTCCTTGGCCTTGGCAGAACCGGATTTAGTCGATTTCTTCCCCAAGAGCACAGTTTTGATCCACTTCGCTGGGGACTTCCCCATGGTAGCTTTGCCTCAAACGTCGAACTCTGCAGAAATACTGGAACCTGTAGTGAAGTAGCTCATCAGTATATAGATCTGCTGACAAAACACTGTAATAAACGTAACTACGCCAGGCAGAGCATGGTTCAAAAAGCTTGCAGCACCAAAATTCAAAGCAATAAAATTCCAAGCTGAATATGCAGTATCATTGTAAGGACAAAAAAGCGGTCCAGCCAGCAGGAGAGTGGAGAGTGGAGAGAGTAGCGCAGCGCAAGAAACAGTGCGAAAAGGAAGGAGCGAACCCGAGCAACCAGAAGCTCAGACCAGAACAAGGAACCATTTACGAGCCAAATCGAACTGACACCGAAGAGCAGCACGCACACGGATCTGGACAAGCAACAACATAAAAACCGCGAACCAAACGCTAACGCTACTGTCCAGCAGGGAATGCAGCTTGGGAACCTGAGACAGCGGCGCCGCGAGACGGCGCTCCGGTCGCGGTGGAGGAAGCGCACGGACGGCTCCACGGAACGCCCCCTCTCGCAGTCACTTCTCCCCTACCAACCACCCCTCACGCCTCCAACCTCCAGTCCATCGGAGCGCCAGGAAGCGGGCAGTAGTGTATTTGTTCAGCGGCGGATGGATGGGTCAATAGCGGGGAGAGGAGAGTGAGCTCACTGCCTCGGAAGGTGTCAGGCTAGCTCGACAAAAAGCAGGGGAGAAGGAGGAGGAGGAGCAGCAGCAAGTGCCTGCGAGCCAGCGCACGGGACCCGCCGCCGTAGCGGCAGACGCGGACTTATCCGCTCCCCATCCCGCCCGCCCGAGACCGAGCACCGGGCCCGGAATAAACGAGGCCCACATGCCAGTGAAAGGAATATTCTTTGACATCGGTGACGGATGTTTTATAATGCTGCGAGGCATCACCTTTCCCGGACGAGTTAGCTGTCCCCGTCAGCGGTACATGCGAAAGCACGCCGGTGGGACCCGCGCTCCCGGGACCGCGCGTCAGCGACCCCGTGCGCCGTTGCGGTTGCAAGCGGAGGTGCGAAATGCAGATACCCGGCAGCGGTCCCCGCCCCCGCGAGTTATTAGCATGCTAATCCGCGCGGGAAGAGGATTTTACTGCTTCCCATGAGCTCGTAATTTGAGTATTTGACTGCTGTTTCCTGGATGGCGTGGCGCGTGAGGCGTGACAGACCGAAGGGACTTCTGCCACGGTAACGGCGCGGGTTAGAAGATTCTGCTCCGTTTTGGTCCCTGGGCACGGTCGTCTTGTAGCTCATCCAGGCCGTGGCCTCTTTCCTCCCTGCATGTGTTTGGAATTTCCGGTACCGGCAGACAGCTTCGCCTAGATTGGCCTCGGCGCTCACGACGCCGGTGCGTAATGTACTGCGCTATCCGCCACGACGAGATAGTGCGGTCGGTCGGTGGCGCGTGAGCCTCGCCGCGCTCTAGACTGGACGTGTTAACGGTAACCGAAAGCATCAGACATCAAGATAATGATGAAATGTTATATCCAGTCACCATCACGTCCATCCCAAAGGAAAAATAAAATCAAAAAGTAGGTGGCGGCAATAGTAGTAGAGAGGCATCTCTCGCTTTCCGTTCTCTTCCGTTGGCGGATCCAGGAAACCGGAAAGGCTTGTTGAGTGGAGCCAGAGCACCGAGCAGCAACAGCAACGAGCTCGGCCAAGCCAAAGTACGAAACCATAGCTTAGCAGCGCTTGACAAATTAACGTGCACAATAATAACGTTGTCCCGTGGCCCAGGGCCAGGGCCAACCGACGAGGAACCCCAACCACAACCAGTTCGGTGCTGGTTCGACAGCAAACCGTTCCTTGACGGGGCGTGGCAGGGGCCGTGTGGTCCGAGTTGATGCACACGCCAGAGAATACCGCTCCTCTACGGAGTAAGGACTACGGTCAGGCCTGCAATTAGTTGTGCCGTCACGCGACAGTGAGGAGGGCACCGTGATTGTACCGCACTGGAGTGTTGATTTTCCGTTCCGTGCATAGAGAAAAAAATCAACTGAGCTGACTCTCATAGAACAATTAGGGCATGGTCTTCGAAAATGAAGAGAGAACGATGGACAATGAGGCGCCAACGGAACATTAAGGGACACGGAGAAGATCAGACCACGAATATAGCCTTTGTATCCGACAAGTTACATGAAGCCAGCCAGTTTGCTTTTAGCAAGAAATACTAGTATATGGCTGTGACGTTACTACGTGGGCGTATACTCTGGCAGATTCAGCATTTCAGCTGTAGTAGGAAACAGAAGATACTAATAATTTCCTTCGTTCAGAGATCTCTCGCAGGATACTGTAGGTACCAACACACAGTGATCAAGATCTACTGTGGCTTGTAGTGTGCCTTTGCCATGCTGTGCCACACGGTCAAGTGAGACTAGTTGCAGAAAATAAATTTGGGCTCCTCAATCCAACCACCCACAAGTCACAACTCATTTTGTGCAAGCAACTGCAATGGAGCTGGGTCTTCGGATCCTTGAAATTCTGACGCCAAAACCGACATTTTTCAAGGTTCGGATGGCGCAGAGGTACCTCTCGCCTTCTACGACCACCAAATCCACCAGGATCGCGTAACGACGGCCAGAAGGCGAAACCCAGTTTTGGGCGCTATGCTCCGGTGACCGCAGCAAACAAACACATGAAGACATGACAAGTACTACATGTGATGGAAGGAAATGTAGCTGGGACGTCGCCATCAGTGCTGCCTACGGCAGCAGGAGCAGTGGGGAGCCGTAATAACCCAAAGTCCCGAACTATTCAGTATCAAACGGCGAATGTTATACCACGGCCCCGCCGAGCTGTCGGCGCTTGCTCGCTTTAAAGGTGCACTTCCAAGCACGCCAACGCACAGCTGGCACTACTTTGAGCTTGCCGGTGCAAATCGTGCACAAGGGTGAGTCTAATCACACCTACTTGTTTCTATGAATTTTAACATGTCTGGCTAAATGTATCCTAATCAATGCCTCTATAGCTCCAAAGTAGTGCTCCTCAGATTTCGAGTATGATGCAGTCAGGACAACTTTTCTTTGTTTAGCTTGAACTAAAAAAAGTTATCCTATTGTTATACATTTAAATCATAGAGCAATGAACATTTGTCCCTGTTCTGTGCATGGCCTGGCTTGACAGGGCTCAGGACAAGCACGGTGTTGGCAAGTGAAAGGGAGATTACAATTATGACATGAAAAAGAGGGGTAATGATGATGAAGAAATGGAACTGGATGGAAAGCAAGATGAAGCTATTCCTTTCCACTTTTAATAAAATAGAAATTGGTCATCAAATGATTTAAAGTATGTGATTCTGTATTTCTATGGCACCCACTGTCCCACAATGATGATCAGACATCTAATTACTTTAATCATAAGCTGGGCATGAAAGGAGTGTCAACAAATAATAGATAAGATGGAGTAACATGCTCATCGGCTTGATTTAGGTTCAGAGAAGGTAGTTTAGAGACTTGAGGGAGGAATATTATTCAATTCTTCTTCAGGTGAAGTAGTAAGTAATGCACTCAGTTAAAACTGAATAGTCACAGGCTCCGTAATACAAGACTATATGTTTTAATGTTCCGTGACGAGTGGTTAAGGATTAATCATGTTGTGGAGGTGGATACGGAACATCAACAGAAGCGTGGCATGATACTTTGTTGACTGAAGTGAAAGGTGTTTTGAACTAGTATTTCAGAAATCAGAAAAAAGAAAGTACCAGTGAAACTAGTGTGTGTGTGCACGCGCATGTGCGTATGAACTGAGAACTCAAAAGGTAAGGGCAAGTGCCGTGATGATTTCACAAAGTTAGAACTCAACTTCATGTGGTTTTGTTCTCTCAATTCAGCCTTTTTGTCTCTTTGGAATTAAGTGTTCTCAACCAAATAAAACTAGTGCAAGCATCCCTTAAGCTCTCAAGTTCTAAACTCTGGTACAGTTACCAAGGCAAGAGTGAGTGAGGAAAAAGAGAAATATTGGCACTCATCAACAATTCATTGAGTTTTGTTTCGTTAACTTCTTTTTGCTGTTTGTGCAACTAAGTTCTCAACTCACTCCACTCTGAAATTCCCACTGTATAGAGCCATATCTAGCTGACAGCACATATTATAGATAACAAAGTTCCTGCTACCGAAACATGCTGCATCTGGTTCAATATGAGATTACATAAAATCAGGGTGTACCTCATCATCCACCACTACCTCAGTGGTGGCACATTCATCAAGTTCAGTCTGCACCTGTTCAGAGCTCTCACTAGTGTTTTTCTGTCCAAAGAAGCAGGCGTCCAAATTTTGGCTCCATTGAGATCTTTCTGCGGCACAAAATATGTGTAAGATTATTTCAAGGTTTATGAAAAAGGTCTTATGATTTGGTTTACATGTATTACCTCTGGAAGTAGCAGTTGCAGAGTAGGGACTTGATCCTTGTTCAATCCGCTGTCTCTTTGGCAGAGTGGGATGTCGTAGTGGCTTTGGACCCTTTCCTGCTGCATCAAATTGAGCTTTGCGAGGCCTGCCTTTAGCCCTTTCATTAGGCAGTTCAGTTGTCACTTCAATATCTGTGTCATGAAACAGACGTTGTGATTTAGGGCATGCACACTGATAAATTTGAAGACAAGAAAGTGTCAAGTCTGATGATGAACAGATGTGCATTCAGAAAGATGCATAAACTACGCAGCACATCAGAATACATAATGCAGCAATCTAACTGTTGAGCTACAACCATAGGGAGAAATAACAATCAGCTATCAATAAATTTGGTGAGACTGACGCAACTGAACTAGAAACTTGGACTAGTGTCTGAGAAAAAGCAATCAACTATCAATCAAACCAAAGGATCCGAACCTGCATCTCAAACTCGCTGTAAAAAATTTACAATATCTCATACAGCAATCACAGACATCTATGGTTCTCTAGTAATCCAAAAAACATCTCAGACTACAACGCATTGGCCCCTAAAGCTGAATGCGTACAGAGATTTTAGGTTAGTGAGGCTGAGCCACAATACAAACTTGAATACAGATACAGATGTACATATTGCAGGCATGCTACCCATAGTAGCCCCAATCGCTTATCAGTGGCCCTAGCAAGTACTAGTATGTAACTGCATCATGTATGCGCAGAACCAACAATCATCCAATATTCAAAGTGAAAAAACGCGCAGTTCCTGAAATGCGAGCAGGGGCATTACGTCAAACACATATCAAGCATACCTCCACCTGACGTGCCCTCTTCCACGCCGCCACAGCCATCACGCTCGTCCGGCTCGTCCAGGTACTCGGACCAGTCAGTCCGCTTCTTCTCCCTGGGAAACTCATCTTGCTGCTGCTGCTCCTCCGCCATCGCTGGTCCGCCCCATTCCGCCTCAGGCTCGGGTATGAGCCCGCTGCGGCCGCGCGAGAGGTTGGCCTCCTGGACGAAGCGGCGGATGTCCGCGGCGCGGTAACCCCGGGCGTAGATGCGGAGCACGGACTGGCGCTGGTTGCACACCACGCACACCCACTTGTTGCTACTCTTCTTCTGCGGCTTCACCTGACATCACCGAAGAGAAACCGATAAATTGAGCCAAATCGTCAGCTGTTAACCCGAACGAAATGGGGGAGATTCTGCGGAGGAGTTCAGCAGGCTGCGCCCCGCGCCGCCCTCACCTGCATGGTGGCGCACTGCACGCACTGAAGAGCGAGGAAGAGCGTCTCACGCGTCATGGCGATAGCCGAGCGCCCGGGCTCTCGAGTGAGGACTGAGGAGGAGACGGCGAAGTTGGGGACAGAGGTTTGAATTTGGAGGGGCGGCGGATTGGAGAATTCGTTGCCGATTTCTGTATCCCTAATCGAATACGTACCGGCCTAATCGAATCGAGCTCGAGCCCATAGGCTCTCGCCTCTCGGTCGCAACTTCAGGCTCGCTCGAGTTAACAGCAGGTGAGCACGATCGTTGTGTTAGTTCTATAGACCATCTCAGATAAAATTGCCTGCGTGTAGCATCATTCTAGTATTTACTTTGAACCATCGGAAAAACTAATTACCACAAAAGAAATATTGTGCGCAGAGGTTGACACTTCGACATCCTCATCAAAAAAATTTTTGTTATATTTGTTTCCTGTACGATTATACACAGATATGGTCATGCCATCGTAGTAATACTAGCGCGCTAGCAGGATAAAAGTTAAAGGCCCTAAATATTAGCGTAAAGGCAGCTCATAGATGAAAGGTTCTCACTCTGCCATACAAAATTATAAATATGCGCATTATTGAAGTCTACGAGCCTCTAACAACGTTGATGATTTGCTGGTTATCAAAAAAAAAACGTTGATGATTTGCTTAATTCGCTTCTAGAACTGAACAAATCCTTTCTTACAAGTAGGAGAGCTTGCGTTATTGGTGGTCAATTTCTTCGTGATTGAGTCAAGGAAGTGAGATCCTCATCATCTTTTGATTTATCAAATCCAAATTTGGATGCATACATCTTCGCAAAGCTAGTACAAAGGCCCAGTCGTGCAGACCAGCAGAGAAAGCAACAGTTCCCTTCTCATTCTCAAGTTAGACCTGAACATCACCAAGTAGCTTATCTTCATATGTTGCCATAATGAGTTTGCATTCAAGATTCTCAATGACATGTGAGAAAATCTGAAGATAAGAGAAGCACATGTCTATTTTGTTCATTGTTAGAACAGACTTAATCCTCTCCCTAGAGGCTTGGTTGAGCACAATTTCATTCGATACAGTCAAGTACCATCAGTGATGTGAAGAGCAGCTGTGACTTGCTATTTTCGAAGAAAAATCAACATGCCTAGGTGAGTCAATAAGGTCGATGAAGTACTCATTACCATCTCTGTCACCCTTAAAAGTCTCATAGAACAGAGAGATACCGCACTCCAGCAACTTCCACAAGTGAATCTGTAAGCGTAGACTTGCCTGCAAAGAAACCGATAGCATCTCACAGTGCAAAACAAACATGTTCAAATGCACCACAGGGGATGTATTTGGGGCTTGCTAAACATACATGTTTGAGTCAAACTTTCAATTCACGTCCAACGCCACTAGATCGAAATCGGATGGTCTACAAAAAAAAAACATTTTCCTATAGTCTATACATTAACAGAATTTCTTTTCCCTCTATTATGCCACATAACCCTACAAAAATACATACCAATACAGATTCTAGTACAAACCATATCAATTGAAAGTTTCCTCGACTAGGAAAAAGATGTATTTCAATACTAGAAATGGACAATCATAATACAACTTCATACAAGTAAAATGAATGACAGAACGAAACATTGTTAGTCCTGGAGAAGTTAAACACGCTACAGCAATACAATTATTATGTAGGACTAGAATCATATAGAACACACAAAGGTAACAACATGATTTATGCTATAATACTTGACAAAATAAAGAGCAAATAGCAAGATGAATACATGGATGAACGGATAATCAAACTTCTGGGACTAATATGGTGCTGATGAAAACGCTAGAACATATAAAGCAAGAGATGTACAAAACACTATCTTAGAAAACATAGCATTGAACATACCGCATTACGAATGTTGTCCTTTTGTCCATAATATGACGAAGCTCCTCAGTTCTGAACTTAACCATCTTGTCTTCTATCGAAGTTCACACTACAATTATGTTTAGATGTAACACAAGTAAGAATAGCTCATTATTCAGAGGAGATCCTGAAACTAGTGAATGACGTTATGGCAAACTCTTAGTTATTTCTGCATAATACAAAACAAGTAGTCTAGTGTAACTAATTCAAAATGGAACTAATGCAAGCTAATTCCTCTGAATGTTTTTTTCTTGCCATTAGGACATGATAGTTAGTTCAATTTTGAACTATTTATCTTCTCTGAACGTCAACAAAAAGAAATTGGAGGCATTACAAAATCAGATGAAATTAATCATTTTGTTGCCTAAAAGCACCAACAGTCTCCACGTAGAATGGGACTCATATAATGATGGGACTCATATAATGTCAATATGTAAAACTACAAGCTAACAAGAATACAATATACAAATGCCTAATAATATACAGATTAGATGTCACACTAATTGATAGCAAGAGAAATAAATGCACAATCATTGCATGAAGAACATCGTACAACAAAGCAGGCAAACGGACAGATCCAAAGTGGCCAAGTGAGTATGCTAAAGGCTACAAGTGCGTGTACCACATGCATTACAATAGATTATCAGAAAACTGAAATACTAACACATCAAAAGTAGGCAGAAATTATAGTTGCTGATGGCAGCATGGCAACTCAACGGGGACAAAATAGGTCCAGGGGTCAAAAGTGTAACAAGAGGAAGGGCCTCAATTCATTGATTATTCTAGGTGTGTGTGGGTGCTCTGAAAACACAGAAACTCATATGTAGTATAATCTTAAAGGAGGCCTCAATTAGAACTAAGCATCTTGTCCTAACATCCAACGACAATAATATTTCTGGAGGTAGTATAATCTAAAGGAGAGCAGTCAAGACTACCCACAGAACAGAACCTGTTAGGCAAATCTGATTGCAGAATGCAAAACAAGCAATCATGCAGAAACTAATCTTAATCGACAGGATCAGAGAAAATCCATGTCTATACCCCCAAGAACCAACTAATCGACACGAAATTAAACGAGAACATGCTCTGAAAAGCACCACATTCAATAAGTCAATCAAAATCTTTCAATAGAATCCTTAAGCTAACCTTGTTACGGGGATGTATAGTCTAACCCCTTGTACAGACTAACTCTTTGTACAGTTTGTTCTTGTTTTTTCGTTTATATATTAATATATCTAGCACCCCTACTGTAATTGCCTAAAAAAATCTTACAGATGAAGGCTATATTCAATTAACGAAGGCAACTTTAAAGGTTAACAATATTAATCCAGGAACACAGCAAATAGGTTATGATTCCGTACATTTCGTGTCAAACATAAGGTATTCAGAAACTTCTCAAGAAAAACCATAGTGTCTGAGCAAAAGTAGTTGGCAACCGAAGAATCTATGTAACACTACAAAAAGAAGCCACCTTTGGCAAACATCAACATGGCTTGACATTTAGATGTTGGAATGTCAACCTTATTTATAATAAAAGGAGCACACGATGAGACAGTGACCACTAAAATATCAATCGAATAATATGCACAATACATGAAATAACCATGTGAGCAAATAAAATTTAAAAACAAATTGGCATTCTGTTAAGAAACAGTATGTGTCTATGCAACCTAATGGAATCTCAAATTCATACAAGCAGGTTATTCTTAAAAATATGGTTTCCAATATCAAATGCAAAAAAATGAGTTTTCAACCTAAAAAAGAGTTTTCGACGTACAAAAAAATCACAATTTTTAAAACTGGTTTACAAAACACAACTATATGCGCTTTTGTACCGCAAACAAAAGCATAACTTTTTCACCAGATCCCGAATGTTAGCAAACATTAGATTTGGATTGGGTCAAGTGTGATCAACATGTAGGACCAGGAAAAGGAGATGTGACTTTGCACTAAATAAGCACAAATAGCTGTGGTATTATCAAACTACTAGTATTAAAAAAATCTGGTTTAAATTTAATTCAAATTAAATAAATTGAAATGTAAAAAACTGCAATATATCAATTACACTAACCTCGGGCAGGAAGGTCTAATCCAAATAGGAGGTGGCCAATTCAATCGTGAATCCAGTGGCAACAAATCGGTAAAACTACCATCTCCCAAACTAAAAGCACCAATTTCTCTGAAACCAAATCTCTTAAAAAATATCCAATCTAAATAGTCATCCGTGTAGTAGATATTATTTGAAGCCAACATCGGAAAATCCTTGCCGTGTATGAAGAAAGAACCGGTAAAACCCATAAACAATGCATACCCTTGCAAGTCCTTTACTTCGACAAGCTTTTCTTCAACAAGATCAATCTTGTACACAACCATGGTATCAGTCCTTGGTTCACCACCAACAAACTTTTCATACCTCCAAACCTGAAGTAGGTCTCCACAATCTGATTGAACGATATACTTAATATTATCTATGAGTGTTATCCCAGTTTGTATGACAATGCTGAGTATAGGGGAAGGTCCACTCAAATCAATAGCATGAACATCACCATTCTCTCGGATTGCATAGAACAAATTGTTGTACCTGCTGTAGAAAGCATCATGATACCTACAACAACAGTGATCAACATCAAGCCAAGTCCACCGAGAGTGACCCACCCTTGTAAAGAAGATGAGGCCCTGGAGGGTATGTAGAGTTACGACAATACAATTTCCGCTTGATGGATCCGAGGAAAGTATCACCCTTTTGTAGAAGTAGAAACGACCCTCCTCCATCGAAAGAATTAGATCTGGATATATGTTGAAGTCAAGCTCCTCGGGAGTTAGATAAAGGTGATTATATCGATCCAAGGCTCCCTCTGTACTAGAAAGAAGCTCCACGTTTTTCATAGTTTCAGGTGGCGGCATTGCTATCTGGTGACCAGTTACAGGGTTCACAAGGAGGAGATGGGACCGGTCGTCAGCAGTGACAAGCCAACCATGAGATGAACCCATAACATATCGGCTCCGGAAGGGAGGATCCGGCAGGTAGATGTGATAAACCTTCTCGGTGATGAGGTTTTGGAGGGTGGCCGTATTAGGATCACGGGTGCTGGATGCAAAGACCAGGCAGGGACTCTGATCCGGCGAGAAGCTGCCACATCGGCGAGCCTCCAAATAAGTGTTACGCCAGTTATGGCAGACGGCACTGGAGCTGAAAACATCAGGGATGTCGAGCGTGCTGAAGACGTGTAAAAGTAGATCCGCCGGAAGCTCGGACCAGTCACGCGCCATCAATTCCCCGTCAACAGGTTCCATCAACATTCGACAACTTTTCTTCTTCTCCCTCACTCCTTCAGTTGTTTCGCGATGACGAAGATAGAACAAGAAATATACCGCGGTGCAGGCTATCAGATCGCGATGGCACCATATAAATGAGGATTTAGAGCGATTCTGAGTTGGGGTCGGCTGTAAAACTAGTTGGAGAAGGATCCTGCATCAGGAAAAAATATTACATTCAGCACCTGCCAATACCCTCACATTGTACTTCGATTTTTTTTTTTGAAGACGTTGTACTTTGATTTTTTATTACAGGGAAAAACTTTCCATACTGTCATACCGTTTGTGCAGTCCAAGAATCGCCAGTCGCCACCGCACCGCTGCTTGTATCCGCGCAGAGGCAGACTGGCAGAGCCCCTTCGCTATTCTTGCCAAGATTGGAAGGTTTGATGCGCCTCGGAGCCTGCTGGAGGGGAGTAATCGGCAGCGGCTGGGAGCGATGGCGCCTGACGGTCGCTCAATCGCTCGCTGGCGGCAGTGATTGAGGATTTGGGGTTGGAGCGGCGGTGATGATGTCTGTCAGCAACTCGGCACTGGAATCCGCGAGGTACCAGTACCACAGTTCTGTAGCTTCTTTGAACTTGCTTCACGAACATATTTTTTCCCCACGATCTAAAAAAAGAAACGAAGCACTAGTCGTGCCATGAGCACCTCGCAGCAGCTACCGAGAACGCTAGCTCGGGTGGCGGCTTGTGCGCGCACGGCGTAGGTGGCTCTAGCAGCTCCGGTGGCGGCGGCGTGGGCGCGTAAGGCGCAGGCGACTCCGGCATCCAGGGCGGCGGTGTGGGTGCGGACGGCGTAGGCGCTCCGGCAGCTTGGGCGGCGGCATGGGCGTTGACGGCGTAGGCAGCTGAGGCATCCAGGACGGCGGCGTGCGGGGGTTGGACGGCGTTGAGTTTCTGCCTTTGTGGAGCTGTGGCATGTGGATGACGAACGAAACAACTAGGTACTGGGCTGAGGAGCGAGCGTGGATGACCGTTCGTTACGGGATCGACGGGAAATGTGACGTTCGTCAGATGATCTAGTTCCGCCCAGGAGTTACACAATCACAAAAAGGCTCTGGCGGAACAGAAAAACTGGAAAAAAGTAGCAACAAAGTAAAAAACAAAAGTTGCAAGCGAGGCAGCCAAGCACAATTTGACGTTGTCTTCAGTGAATAATGATCGTAGTACAATACAAGTATTTACAATGACTCAAAACGTATTACAAATTGAGTCAGTTAAGTTAACTGGAGGATAATTTTAAAAAGAGAGAACTCAAAGAGCAACATGCATTCATCTTTTCAACATGATGGAGTGATTTTTATAATGACGTCATGCATAAAATTATGAAGATAATGACAATAGTCACACCAAACTAGGTTATTGCTCATATTGTACTCCATTACTCCAAAATTTGATGTCCCTGTTATTTTCTTGAATTATGTTTGATTATTTATATTATTCAAAATATTTCATTGTTATTATATATTTTATTATGACTTTTATCAAAGAAATTTAAAAGCTAATTTATAATTTTATATTTAAGTAATTTTAAAATAAAACGAAGATTCAAACATAATTTAGAAATTTAATAACGACATCACTTTGACATTTAGGAAATATTTTCTTACGTATTATGGTTAAATATAAACAAGAAATCAAATATAATGATTATCTATCTATTTCACTTATGAAAAATTCTACTAGAATTAATGTGAGACAAATAAAAGCACTCGAAAGCTCGACAGCTTCCCAGCCGCTTCCGCCACGTCCTTCTCCCATGGCGGCGACTACCGCTCTCCCCGCCACCGCCGGCTCTTGCCTCCTCCAGCCTTCCCGCTGCCGCTTTACAGGAGTAGCTCACGCTCCCTTGCTGCGGCTCGCCGTCGCTTCCCGCCACGATGGTGGCTCTGGCGTGGCCCGCTCGTGCTATCCTGGCCCCCGCCGCCCGCCGTCCGCGCGGAGCGAAGGGGCGCTGGTGCTGGAGGACAAGTCACGTCGCCAGAGCGCACTGTACGAATCGTGGCTGTGGTAGGAGAAGGTAGCGTCAGCCCGATTAAGGATACGCCCTGGGTAGAGGTCATGCGCCATACGGTATCCTCCTGCTCTGAACCCATTTAAAGTCACAACGCTGTCCAGTGCTCTCAGTGTGCAATTTGAGTAGGCGGATAAGGATATTTGGTGTTTTGCTCATATACAACGATGATACTGTAATACTATCTGCTACGCTGTCTGTACCTATAATTCATATTTATCCAAATTCCTAACTAGTCACTATGTGGACTCGAGCATGATTTGATTTCAGCATATTAACTGATACAGTTATAATAGTGTAGTACTGTACTATTATGTATTACCTATATGTCGTTTACCATTATAATTTCTCTAGTATAGTTCTCTCAATTAATACTGCAACTGTTAAGCTTGTACTTGTTGATATTTTGGTGCATTTTGTACTTCCACAGTTCACACCTCAATGCAGTATTCTGCAAGCCTCAATAATACAATTAAGTGAAAGAACTTTTTGTTTCTCAAAGGATCTTGAATCAATTTACTCTCTTTGAATATGCATTCTTTAGTATATAGAATTTGACTGTATCAGTTTAGTGTCTTTTCCCATGTATTGATTGATGATTGGTTTGATAATTTTAGGCTGATAGGCTGAAATGGGTCGACGAGGGATTTGAAATGCTTGTGTTCTCAGACAACCCAAGTGAGCATGATGATCTCAAAAAAGAGCTATTACGCTGTGATATGCTTGTGAATGTTGCAGTAACAAGGGATGAATCTGTTCATTGGCTTATAAAGAACAGTAAAGACATTTCTAATATGAGAAATGCTCCAGTGGTCCTTTTATAAAAGTTTGTACGAATCTTAAAGCGTCCACTTAATTAATTACCAGTTTAATCTTATCACCCGGCCCGACCCAAACCCAAACCCAGCCTGATGCAGGTAAAATCAGACCGATCCCCTATTTTGTTTCGATCGCGACATTTCTTTGTCAACAGAGTGCCGTTATGTGCCCAGTAAACCGGCGGCGGCGCTCAGGCCAGAAGCTCATCGATCGACCTCCGTCCTCCATTCCCCGTGCATACTGGTGTGCATCCTCAAGTTCTCCCCGGGGAGGAGTCCTCCATGGCACCATTCGCTCTAGCAGCGACACTCGAAGACGGGAGGAGGAAAGGGGTCGTCGGCACGAGGGAACGGACGTTGTTCCTTCTTCCCCTTTCCGGGTCCGTGTTAGCGGCGGCAAGCGGCACACGAAGGGTCATCCGTGCAGCACACGGCTCCACTTTCATGGATGGCTACCTCAATTCCGATAAGGACCTCAACAATCTTTTCCTGTTCCCGTTTTGCCATCGTATGCCATGCCTCTGATCTTGAAACTAGATGGATTCTATGAGCAGATCATTGAGAACACCGTCCTTGCCATTGGTTGTGTTCATGTGTTAGGAAAGCCTTTGTTCTGAAATCCGATAGATTCTGTGAAGGCTTATTCATCAAGCCGTTCCTCGATCTGTCTGTGCCGTCTTGCATCTTGCATCCAGCATTGAGGCGAGGAAGGGAGTCATTGTTGAGGCGTGGCTAACCTCGCCTTCCTCAACCATGTCTTTTAATGAAACACCTCGGTTAAGCTTGCACCCTGCACTT
Organism: Chloris gayana; assembly: GCA_031894775.1. Lineage (NCBI taxonomy): Eukaryota > Viridiplantae > Streptophyta > Magnoliopsida > Poales > Poaceae > Chloris > Chloris gayana. The sequence goes on along the minus strand of JAUNZO010001897.1, from coordinate 65,742 downwards.
GGATCCGGTCTCGCTGCGGCTCGAGAAAATGTGTCTCCTGCCGCGGGGCGAAACGCCCTCCTGGCCTCGGGGACGTCGCATCCTTTCAGCTCGGTGCCAACGACCCCTTCTTTCTCGTGCCAACGACTGTGTCCAGAGCAAAACCGTGCTACGGAGATCAGGCATGTTGGTCTATCAACGTGGAAGAGATGGCGAACAGAGGAATGACCCGCCGTCGGTTGATTGTTCGCAATATGACGTCGATTGTCCGGTGCCTCGCCTCGCCGTCATGGGGAAGAGAGGTCTCTCTCGATCGAGAAAAATCTCGTCGGGTAGAGCACACACAATCGATGAATAAACCGGTTTAAGGAAGAAAACACACCTCGGGCTGGGTTTGGGTTCGGATAGGGTCGGGCACTAAGATTAAATCGGTAATTAATTAAGTGAACGCTTTAAGATTCGTGCTAACTTTTAGGAAAGGACCACCGGAGCACTTCTCTTCTAATATAATGTGCTTTCAGTCATCTCCATCCATGGTAAACAAGCTAGGTGGAACATATGTTGAATACACTGGAGAGCAGGACATGTTTGGCAAGCTAGCCAATATTGGTAAACCAAGTGCATTAAAGGAGTCATCTGAAGTTCTTAAAACTGTAACTAATGCCTGGGAAAGGCACAATTCAGATGACATTAGGTTTTGCTTGCTTGTTGTGGTTAATGCTTACATAAGGCCCGTTGACATGCTGAAAAATCTAAGGGCAAAAGGCCTTTCTACTCTAAGCTGTATGATTAAAAACTGTGGTCCACAGATACTTAACTGTTTGTTTGATCCTAACTGTCGAAAGGCCCTTCAGTGTTTGAATTCTTGCTCACCAACAGATCAAGTCTGCAACTATCGCTGCATTGCATCATATGAAAGTCCACATCTGGAGGCCTTCTCTCTCTGTGTTTTGCAGAAGCACAATTGCCTTGACCTCAATGCTGAGATACCCAGAAAACCCAGTGTTAGTCCCTTGACCATGTTCAGAGACCAAAAGCTGAGCCATGAGGTTGCAGAAGACCTGTTTGTTGGTTGGCTGGACAGCATGGAATGGAGTTGGCGAGTGGCAGCTGGACAAAATCCAGCATATGATCAGTTCCCGTGTCAATACCAATTATTCTACAGAGGGAAAGCTAAAGGTTCATTTTGGTATGAGCCAGTTTTTCAGGTGAAGACTTTGGAAGGGAAGCTGGTTTGGAGGCGCAGAAGGTATCGTGTGAGAAGAGCTAGCAGCCCTGGTACATTTTACTTCAGTGTTCTGGATAATGGTGTTGTTTCCAAAGAATTTTGGACAATTGTTGACGTTCCGGATGATTTTAGCTGGGGTCTTTTCCATTATCATGGCGCAGCACAGGCTGCTGGACTAGCATATACTGGAGCAGTGCTTGTTACCCCAGATGGGTCTTACCCTGATGTTGAAAATGCAAGACTGACATCTGCTTTAGAAAAGTGTGGTATTAAGAGATGGGAGCTTTATATGGTTGATAACTGTTCCTGCTTAGGTGCGCCACTGGGAACTCCTGAAGGCTCAAAGCTGCATTACCATATAGCTCCAGGAAAAGAAACTGGTATTTTGCAGAAAAGATGACAGTTCCTAATGTGCCATAGTTGCAAGAGAGAGGCCATTTCATTCGAAAGGATATTGTCGTACATACAAAGACATAAAAGATAAGAAATGGACGTGTTGCTGAAGGCATTGACATGCAATCGGCAGGTATATTGTCTGACAGCCGTCTTGAGCTTTCAATGAATAAGACCAATATAATACAGATTGTTATTGAGGAGTAAAACATTCATGACAATCTGTGAATTGCAGGTTTTTTCTCTCCTTTCTCTGGGGTGTGGACCTTGCCCATCTTCACCACAGCAGTTTAAGCAGCCTCTTATGACAAATGTTCATCTTCCTGGATTACATGGAATGGACTCCGCTACTCATAGCTACGGGATCACCCTAAATTTGCAAGGGTCCTCCATAATTCATCGATTTTTTATAAAATTAGCTTTAGTGTTTATTATGTTCTGCTTCCGTTATAAACTTATAATTAGGAGGCAGTATATTTGCACGTGTAGCATCTCTTGTGTTCCCACCTGTGGCTGCTGAAGCATCTTGTAATGTTCAGACAGTTCAGTTCACCATCAGTATGAAGGTGGTCAACAAGTTAAGCAACCAGCTCACGTCTCGTTGCCTCATTGGTTTGCTTTATTTCAATGTCCACAATCTGCAGGTTTCAAATTTGGTGGTTTCCTTTCATTTTTGAACTGTTAACCCATGTTTCTCAATCTACATGCTCTGGATTTGATGCATTTCTTGTTTTTACCTGATACCGAGTGGAAAAACATCTCATCTGGTGTATGGTTTTCTGCTGCCCAAGATTCTCCATGTGATGTTGTACTGTTATGAGTAGGAAAATTGTTGTGATTCAGTGGAGTGGATAATTGGAAGCTCCTCTTTTTGAATGGATCATTTGACGAATCGGACTTTGCTACGACTTTGACCCCCTTTTGTGGCCTATAAACTCCATACAGATCAGACCCTGCAACTGCAATCCCCACTTACTTGATAGGCAGGACAGAGCTGAAGCCGAGCAGGAATGGCGGAGCTGTACGACAAGCCGTCGGAGACGTACGCCAAGAAGCGGCCGCGGTACCCCAAGGAGTGGTTCTCCATGCTGGCCGGCCTCACCGCCGCGCACCACCACGCCTGGGACGCCGGCTGCGGCAGCGGCCAGGCCGCCATCAGCGTAAGCCCCCACCCAATCTCTGTCTCCGTTGTCGTTCGATACCAATTTTGAGACGCCGCATCACAAAATTCAATCAGATAGCGGAGCACTACGAGAGCGTGGTGGCGACGGACGTGAGCGAGGGCCAGCTCCGGCACGCCATCGCGCACCCGCGGGTGCGGTACGCCCACACGCCGGCGCACCTCTCGGAGGACGAACTGGTGGCGCTGGTCGGCGGCGAGGACTCCCTGGACCTGGTGGTGGTGGCCACCTCCATCCACTGGTTCGACCTGCCGCTCTTCTACGGCGTCGTGAACCGCGCCCTGCGGAAGCCCGGCGGCGTGCTCGCCGTGTGGGGGTACAACTACGACGTCCACCCGTTCGGCGACGCGCTGCAGGGGCAGTTCTACGGCGCGCTGCGGCCGTACATGGACCCGCGCACCAGGCTCGCCATGGAGCGGTACAGGGGCCTGCCGTTCCCGTTCGAGCCCGTCGGGGTCGGCGCCGAGGGCGCCCCCGCCGACGTGGACATGGAGGTGGAGATGACGCTGGAGGATTTGGCTGGGTTACTGATGACCGGGTCGGTGGTGACCACGGCGAGGGAGAAGGGTGCCGGCGAGGAGCTGGAGGCGGCGATAAGGGACGCGTTGAAGCGGGTGGAGCGGGAGTGGGGTGGCGACCCCACCGTGCCCAAGAAGCTCGTGTTCAAAGCGTTCATGATCGCCGGGAAGCCCAAAGTGCAGAGCTGATACTGAACTGCTGATAGTGTGACTTCGATTGCGCAGCATCAGAAATGCAGAATAATGTTTGCTGACTGGGTGTGAGAGACCAAGTCCAAGCTGTTGTTTATTTTCTCTTTTCTGTTGATCAATAAGTAAGTCTGAGGAGATGCTATGGATAATTACTTGAGAAATGATTTCATTTTATTCAGCTTAGTATGAATGTACAGTACAGCGTTGCTTGCACTATGTGAAACCTGTCTGTACGTGATGGATTGTGTTTCCATATGCACACCGAAATCTGGTTACACTAAATCCACCGAAATCTGATATTCTCTACTCTTAATCACTCCGGCACATACCCTATGTAAAAGAAAAGGAAAGAAAAAAGAAACACAAGTGCGCGCAGCTTACATTGCCCAGCATTGGTGTCCCGTCCCGTCCACACCTTAGGCACCGTTGCTAAATGCCTAGATGCACTATCTGAGATCTGCTACATGAATGATACTTATGGCATATGCAGACTGAAATCTGGTTAAACTACCGATTTCTGCATCTTACCGAAGACGTGGTTTTTCACCAAAATGTTTCTTATATTGTACTGTAGTACCGGTTACAAGAGGCAGTTGTTTATGGGGCGCTATTAACGTGCGTCACGCGGTCGCACGAACACGTGACCCCCTCACCAGCTGCCTCGCGCCCCGCCACCGCTCCGTGCAGATACGACGCTGCCTTTCTTCCCCAGCGAGCTCCTGTCACTCCGAGACAAGGTTGAGCTGCAGATGTGCGGTAGCACAAGCCCAGTTCAGATGATTCAAAACTGAAGGACAAAAGGCAGAGCTCTGGCCAGATGTTTGGAACTCTTGCCAAACTTATTCTCAAAAAAAAAAAACTCTTGCCAAACTTGAGGTGGACGGGTGTTGGGCGCCGTCGAGCTACTGTGTATGAGGCACTGAGGCAGCAGCGCACGGACCAAATCCGGGGCAGCACCGGCTCACCGCAGCACAAGAGAATCTTCTTAATGTTTCGGTACATGAATACAGTAACTGGATAAACCAATACAGCTAAAGCTAATATCTCACTTATTACATGCCGAAGTCCTAAACTATGAAAACCGTTCAATTTCCATCCCTAAACCACACAAACAGTTTGATTTTCATCTCTCGGTAGTTTTCGGACCATCATGACCCACTCACCAGTTACTCCAATCAATACTTCCATGTGGGACCCACTCATCAGCGAGCAGTGGCGGAGCAAGGACAGTCAAGAGGCGAGCGGTGAGCGACTATGAAGCGTGAAGACATGTGTGGTTGAGTAGCGGAGTAACAGCGAAATGCTGCCAATCGAGCGGCAGAGCGCGGGGCCACTAGCGGTGACGGCAAAGGAGCGAGAATCGGGTTCAAAACTAGCGAAGAACCAAAAGTGAACGGTTTAATGGTTGAGAAGCCTATGAAAACCGTTCAATTTTTGTCCCTGAACCACACAAACAGTTCGATTTTCATCCCTCGGTAGTTTTCCGAACCATCACGACCTACCACTAGTGACTCCAATCAATACTCCATGTGAGACCCACTCATCGGCGAGCAGTGACGGAGCAAGGGCAGTCAAGAGGCGAGCAGTGAGCGACTATGAAGCGTGAGGACACGTGTGATTGAGTAGCAGAGTAACAGCGAAGTGCTACCAATCGAGCGGCGGAGCGTGGGGCCACTAGCGGTGACGGCAAAAAGGAGTGAGAACCGGGTTCAAAACTAGCGAAGGACCAAAAGTGAACGGTTTAATAGTTGAGAAGGGAAGTACAACGATAGTTGAGGAACTGGAATTGGACTTCTTACTTTATATAGTCAGCTCGTATAGTAAATTTCTAATATGGGCTGACCTGTATTCCTGTCATTCGTGGGCGCAAAATCCATCTGGGCTCTCCCGGTCTTTAGCCCAATAGATCGTCTTGCCAGGCCCAACGATACCGATGTCGCAGTGTCAGGCTGTCAGCCAGGCCTTCGCTGTTTGGAGAACGGAGCGGGAGCTGGAGCTCCCATTCCTGTCCTCGGCAACCCAGCACAAGGTGGCCACGCCATGCCCGGATATGCCTGTTGACTACTTGCACGCCCCGAATTTTGTCGTCCAGCGTTGAGAACTGCAGCGACGACATTGTTTGTGGGTGGCCCCGGCCGATTATTAGTCTACTATGGTGTCGTCAACGGCGTGGATACGTTGGAAACGTCTGAACCCTACGCAATTTGCAATTGGAATCACGTTTCTGCAAACCGAGGCGCGGCCGGGGCCATGCGCTCGATTTTTAGGATAATTATACTACTACCGGTCAGGAAAATGACTCGATGCTCCCCATGCAGATCTCCTCGCTAGCTAGGCACAGCTCGGCAACACGGACCTCAGTCAGCGCCATGCCCGGTTCTCCTCGCATGCATATGGCTTTTGCTACCGTGGCCGACGCAAACGAAACGAACGGCGGTTTGGTTACCGACAAACTTCGCGCTGTACATGAACCACGCGGGAGTCAAAACAACTGCAGCCGAGAGGCGAGAGGTCAATGTGGCCGTGTGCTCAACCACCATCTTCCGGCCGGTTTCAGCCGTTCACGTCACGTTTCCGCCGGGGTTCCCCTCCCCTGGAATGTTCCGAGATGCTTTGCACGTGCAACCGTACAAGCGCAAGGGCCGGGCCGCCAATAATGGAAGCAAAGCCTGTTGGGTCAGTAGTGCCATTGTGGGGAGTGGCGCTATTCTTTCATCTCCAGTTCATCACGGCATTGGACTCAAGTGTGTCTCTGCCTGTTCCTCACACCGAGTCATTGTCAGAGCCACACATACAAGCCCATCGATGCTTAGCTGGACACACCGGTCCAAGTGGCTGGCACTCGCTTGCGCTTGCACCGATTGGCGACTGCAGCCGCCTCGTGGTCCTATTCCATGCCCAAAGATGGAAATTAATGATGCCACAAAAGGTATGTGTGCGGTTCAGGTTTGGGATCCAAATTGTCAATAAGTACGCTTCTCTTTACGAGTCGATCGCGAAATAAGTATGCTTCCAACGGAAGGGTGTGGTTAGTTGAGATCTGTAAAATCCAAATGGGATCGAAGACCCCTCCCGTCTCTCCATCATCGACCCGGCCTGCATCATGGACGCTCACGTATACGACTGTCAGTGCCAGCCATATCCCCATCGCAACTCGATCGTCGTCACCCGCCCCTCCTCCCCAGTTACCTTACGTACGTATGTACGATGACGCCGCCCCCATCTGAAGATAACATAATCTAACTCCTGTAGCTGTACCATCACGTGTACGTCACCGAAAGGGACGAGAAACCAGGGGTTGTTGCATCAGGACCGGTGGCGGACGGGAACCCGCCGCTGGCTCCTCCGATCCTGGCCTGCTTCGTGGCCACGCCGTCTTCCACAGGCCCTTGTGATGCGTGCCGGCAGTGGTGGTGGTGCTGCCCCGGCGAGCGTCAGGTGATGACCCCGACGACGATGTTCCTGCCGCCATCTCAACTAACCCCGCAGAAATAAAATAAAGTCTCGGCTGCCGGGAGTAGTACATGTGTTTGGTCGGAAACTCACGCACCGCCGCCAATAATCTTTGAATTCGATCGCGGAAGCGCAAATCGCCACCCGGTGTGGTGGAGGCCGGCGGAAAAACGCCGTGCATGGCCACTCTCCCCAGACAAGTCGCGATCCGGCGGATAGAAAGCGGTAAAAACGACGCGCGCCGGCGGGGGCAAGAGGCGCCACCACATTCGCCCATCGGCAACCGCATGCGTCCCCTACTCCTCTCTCTCCGTGCTCGCAGTTCAACACGCGCATCCGCCTTTTTTCCTATCTCAAAACCGGCATGATATCACCGTTGCATTATTGCCTCGCTGCGGCTAATCGCTGCTGGAAACCTGTTCAGCAATCAAACAGTGGTGACCCTGCCGAGCCAACACGAACACTGTTACTCGCACAAGTGATGTCAGAGGCTGCCAATAATAGTGCGGCCCCTCTCGATCGGACGCACGAGACATTCCCGAGCGGTCGGGCAACGTGGCGTGATCTGTTCCTGCTCCGCTTTCATGTGCGAGCACGCCGGCGAGGAGACGAGTGGTGCGTTTGAAAAAGGTGGCAGGTTTCGGTTTCGGGTTGCATGAACTGCGCAACCACATTTTAATACGGCTTTCTGGTACACAGGCGAACATGGTTTGTCTCATTTCGCAAAGGAGATGGATGGCACGCACCCTGACTCACAGGGCGTCCTCCAATCAGCAGAATTAGTAGGCATCCTATTGTCTCGCACTGACAAGAATTATGCGGCCACCGGAAAATATTGGCGCTTCCTTTTTTATTATCACGGGATATATCAAATCACGGGACCGGACAACATGATATTCTTCAGCCTTATATAAGCAAACAAGAGGACATGACTATAAAAAAAGTAGTGCTTGTAGAAGAGAAATAGTATACGACCGTTATCGGCCATATTTCTTGGTGCACAGCCATTTCGTAAGCCTGACGAATTCATATTATTTAGTACAACGTTTATAGTATATTTTGCCTTCACCGGCTGTCCTCATCGGTGGAAGATTGTCATATTTGACTTGGGAGTCTCTGAGCGCAATACATTACCGTGATTAAACAATGTGATCACATCTCAGTGCCATCCGTAAACCTTCCTACCTTAATGGAAGCTGAGTACGCCAGCGGCGTCTCAGAAACGAGTCAAAGTACACCTAGCTAATACCAACAAAAAACCAACTAAAAAATGTTAAGCATAAATTAGTAGAAATAACCTACGGAAGGATCTAGAAATGGTTGCAGTCAATCATGGTTATGAGGACAAAAGATGTGAGCAAGTTGTTGAGCAACAACAACACGCTTCATCCTCTCAGTTTGCCCTCTCATCCGTGGAACAAAAGAGCCCACCCAAGGCGACTTCCTGATCTTTTTACAGGTCTCTCCGTTTTGGCAGAGCAGCCTCTCGTTCTCCGAATGCCTGTAGTTTACGACCTTCCAGAGGATTCTTCCGCTTCACGGACCAGATAACGCGCCCTTTTTACACAAACTTCCGTTAGTTTCGTGGTGGGGTATACTGGGCAAAAGTCGTACTATGGATCACAAGCTGAGCGTGATGCAGTATTAATATCTGCACAGGCCCCATCGCCTTTTGGATATGTCCAACTCGCACGCAAAGTGGCAAGAGGCAATGCACGATCAAGAGATACGTGGAACAAATATGGCAAGAGATCCTATTTACTTTCATGGGAATAACAGTGACTCAGACATCTGAGTGGCTCCAATCTGATGGTGCCAGGCTGCGTCAAAACACAGCAGATTGATGCATCCGAACAGGCCACATCAGTGGGATTATCTCGGCAGGAGCTTATCTCCCCTCTCGATTTCAGCTCGCTGTCCAGCTACAGGCGACGAGGCGGGGACGAATCGAGTCGCTTTGCGTGTGTGATCGCCCATGCAGATTTTTGCCTGCGGATGGACGGTTCACGCGGAACTGTCAATGCGACCACACGCAGAGTACCACACTCCACAGTAACTAGCCGTGCTCTGAAACGACTTGGCAACGGACAAGCCGCCGGGATCCGATCCCGGGTCCAAAACGAGCCAGGAAGTACAGGAACAACTCAAATTCTTGTCGGCAAACGCGTCCAAAAGTTGTCGAATCGAATCGAGCCAGCCAATCCGTGAGCACAGAAAAGAGCGACGCGGAAAGCCACGGTTTTTCTCGGTAGCAGCTAGCCTAGCCTAGCCTAGCCTAGCACCGCAGCTTCGTTGCGACCGCAGGTCCCTCTGCGAGTTGTTCGTGACCGTGCGCAAGTGGATGCCCGTCGCCGCCGTGCCGGTCGGCACGAGAACGCGAGGCCTCTCGTCTCGTCGATGGCAGAGCTGCCGCTGCCACTCACTCGCACAGCGGGGCACGAGCGAGGCAGCTGGTTGGTCGGCCGCGGAGGCCGGGTACCCTGCGGTGCCACGTGGCGACACGTCAGAGCGCGAGATCTTCCGGTAGCTAGTGACCGAGCTGCTCCCCTTTTATTATCGCGCGGTGGGCAGGCAGCGGCTTCAGGTCAGTGTCTGTCTGTCAGCCTCCCCCTCCTCTCCTCTCGCGTCCCCGTCCGGGAGCCAATAAAACATCGCACGCCATCTCCGTTCTCCCCGTCGACGCCGAGCTCAATTTCTTTTCTAAAGAGGGAAAGGGAAGACGAAGCGACAGCCTTTTTAGGCCCCTGGATTGTGCCGATCTTAGCTGGACAGCGCCAAAGCAACCGCCAAGCTAGCTAAGCTCTCGCTGCAGCGCAACGCGGCGCGGAAATGATGGCCTCGTCCGCGCGGGCGCGCCCGCCGCGTCGGGCATTGCATCCCCTCGCCGGCGAGGAGGACGGCGAAGCCGTGGCCGCCGGTCACCACGGCGCGCCGCGGCCGGTGCGGCGCAAGGGGAGGAAGCAGAAGCAGGTGAGAGCCTCAGAGGGGCGCGTTGTCTGTTCTTGCTTCCTTGGGTGGTTCTTCAGTGGCTGATGCTGTGGGTGCTGCAGCTCTGGCCCAAGACGGTGCTGCGGAAATGGCTCAACATCAGGTCCACGGAGTCTGACTTCAGCGCCGACGAGAGCGGCACCACCAGCGACGAAACCGACAGCGAGGCCGAGTACGAAGGTGAGCCACCAGCCCGTCCTCCATTTCCGTCGCTCCTTCCCCCAATCTTGCACACGAGCTTTCTTGGTTGCTTGGCTCGGCCGCTAAATTAGCATGTTCTGACTATGAATGGAGCCATGGAGGTAAGCAAATATTTGGTGTGCTGTTTAATGAGTCAGTTGACCAATGCGTTCTCGGTTGATGCTGTTTCTATCACTGTGTTCACACGCGTGGACTGATATTACCGTTCTTTCTGTACATGGCTTGTTTGGCCAATAACTGACCCCGAGAATTGGTGAATGCTGTTTTTGCTTTGCTTCCAACCAGTCAGGATGGCTATTTTCTCATGGTTTTTACTTGTATGTGGATGGCAAAGGTCGACGTCGATTTCAAGGAATTGGAAAATGACACTCTTATTACCATAGGCTTAGCTTTCTGAGGAATTCAAGACAATAAGTCAATTCTTTGTTTGTTTGGTTCCTTGTGGTGTTGTGTTCCAAGGCTATTCCTTCTCCCTTGGTCTATTCCTCCCCTTAGAACAGAAACAAAAATGGACGTCAAGTTCGATGAAATAGCAAACGCATTGTTCGTTGTTGTGATTTTCAAATTGATAAGGCCTTTCACTCTATTCCTGACTCAGCATATTCCCCCTTCTGAATGAAGTAGAAAAAGAGAACAGAATGAAATGGGAGGTCTGAATCTGATTGGTACAAATACAGTTGCATCACATGGCTGCTTACAAAAAAGTAGCTTTTAAGAAGGGTGAAACTGCACTTCACTTTGTTGGCTGCCTTAAACGTAAAGCTACTTTGCGTTAGATTTCCCCTCTTTTCCTTTTCTGAACCTAAGGTTTCCGTTTATTTTGATCATTGTGAAGATCCAATATCTAATAGTTGCATATTTGACGGACTATGAGCAGATATGTGTGCGTGGGAACGCCAGTTATATGATGAAGAGAGGAGAGTCTGCGGATTAGGTGCTGCGACTATTGGTAAATTGATGTAGCCGGATCGTGTGTACTTCATTTTAAATGGAACTGACAAATCTACCAAATATTGTAGATAACCAATTGGGGGCTGCTCCAGTTCCGTACGGTCTTCATAGAAGGCGCAAGTCGGAGACCCTCCGTGCTCAATATATTGATGTCAGGGAACTCAGGTATGAGTGGCTCTCTTTGAATTACAACTGCTCTTGACACAGTTTCCTCTCTTGTGGAAATGAGTTATAGTTGTTCCACAGACATCAATCTTCGTTATCACAAGCACAGCCTAATGTGCACTCACTGCCACTGGATTAAAAACAAACGTGTCATGTTCATTGTTGTTCCTTATGATTCATATTGCCTTGACATGCAGGATTTGCTCAGGAACATGGAATGTTGCTGGCAGACTTCCACCCGATGACTTGGATATTCAAGAATGGTTGGATATGGAGGAGCCAGCTGATATATATGTTCTTGGGTAAATTACAGAAACTATTTTTTTAATCAATTTCATCTACAATAGTTGTCCTGCACAAAACAGACTTTGTGTTGGTCTAGTTCTATATCAGTATATCGCTGTTGTCTTTTTTTCATTTAAATGAAAACATCTGATTACCTTTCAGATTTCAAGAAATTGTTCCATTGAATGCTGGGAACATATTTGGTGCTGAAGACAATCGTCCTGTTGCAATGTGGGAACGTATTATTAGGGAAACATTGAATAAGATCAACCCAGATAAACCAAAATACAAATGTCATAGTGATCCTCCTTCGCCATCAAGGTTCAAGCCATCTGATGATGCTTTTGTGATGGAAGATGAACTTGCTAGTGAGTCTGACAGTGAAAGTGATGGGGAAGTGCATCCATTGAGTGAAGAGGATTTGATTGCTTCTGCTGATGGCATTCATTGTAACAAGTATGAGCACCCCACTACTCCTGAAACTCTAGAAGATGACAGTGTCAGCAAGCTACCTATGATGAGGCCTTTTGATAGATCCAATAATTTAAGTTTTAAAGAATCTAATTTAGAAGAGAAGATCAGTCAGAAGATATTAACAAAAACATTCAGTCACTCAGAGAGGCTCGGAATGATTTGGCCCGAACCACCATTAGATATGTTGGCTCAATGTGTTCCAGATAATACAAAATCACTTCCTTCAGGGAGAGCGCTGAGAACATATTTGTCTTTCAAGTCAGTAAATGGAGACTCTGGTCTGTTCGCAGAGGATAACTTAGTTCATGATTTGAATATTAACAGTGCAGTAGTCAAAAGGAAAAGACCACATTTTGTAAGGATAATAAGCAAGCAGATGGTTGGTGTGTATCTTTCAATATGGGTACGAAAAAGCCTTCGGAAGCACATCCAGAACCTAAAAGTATCTACCGTAGGCGTTGGCGCTATGGGGTACATTGGTAATAAGGCAAGTTCCTGTAAACCACATCATTCTCAAGTTCTTCTTGTCGTGCCCCTTGCATTTGCTATCCATCAATGCGCCAATGTTTCTTTGCAATTAGTGTACTAAACTCTTTCTTACTTTAACACTCTTCAGGGATCAATATCAGTAAGCATGTCCATATATCAAACACACTTTTGCTTTATATGTTGTCATCTGACCTCTGGAGAAAAGGATGGAGATGAACTAAAAAGGAATGCAGATGTTCAAGAAATTCATCGAAGGACAATATTTAATCCGATTTCAAGAATCAGCATGCCTAAGACAATATATGACCACGAGTAAGTAAGAAGATTTGCATCGTTTATGCTCTTACCAATTCCCAAAAATCCTTTGCAGTTCACCCTAATAAACCGATGCTTATCCATGGTAGCATGACAATTTCTTAGATGTAACTTGAGATGTTCTTTTAAGTGGTCATTGCTTCATATCTGGTCACTTTTAATTTAGGGTAGTTCATCTTCTACTAATTTAAACATTTTGAGGCAAAGAAGATCCTATCTTAAGTCATTCTTGAATATTGGCTTTGTATTGGAACCTGTTACTTCATCACGTGAAGGGTAGCAGATACTGCATGAAAAAAAAAGAGTTTGCAGTCCCGGTTGCACACTATTAAAAAAAATCTTATATATTAACTGCAACAGTATCTGATGTTTAGTATTTGCTTGAATACTTCAGAAGGATCATATGGCTAGGCGATCTCAACTATAGGATAAACTTACCATACGAAAAGGCTCATGAACTCATCTCCCATGGGGACTGGAATGAATTGTTTGGAAAAGACCAGGTAAGATTTTAGCAGCAAACTGCAAAATGGCCCTCGTAAATTAAAGCTCACATTTTCGTTTATTTTGTGATAGCTAAATGTGGAGCTGAGGAAAGGTCATCTATTTGATGGCTGGAATGAAGGAGTTATCAATTTTCTCCCAACATACAAGTACAAGGTTAACTCAGAAAAGTACATAAGTGATGATCACAAGTCTGGAAGGAGGACACCTGCATGGTATGCACAACCTGATTTATCTTTCTCTGTTTTCTATTTCTTTTTGAGTGAAGTGTCATTGCTGATTTATGTGGCAGCTGCTGAAATTTCCTTTTTGCAACTAATATCACAGAATTGAAGTTGTGTCCATCAATCTAAAAAAATTCTGGTTCCTTTACTAACAGAAAAGATTCCTTTCTACATATGTAGGTGTGATCGAATTCTTTCCTATGGCAAGGGTATGAGGTTATTGTCATATAATACAGCTGATATCAGGCTATCCGATCACCGCCCTGTAACGGCTGTGTACATGGTTGATGTTGAGGTTTTCTCCTCTAAAAAGTTGCAGAGAGCTCTGACCTTCACTGATGCAGAGGTTGAGGATCAGCTCTCCTTCGAGGACGACAGCGCTTCAGGGATATTCAACCTTGGGCTTAGTTAAGTCCAAGATAGTATGGGCATTTATGCAATGAAATTGGTGCTGTTTAGGTATGAAAAGGAAAGATTGATGCATCACGGTATTTTCGTGTCCAGCCATGGCTTCTCTCTATTTTTTTCTGAGACCAACAGTTGGAGATAGGTTACACATGTACATGTCTTCCATACCCTGACCACATTCTAAAATTAGGTGTCACATTCTCGGCCTTTTTTTTTTCACCTTTCCTTTTTTATGCCCCTTTTGTTGAAAAGCAATAATACATGTTGTAAGAGTCTTAACTTTAATCAAAAGTGTACATTTCTAGACACCGAATGTGGCATTGTGCAGTTTCAGTTCCATTGTTTCTAGCACTAAAGGATGTTTTCCTTTGTGATGCCATTCGTGAGTTAGATCAGGTAAGAACTTATTTTGACTAGAGCAGCTAGAGATACCTGATCTGTGTCAAATGCTGCATGTGCCACTTCCAAGCTACCCCCACTTGTTTTGGACCATGGAGTTTTAACTGTCAGGTTTTAAAACCCTGCTTCAGTAAAAAGGATTAGGACTAGACCACCCTGTTGAGACGCAATGTTGGCTGTTGTTTGGAAACTGACATATCGACAGAAGCAAAACGGTGGTAGTGTGGTCGATCAGAGACTGTCTCGTGAGCATTCCGTAGAGTTTGTAGCAACAGGCAGAGGCGGAGTGGAGGTAAGGTTACCATGAGAAGGCAGGCGTCGCAGCTCGGCGGGACAAACGCACAGAGCCGATGGTCCGCGCTCCTTGCAATCCCCCTTGTCCTCGGTTAAGGCTGCGTGTAGGTTGGCCGCCGCGCGGCCTGTTTCGGTTTGCGCGAGATCGGGAGGCCCATGGGAGCAGGCTTTGCTGCGGCGGCCGTGGTTGTAGTAGCTCGGAAGTCGGGACACGGGAGGGCGGGGCAGCGCGGCAGCAGAACAAGCAGTTGGGTATCGGGATGCCTCCATGCTTCGGCCGAGCAGCTATTTTGGGCCACTGCTGTGACCGAACCCGCAAGTGTAGCTATTTTGGCCCAGCAACTTTTGACATTCTCTTCTCCCGCGGGCCCACGACATGATCCATTGAGAATTTCAGTCTCCTTTTTGTACCGGTGACTGTGTGTATGAACTCGAGTCAACTTTTTTCAACTTCCTGCAAACCAAATTCTTGGGACTTACTAAAAAAGGAGGT
Source organism: Chloris gayana (assembly GCA_031894775.1). Classification (NCBI taxonomy): domain Eukaryota; kingdom Viridiplantae; phylum Streptophyta; class Magnoliopsida; order Poales; family Poaceae; genus Chloris; species Chloris gayana. The sequence continues at coordinate 50,608 of JAUNZO010001897.1, read as the reverse complement.
AGCATAAAATTTTTTAGGTCGAAACAACATTTGTTTTGTGAATGAAGGAATAACACATTTCGCCCTTCTTGGCGGTCTTTCAAACGGCAAGGTCCAGGCGTCACATTTCCGTGTGGCGCTTTATCTCAGATTCTCAGAAAAAAAAGCAGCGTACTCCACTAACTCAATTCTTGGAGATTGCTGTTTTGAAGAAGTCCAAAAATAAAAGATCTTATGAAGCTGATTCCCGAATGAGCTCTTCAGAGGAAAAGATACTACTGAAATCTATACAAGTTAATTTGAAGTCACTAATAACACACACATAAGCTGTGTCCAGAAAAGAAAAAAACATAACCTGAAGAAATTTCAAGATTGTGGAATAATGAGAGGCTTGGTACAAATCATGAAATACATATATACTAGTACTAACAACATTGCTTTAGTATTATACCTTTATATATCTTAAAACTCGACCTGCGGGTATATTATCAAAAAGAAACAGTACGTCCTGTTTCAGAAACTAACATACTACATATTACACAATGGACAGGTAATCACAAAGCTAGGATCCTCCAAGCTTATGATGCCACGATTCCACTACATTATCATCAAGTATTCAAGTATACATGTAAACTGAAAAAGCACAACAGCAACACTCTATAGCCCACGGCGATGCTAGCCAAACTGAACATACAGCACGCAACCAGGGGCTTTATCTTCGTCGCCTTCAAGTATACAAACGAGCAAGCAAAAAAAGCCCCATAGCTTCCTTCCTGGAGCCCAACCTTATCAATGTTCCGAGACCGAACACCTGATCCTGAAATGGAGTTTCTTCACCGTTGCCATCATTATCTTCTTTCACAATTTTTGTCAGTAACCCTGCACAACTTGTGTGTGTGCAGCACAGGCCCCCAGCGAGCTCCTGAGGCCATGTGATGTTTTATTCACAAACTTAAGAAGTCAAGATCATAGACTTCTTCTGCCAGTACTGCTCGAATCTCTGTCTCGCGTACTCCTTGTAGTCGAAGTCAATATCGTTGACATGATCCTATACATAATGGAAGTCAGAAAAGAAATAAAAAGGTTTTACAGTCACAAAATAGCGACCCACGGCCGGACATATGAACTTACCGAAATTATTCCCCATAGGCCCCATACTAGATGACTGGCAAGCGTGTACTTGTCAATGCTTAGGAGCAGGTTCTCCACCTCTTCAGCATCAGGTTCCTCACCTGCAAGGTAGTGACACGAAATTCAGAATTCGGATTTTGAAGATATGGTCTACAAAGTACGAACAACTAGGCAAAGAATGTACAGTGAAAAGGGATGCTTTTGTTTTGAATACTAAAAACGGTGCGTTATGGTTCGTTGCATTATATAGAATCTGGAAAGGTGTTGAATTGCTAACTGTTTCAAGTGTGTCATACTGTCTCATGTTTCGTTGCTTATGAAACTGAAATGGTTAGTGCTCGTTTGCTTTGTGTTTACTATGTATAAGAAGCTTGCCGGTCGTGAATGCTGAGAGAGCCTAAAATTCTTGCTGTACTTCTCAATTCTTCTTAAGATTCGCATTCATCTTTGAAAAAGAAAAAGATTCGTATTCAAGGAGCGGACATGAGACGAAAAGAAGTTATGCTCTATGTGAACGAGGCGTGCAAATTTGTAACAGAATGGCGTCCTAGACTAAAATCATGCTGAAGAAATTCAGATAACCAAACCAACAGTAAACGCTCACGTACCAGAAGTGTTGAGGTAAGTCTTCACGAAACGCTTCTGCTCATCAATGTCTGCAGAAGAGAATAGGAGATGAATAAGGCTGAACAGTGATAGAGCTGCAAAGAAAAGGCAACAGTTCACGCACTGCAGTTTTCGTACAAATGTAATACCTGGATATTTGTTGTAGTCCAGTATATGAGGCTTTTGTGAATGATAATCCGCCGCCATCTCACAGAAATGGTTAGCAATGTCATACGCAACTGGGTTGAAGCTAGCATACTCATAATCCTGTAACAAAAGAGAAGAATTTTTGTCATGACGGTTGGTCTGAGCAAAAAGAGAAATGAACAGTAAGCACGAATCCTTCACATTGCCGTTATCTCCAAAACTAAAACTCTGTTTTTGAGCAGAGGCGTGATAGCTTAGTATGTCCAGGGGGTAGGGAACACAACAAACACGCCAACTAGTGTGAAACCAAAAGGAAGTAGCCCTATGCCAAAAATGATACGACAATGTGTGATACAACAATTTAAACCATCTATAGTTGGCACAAGGCAAGATATGTACTAAATAAATAAAGAAAAGAAAATATATCATACATGTCCTATCTGCCCACCTTCAAGAGATTCCCTCTTACATGTATTTACATTAGACACATATATGCGAATATTTGTACTTCAGAAAACATAATATTGAACGAAAATCACTAGATGAATATTGCAAAAACTTACAATGATGGTCAGCATGTTGGTCTCTTCATCAATCATGATGTTGCCATACTGAAGATCGTTGTGGCAAAAACCAACCCAGTGGTAATCACCTGAAAATTCGTTCTCCAATGCAATGATCTCGTTTTCCAGGCTTTCCAACCGAAATTCCTTGGCTTCCTCAGGTGAGCATAAGTTCTTGGCAGTTTTGAGCCAATTCCTAAGATTTAATGAGAGACGTTCAGACTTCAGTCATGCATTCTTTTTATATATATATTCATAAACGGCAGTTCATATATAACCACATAGATCTTACCTCAGTCTGTCCCAAAGGAGCACAGATTTGGGACCAGGCATGTCAAGGTTGTGGAATTCCCTCAATTTGGAAGCTACAAGAGCTGAAATCTCAGGGTCGCGAAGGTCGGCAGCTGACAGCGTCTGAAAGAAACAATCACATTAGCTTGTGAACTATCTCATGCAGAAAAATATAGTAGTATCATCCATTTCCATGCAACCAAGAAAAACAGCATAAGAAATTCATTTCACGATGCAAACATAAAGGGAAAATGAAGAATCCATAAAGTGCTATGACAACTTCCATTTTTCTTTAGCTACAGCATAGTTCACACTCAACTATTTGTTCTTTGCCGACTTAGCAATCATCTATGCCAGGTCTAATCGATTGATTTGAACTATCGGTTTTCCTCATTTCGTATGGGTAACTGCCACCTACCCTACTTGACTAATAAAATCACTATAGTCCTTCCTTTTCTTTTTTTAGGTACTATACTGTAGTACTGTATACAACATCATCAACTGCTGACTTTAAGGTCACAGTTGCACGAGATAGTCCAAGTAACGGAGATTTCGCCATTTTTTTAAAAAAAAGCAGCTTTTGGACTAAGTCGCGTGAGACATGAACTCCTACTGATTATTTTTTTTTGGGGTAAGGGGCCAGTTCATTGACTAATGACTCTAGGAGACATATCTTTAATTGACCGATAAGGACATGAAGCTTAAGAAAAGGTCCGAAATTCATAGAATGCTAGATTCCCACGGCAGGGAATTGAGAGGACGAGAACCACACTGCATTATATTAGTAGGTCCCGCAGGGACGGAATCTTGAAAAGAATAAAGAAAAAATAATAATTAGCTGCCTGCAATCAAGAACAAATGCCACCCTGTGCCTGATTGCAGCACCAAATTCAACTAGAATCTACTACAAAAGAAGTAAAAGAAAAAGAAGCGGCACTCGTTCACGAAAGCGGTACAGAATCCCTGGAAAGTTGGGGATGCGGATGAACAGAGAAAGGCAGCAAAGAATGGTCCTGGAAAAAGCTAGTAGTAGTAGTAGTAAAACGGGGAGGAAAAATGGAACTCGAATTTCTAGTTGAGGAACAGCAGGCAGGTAATGGAATCTAACAGTAGATTAGAGGCGGTTACCCTGGCGTGGATGAACTCCTCGACGCGGCCGTTGGGGAAGCGGCCTAGGAGGCGCGGGCCCTGGCCGTGGCGGGACATGCACTCGAAGGTGCGCACCTCGTCCTCGCGGTCGAAGAATAGGTCGACGCCGTCGCCGTAAATCCGGACGAGCACCTTCCTCACCTCCCTCTCCTTCCTGGGCTCCGCCTCCAGCCCGGTGAGCCACCGCACCTGGTACACCTCGTTGGTCATGGCGCCCTTGAGCGGGACCACCTCCAGCGCGCGGCAGTCCGCGACGTCCGCCCACGCCGCCGCCAGCTCGTGCAGCAGCCCGCGCGCCTCCTTGGGGATCCGCGGCCCCGGCGCCGCCGCCTCCACCGCCAGCGCGACCTGGCCCTGGTTCTCGATCGCAACCATCCTCGCTAAATTCGGCGCGCGTTCTCCTCCTCTTCCCGGGAGACTACGGTTCGGGGAAACAGAGAATTGGAAATGGGGAACCCCGGCGATTATTGCTAATGGGAGTTCTTCTCTTTGTTTTTGATTTTTTCTGATCCAATTCGCGGTTTTCTTCTCAACGGAATGAAGTGAAGCGAGATCAGAGAAAAACGTGGCGGAGTAACAGCAAGTTTTTCTGCCCTGTTTCGAACGGGGATGGTGGCTTGCTCTCCGAGGACAGGGAGGGAGCGCGTATAAATAGAGTCCGTTGCTCTGCCTTTTTGCGTATACACCCTTTACGTTTCTTTTATTATGCATTCATCATGGTCAAACTGTAGCTTTCTTGCTGACAGCATAGCGCGTAGTCTTTGCTTAGTGACAAGGGTTTGTGGGGTCTGTATTCTTTACTCACCACGTGAGCTTCGAGTCCCTATTTCTTCGTTCGTTCGTCAGCATGGACGACCGAAATGCAACAAATACGGCAAAAATGCCCATTCTACATAATAAGGTGAAAAGAATATCAACACTCCTTTCATTATATATCAATGTGCATGATGAGAGAAAATCAAAACCTATTTATTCTAGTTTGAAATTCTGCTTGTGCAAGAAATCGAACGTAGAACCTTGTGCTGCTGCAATATCTTGACACCATGGAAATAGGCACCACACTAACAGTAGTAGAAAAATAAGATAAGTTTGGCAATAGAAATAGGCACCACACTATTTTCATGCCTGAACCCTTTGGTCACTTCTCACGAAGTGATACCAAACATTCAGATATCACTTCGTATGTTTGCTATTAAAAATTTGATGAAAGAAGTGATACCAAACCTCAACCGACCAACAGTCTTTCGCTTCTGGTGCCAGTCTGGCCGATCGGAGGGCTCCTCTGTCAAACTGGAAGAAGCAAAGGAAGGTTTCGCAAAACATTGCGCAGAGCGGACTGACACGCTGTCCTATGAGAACCCGCCACATTAACGGCTAATCATCCTCCACGGTGGATCTCCTGCGGAGGGTCGGTGCAGGACCATCTCTGCGGCCGCGCGTTTGCCACGCGTAGCATACTGACACGCCTTCCACGCAGGCCGGAATTACCACGTGGCGCCGGACTACTGGATAAGATTGGCAGGGCCCAATGTCACACCAAGACCATCGCATCAGTGGAAACCGAAAAAACCGCTCGTGTTTCTAGAAACTGATCCACGCGGGAGCCATGCATTCTGCGTGCATGTGCCGAAGCGCAAGGGATCGTGAGATTTTCCCTAAATCCCCGGGGGTCGCTAGAATATCTCAGTAGTCAGTACGTATCCGTCGTATCACTGTTGATCTTCCTAGACTTTTGCATGGCGTCGGTCCACGAGGGAAAAAAAGAAAGGAAAAAGAAATGCGCTTTTGTCAAATCCGCGCCACGTTTGCAACCTTATCCATATGAAGTACTAATAAGTAGGGGCATAAAAAGGTTCAGACAGAGAAGGCCGGTATTGACTCGGTGCACACCACGATCACGCTCGCAGTCACGTTTTGAATTTCCTGGGGTTTCATGGCTTTGGGGACCGCAAATGGCGTGGATTTCACTGCTAATACATGGCCCGTTTAATTTGTTTTATAACACCGCGCATGTGGACGTTATTACGCCCACACACCCCGTGCGGTGTGTTCCTTGTGCAGCAGCAGCAGCAGCAGCAGAGCGCGTCACCAGCCAGCAACGAGTGATAGAAACACCCATTGGGCAGAGCATTAGACTACCCGCACCGGGTACGCAACCCTATCCGTGACCCCGGCCTGCAGTACCGATTTACAGTTTTAGGTGCTGCACCGGGATACTGGGAGCAATCCGGCATCCTACCGGACCGTCCCCCGCACGGTCGCACGCCACACGCAGACGTGGCGTGGGGCCCGCGCACCCGCGCGCCATCCCCAACCGCTCCTGGATCCGGCCGGAGGAGGGAGGCAGGCCCCGGCGGCGGCGAGCGCAAGGGAGGCACGAGCAGAGGGAGGGAGGCGGGCACCGGCGGCGAGCGCAAGGATGGACGCGGAGAAGGACCCTGCGCCAGCCGAATCCCCAGCCCCCGGCTTCCCCGCCGCCGGATGGGCGGCCGCGAGGAGGGGCCACCATGCCCACACGGGAGGGAGGGAAGGCCGTCATGGTGTCCATGCTCGAGCACGACTGTCGCTGCTGCCATGCCCGCCGACCGGAGAGAGACAGAGGCCACCATGCCCGCCGCCATGACCGGAGAGAGACAGAGGCGTGGATCTGGGCGATTGGTTGCGCACGGGAGAGGCGGCCCGGCGGGACGCAGGGAAGGCGGGGAGGCAGGCCCAGCGCGGGAGGCGGACGCGCACGGATCTAGGCGGCGCGTCGGTGCGTAGGAGCCGGACGCGCGCGGCCGGCCTTGAGGAGCCGCGGCGGCGTGCCCTGGCTGCCAAATCCGCGCCTTGTTTGCCGCGGCAGCGGGGGAGGAGGAGGTGGCGGCGCGAGGGAGGCGGGCCGGTGGTGTCCACACGGAGGGGGACGTCGGCGGGGTGAGGCTGGGTCGGGGCTGGCCGGTCGGGCGCTGGGAGGGATGGGGAGAAAGGAGAGGGAGAGGAAGAGGAAAAGGGAGAGGAAAGGGGGAGAAAGGAGAGAAAAAGGAAAAGAAAAAAAGGAGAAAAAAGAAAAATATTTAATTGAGAAATTGATTGTTAAATTATTGCTAAAAATAAGAATAGAAATAAAAAAAAGATGGAAGGAGATGAAAAGAGATGGTAGTTGGAGATGGTTGAATAAAATATTGAATAATTAATATAGAGGATGGATATAGAGTATGAACGAGTGTAGAAACCTGGATATAAATGAGAGAATCTCATTGATTAGGATGAAATATTCCTTTTAGACGATGAAAATAGAAGTATCACGAGTCGCAGATAGTTAGAGCAGAGTATGTGTAGGACCCACTTGCCAGTGGGACGACAAGAAAGGGATTAGCGCGCGCACCACGTGCTATCGTTACCGAGTTCCTCGGAAACTCGAGACGCCGACACGGCGCGTCACTTTCGGGAAAAACTTTGGCCAAGACTGTAAACGGGCGATCCCACCGCGCGGCTGGCTGGTGTGCAGGGGCCAGGGGGTCCACTTGTGTTTGTTGTTACAAAAAGATCAGCGTGCGCGCGGTCACGTCACGTCTCGCGTGTCCAATTGCAACGCGTCGCCGCCGATGTGATCGCCGAGTCAAACATACTGCTAGAAAACGGTGCCATTCTGACAGCAACACGCTGATCAGTGACAATCCCTGCTTCCCAAGCTCAAGCAACAACACGTTGACGTTGGTTCGTCGTCTGCGGCACGAGGATACAGAACGCCAGCTGCACGTCCGCAAGGCGGTGCTTTGTGAGTCGTGACTCTTGGCAGCATCACACAGGTCAGATCACTCTATTATGAGTGGTGTCGAACAGAGAGATGAGCGATGGCCGAAGGATATGTACGAGCGTTCTGCGACACACGAACGCACGATGTGCCAATGTGTCGCTGCTGCCCACCCCTGTAGCCTGTAGAGGTAGCCCATACAGCTGCAGTTGACAATGCTTTCAAGGGGGACTGTCTGGATAGACTACGGAGGTGGGCAAGCGGCAATGCTAGTCGCCCTACACGAGGCTCCTTCCTAGTACTACTACTAGTTTCTATAGATAAACTATGGGATTTTCTGACGGAATTTCATCTTTCTCGGAATGACTGGAAACCGTTCAGGTCCAAGAGCTCAAAGCCTATGGGTAGCAGATTTTGCTCGCCATACTGGCCCCGGAACCACTGGTCTGCAATACGCCACCTCTCTTTTCCTCAAAATCCCGTGCACCATCCGCTTCCATCAAAAGCAGAAAGTTCGAATTCGATTGGTGGCGTACGTCGTTAGCGTAGGCATCGGCACAGCATAGCGTAGCGTGCTAGAGACGGTCGGTCCCTTCTCCCTTGACCATCTTCGTGCCAAGGCATGTTGCCGCTCCCACTTGCCGATGCCCGGGTACAACGGTTCCGCTGAAGCGGCGCTCGGCACCGCTGCTTTTTTGCGCAGTTCGAGCAGGATATGATATTTCCGATCTGGTCCCCCGGATTATTATCGGATGCCGATGCCCCGCCACGCATGAGAGCCTTCAACCGGCCATTATTATTTGATTTTACGATAAAGCAGAGTATTCGGATTCGCAGGCAGAGGACGATGGTCACCAGCGGGAATGAATTGCGTAACTCAAATACTGTTGCCGTTTCGGTCAGAAACGCTGCTCTTTGTTTTTTCTTCTTTTTTGACTTTTGAAGAAAAGGGTTTGTGCTTTGGAAGTTGGAGATCTTCCACCGCATGCGCTACCTTTTGCAACCTTCTGTTCTGTGCAGCTAGAGGCCTGTTCGTTTCCGGGTATATAATTTTTAGAGGGTTAAATTAAAGAGAATTTTATCATTTTGGAGTACTTAAATAAAGTCTAATTTCGAAACTAATTGCAGACCCCTATCTAATTCACGAGACTGAATCCAACGAGGGTAATTATAGTGTTATTAGAAGATGTTTACTCAGTAGCATCACTGTAGCAGAAACATAGATTAATTAGGATCATTAGATTCGCCTCGCAAATTAGAGGGGGTCGTGACATAGGTTTTGTTATTAAATTAATAAAAGATCTACTAAATAAGTAAGATTCTCTTCGATGCGACAGATCTTAAATTTTAAAGTGCAGAAAACGAACAGGGCCTAGGGCTACACGGGGAACCCCACCGGTTGAAACATAGAAAAGCGCTCGACTGCTCGTGCCCACGTCAAGAGTGGCGAGAAATTCGCGGCCGTTCTTGATGACTCAACCTGCAGTTCTTCGTAGTAATAATCCGGGGCGCGATGTGCAGTGAACGGGAACCATTGGTAGTGACAGCGAGATCTGCGATCTTTCAGAGATCACGACGCACTGTTGCCCGCCCACCGTACACGAGGCTGGAATTAGCACAGTGCGACTGAAAAGCAACGGACACTTCCTGCTCTGAACGAGGAAGCTTGAACAGGACAGCATTGGACGGATGATTGGGGTGGCATCTCATGCTCATACTACTTCTGTATTTGTTGACTTTTAGATATCACGTTTCATCATTCGTCTTATTAAAAAAATTGTTAAAATTTTATTTATTTTATTAAAATTTACTTTATTTTTAGATATATTTGAGGTGCATCTATTTTATTTTTGTATTTATATAAATATTTTAAATAAGATAAATGATCAAATGAAAAATCGAGAAAGTCAACAAATCCTTACATTTTTCGATGGAGGAAGTACCTCGTAGAGAAGAGAGAATTGCTCTACAGATTTCTGAATAGGATAAGACGAAAGCGCATCGAACAGGGACCAGGGGAGGGACGCACAACTGTTCCGGAAAAGCGTACGCGTGACTGGACCCAAAAATATCGGTTTGGCCTCTCTCACCAAACACAGCTTTCGTGAGGAAAACAACAAACAAACTTCACTGCGACAGACGAGACGCTGAAATATCTGTACATCCAGTTTCGTCTTCGGTCCGGTTCGACCAAAGAAAGTCATTATACATGGTTGAAGCACACTGAACGTTCACACTTCAGAGTGCTTCAAAATGTATAATGACTGTAGTACTTCTAGTTCTGGGCTTCTGGCGATGCACAGAGATCACGGCTGCTCGTAATGTCTTCCTAGAAGCTTCTCGCACGCCGACTCGGCGTCTGCTCGCCGGCGGTGGGTCAGTTTGTCTGCTACGAAAATCCCAACAAGTTCTCGACTTGAAGGCCCAACACGACCCAAGAATTTTGGGGGCTTCATCCAATCCAAGTAAGTGAAGGCCCGTTCAGCGAAACGATTTATACCCAATAAGCAAGGCTTTCTGGGCCTCGTATTTCGAACACAACGGCCCAACAGGACCCAAAATATGGTTTTTAATTAATAACTATTTTAATTTAACATTAATAACAACTCGATTATAAAATTATCCTGTCAGAATATACAGTGTTTTTCCTTTTTTTCGAAAATTTCTGCCTTAACGGTTAAACCTCCCAAAATCTTTATTAAAAATACTTTTATTATACACCTAAAAATATGGATAACAATGTGTTGATACAACCATTTTGACATAGAAAATGTTGGGTAAGTTAAACTAACAATATCTAAATTAGGCTAGTTGTTTAAGTACTAATTGAATTTTTAGATCATATTAACCTTCTCTAAAAATTACCTAAGTTCATTGTGTCCTTGTTAGTATCAGTATAATCTTTTCTTAAGGATCTAAAAACGACTTTAATAGTGGAGGAGTCACAAAAACGAATTGGGAATTTAGGAGCGCTGCCCACAGTCGGCCTATTCGATCTTTTCCCTATTCTCTCGAGCTGCACCAACCATGACCAATCCTCCCAGAAATTCCCGTTCGTTTTTATGACTCCTCCACTGTTAAAGCCGTGAGCAAAGTCATGTCTGTAGGATGGAAGCGGTTGAAGCTGTCCGTTTGGCACCTTTTGCCACTTATGGTTGATGGAAGCATTTCAAAGCTGTCCCAAACGGTGCCATAAGAAATGGACGAACATATATGAGCTGGAAGCGTAGAACCGAATACGGTGGTTCTTTTTTTTTCCGGGTCATGTATGGTGAGTCTTTTCTGTGCAACCGTGCAATTGCAAAGTAAAAGGCTGCTAGCAAAGCTTGTTATTTTGTTATTTTTAAAAAACTTTTTTAAGCTGGTACTATACCTCAATAGCTCCCGCGCTTTGTGTTGACATTTGACAGCCGTGTCATCGGCCACAGGCAGACTGGGCTGGCAGAGTGGTAGTCGACCAGGAGGAACCATTTGCAATTGGCCGCCCATATCCAGCCCAACTCAACCGCTCATGCGTCAACAAAGGCTGCTAAGTCGCGGCCTACCGTTTTCAATTCAGCAATATTTTTGTAATTACGTCCATTCTAGTATAATTTCTGTCATTTGCGATAGCAAAGCTATTATTTGAAAGAAAAACTCGTTTTCGATGCCCTGTCCATCTCTCCGTTCTTCAGTAGTCCTTGGATGAAAGCGGCCGGCAAGAATCTTCAATCGAGGGCTGAGCGATGGGCGCCGTTAATCAGATAGCGAGGTTTTCCGCCGGTGGAAGACGATTTTATCTGCCATTGGTGGCGGTCACTGTCGAAGCTATAAATTTTTCTTACTCCCACCCATGAAGACAAGTACCTGAATATGACTGATGGTAGAATCCATGGGAATCTCTGGTGCCGTGGTGTAACTTCCATCCGTGGACGTAAGCCATGATTCTGGATTTTCTAAATCCCGGCTCTTCCAGATCGACTTGCCACCCAAAGTATCTACTAGTATGTCGTACTGACCTTTTCCATCGGCCTTACTATTCTATCCATACCCGTGTTCTTCACTCTGAAAGTCTGATCTGTGGCTTTGTCTCCCAAAAAACACCTGGGGCCTTGGGGGCATAGGGGACGATAAAAATCTATCCAGCGGGTGAAGCGTTGATGTCGTAGGACAGAAGAGGACCAGATTGTTCTTCTTCTGTCCAAGCTGGGCATTCGATGGTATCACTGTCAGGGGACGGAGACGGACGAAATCTGCACTGCGGGTCCACGTCCGTCCCAGAGGCAAGTTTTGGTCTCGGCCAATCATTCATCAGCTTGAAGCTCATTCCTTTGCTCAGCAAATTGATCGGTGAAATATAATAATAGATACGGGCAAATACAAGTCACTGTAAACCATTGAATCGGTGTTCCTGCATATTCATTACTGTGATACCGGGTTGAGCCTCTTCAGAAACACAACTAGTACATCGTGAAACTCGAGAAAAAAAAAAAAACTGCGCTTTCACAGAAAAGGACACTTTCTGGATGTGGCAATGCAGACTCTATTTAGGCCCTGTTCGTTTCCTGCCTCTAAAAATTATACCCATCACATCAAAGAGAATCTTATTATTTAAGTAGATCTTTTATTAATTTAATGACAAAATCTATATCACGTACCCCCTCTAATTTGCGAGACGAATCTAATGATCCTAATTAATCTATGTTTTGTTACGGTGATGCTACAGATAAACATCTTCTAATAACATCATAATTACCCTCGTTGGATTCGTCTCGTGAATTAGATAGGAGAGTCTGCAATTAGTTTCGAGATTAGGGGCCTGTTCGTTTCCAGCTATATAATTTTTAGAGGGGTCAAATCAAAGAGAATTTTATCATTTTGGAGTACTAAATAAAGTCTAATCTCGAAACTAATTACAGACCCCTATCTAATTCACGAGACGAATCTAACGAGGGTAATTATGGTGTTATTAGAAGATGTTTACTGTAGCATCACTGTAGCTAAACATAGATTAATTAGGATCATTAGATTCGTCTCGCAAATTAGAGGGGTCGCGACATAGGTTTTGTTATTAAATTAATAAAAGATCTACTAAATAAGTAAGATTCTCTTTGATATGACAAGTATATAAATTTTAGAGGGTGGAAACGAACGGGCCCTAGCCGATGAACCACCCGACTAATCATGAGGCAACACTACCACCAGCAGCAGCGTTCTCTTCCATCATAGCGCGGCTTTGACCACAGGGCCAAGGCGTCCAGATGGAGCCTGCAGCTGGCGTGCAGCAGCCAGGGCGACGTGCGGGCTCATCCGGCCTCCTCGCCCTCTACTCGTCGCTGCTCCTCAACGCCGTCCTCGTCGCGCACCACCTCTTCCGGCCGGCCCGGCTCGGCGCGGGGATCGACAGCGACGATGGTGGCAGCAGCAGCTGCGGGCTGACCTGGTCGCTGCAGGCGGCGAGGGAGGCCGAGGCGACGGCGGCCACGGACTGCTCTGGCCACGGGCAGGTGTTCGTGGACGGCATCGCCGGCGAGGACGGGCGGCCCGGGTGCGAGTGCAATACCTGCTTCTCCGGCCCGGACTGCTCGCTCCGGACGCCCGACTGCACAGCCGACGCCGACAGGTGCGTGTGACCGGCTCCGATCTAACCTGATGTTTTAGCGCCATAGCCTGCCTTTTTTCGTCCTCGTGCACATATCGGTGATGTGTCGTGTCCACGAGACCATGATGAACACCTTGGTAGCTGCAACGTCAGGGTTGAGTGGTGGGGATCCCTGTTTGATGAAACGTCAACACTGTTAACGCTGTAATAACAGTACATATATGGGTGGGCAGGGATAAGTGACCCTTTGGTAAAGCTTCTCTAGAAAACAGATTTTTTTTTACAAAATAAATTCTCTACAAAAAAAAATTGGCAGAAAGGATTCTTATATATATCTCCAATACAAAGATGAGTGGAGAATCCATAAGAAACTATGTTTTTTGTGCTTTTGATTCTAAGTACAAACTTGATAAGTGCATCCATGATGGAACATCTATCATAATCTATTTTTTATGGAGCCCTTTCGACAGTTGCTCCTAAAATCCGGAGCAGGATCACTTTCAATAGTTGTGTGCCAAGCGGGGAAATCAGTTTTGATCAGGGCGATGGGAAAGAATTTCGGAGCCAGCTGGCTGATTACCATGTCATCCTATCAACAAGAAACCTGCAGGTAGTGGCCATTATTTTCTCTCCAACATAACAGGCCCCACACATCCAACGTATTGGCCCAGCAGCGTGGAAATCGTGCTTATAGTTTTATAATAGCAAATCATACTTGCTACACCGACAATATTGTCCGTGCGTATCCTGATGTACGTGCTGATCTCCTTTCAAGTGCTATTAACGACAGTCTCGTGTTCCAAATGGTTTGGTTTGTGCAGCGGCAACCCGCTGTTCCTGGATCCTTACTGGCGGCGGCACGCGGCGGCCAGCGCCGTGGTGTTCTCCGGGTGGCACCGCATGAGCTACACCACCACCGACGGCCGCTTCCAGTCCGTCGAGCTCGAGAACCACATCCGGATGCTGCACAGGGCCGTCGGCAACGCCGTCGTCGACGACAAGCACGTCGTCTTCAGCGCGGGCTCCCTGCAGCTCATCAACGCGCTTGTGCACGCGCTCTCCCCGGACGCCGCCGCGCCGCCGGCCCGCGTCGTCTCCGCCGTGCCGTATTACGGGGTCAGCCCAACCACCTATTGATCACAGCGTGACGCTGCCGACCAAACAATTAATTCGGTGTCTTGTTCAAGCGTGGACTGATTATTTTTGCTGGTCTTGATCGCGCAGAGCTACAAGCAGCAGACCGAGATGTTCGATGGCCGGGAGTACCTCTGGGGCGGAACCACGGCTGTATGGGCCAACGCTTCACGGAATTCCACTGACAGCTTCATCGAGTTCGTCACGTCGCCCGGCAATCCGGACGCGCAGCTCCGGAAGCCCGTCCTCGGCGGCTCGACGGCGATCTTCGACCACGCCTACTACTGGCCGCACTTCACCCACATCCCGGCGCCGGCCGACGAGGACGTCATGATGTTCACCATGTCCAAACCTTCGGGGCACGCCGGCAGCAGATTTGGGTACGAAAGTGCATCAACGACTCAGATTATGGGGAGTGTGCTAGTACATTTTTAACTAATGACGTCAGAGATGAAACGTGACTAAGTAGTAGTTTCTTGCATTCCATGCACAGTTGGGCGCTGATCAGAGATGAGATGGTGGCCAAAAGGGCGAAGAGTTATGTGGAACAGAGCATCATGGGCGCGTCCCGCGACACCCAGCTGCGAATGCTGAGGATCGTGAAGGCCATGCTGGCCAACCTGCACACAGAGGAGGACATCTTCGCCTTCGGCCACAACGTGATGAGGACAAGATGGCGCAGGCTGAACGACATCGTCTCACGGTCACATCGCTTTTCGCTGCAGAAGATGCCTCCACAGTACTGCTCCTACTTCAAGCGGGTCAGAGAGCCATCGCCAGGTAGGCATATTAGCTTGATCAACATGCATTATTAATTAGGATAAAGTCTACTTTACTCCCTCCAACTAACGTCTAAGTTCACTTAACCCCTAAACTATGAAACTATTTTTTTTTGCTCCATCCAAGTTTACAATACCATTCAATTTACCTCCGGGATGTTTTTGCTAGGTTGGTTTTGCACCGTGATGCCTCATGTAGACCAGAGGCAATACTGTTGCTACTGTTGCATGCGACGAATACCTCCATGTGCTCACCATCCTCGACGCACAACTCTAGCCACCTCCATCTTAACAATGCCCCTCACACCCCTTCGCCTCTTCGTCCGATATTGTGTATGAAGACTTCGCGGGCCTCCAGCTACCACCACGTTGCTGATGCTAGAGCCTTCCTTAACCATTAGGGTGACAAAACCACTTAACAAAACCCCAAGTGGGAAAAGTGAATGATATGGTAAATTTGGAGAGAGTAAAAATAAGACAATAATGAATTTTGCGGGAATAGAGGCATGTGTCACCCTAGCTTTTTTTTATTAATTATTATTAAATATAAATTTGATAAATTTATCAAAAATTTGATATTTCTATACTTTAATTTATGATTTGACAAACTAGTCTGATATGTTTAATAGTATAATCAGAGATTTAATAATTATATTTAACCATAATTAATTAAAAGCTAGGGTGTTCACAAGATAAAATTGCTCTGGACGCTTGGGTATATGCACCATGGAGATTTGCTACTGAGATGCTTGTACTTCTTAATTTGATGACAGCCTATGCATGGGTGAAGTGCTTGAAGGAGGAAGATGAAGATTGCTACGAGGTGTTGCTGAAGTCTAAGATCATTACACGTACAGGTGTTACATACGAGGCAAGCAAACGATACACAAGGGTGAGCCTTCTCAAATCGGACGATGACTTTGATGTTCTCACCGAGAGGTTCATAGATCTTGTCAATGCAGAGAAGTATGATGCGCCTGGTTTGAGCTCTATCTGATTGTAGTCAATTAATGGGAGATTTAAATTGTAAAAAAATGAATCAACTCCGTGTTGATTCTTCTTAGAAATATATGCACTGGTAAATGACAGGAGTATGGGACTGCCTCATGGATATTGAAGTGACAGGGCAATGACAGCTATGCGTGATTACTTTGAGGTGTACCAATGCATGCGAACCAGATGTGTATACTATGGTGTCATATTACTGATGTATCAGTAGCTTGAAAACGTGCATGAAACTATGAATTTTATTAGGTGTTATCAGGTTATGGTATTACCGTGCTACTAGTCAACTTTTGAACCTTTAAGTTTGCATACAAGGTTCCAATAAAAAACATAAACTGAAAGGGCATGCCATATACCCTCTATCTGCATTTGAATATTGAGATTAAAAAAGCCCAACACGAAAGTCCTGACGTAGATAAAAAAGTTAAAAATAATCGTTAAATGATGATAATATGTAGAAATCATAAAATCGAAGTGTGTTACAGACAAATTGATTCAATTTTGTTAAGGTGTTGGAGATGAAACCATGTTTTCTCAGTGTTATAGACAAATTTCCCTAATATTTATAGTTGTAGAAATCTAGGCAACACTGCTTGATTACGATGTAACATTTGAGTGTTTTAATGGATATTGTGGTCAACAATTAGTTGACAGGCAATGCTTAATGGATCTAAACTAATTATCAACTGTTGGATCCAACCAGATCAGTGGTTATTATTACTTTCAGGCACTATAACAAATCTCTTTTTAGTTACCTTG
This sequence comes from Chloris gayana, assembly GCA_031894775.1. Classification (NCBI taxonomy): domain Eukaryota; kingdom Viridiplantae; phylum Streptophyta; class Magnoliopsida; order Poales; family Poaceae; genus Chloris; species Chloris gayana. The sequence goes on along the minus strand of JAUNZO010001897.1, from coordinate 33,748 downwards.
ATTAGGTCTCCTTTGGAACAAATCAATTGTGGAGGGAAAATAAAGGAATTGAGTCTAAAGGAGAAAAAAAACTATTTGCATCCTGTTTTAAACATCTGAACTATTATAGTTAACTCCGGTATGTCCCAGGTGCCATAAGCAATCCTCTCAGTTAGCCCATGTGATATTGTGCCCACTGCCCATACACACAATAACTCAGCAGTGACATGTGAAAATTCCACTTTTACATGGTCGGTAAGAAAAACATATAATACATTCTTCTTTTACATGGTCGGTAAGAAAAACATAGGATACATATAAAAAGTGGTTCCACCGTCAAACTATTTTGCTATTTTATCTTGGCTCAACTCTTGCAGGTATGTTTCAAAAAAAAAAAAAAAACTCTTGCAGGTAGGTAGATTCCACACGCTCACATGTGAAAGCTAGGAAAGAGAAAACCAGATCCAAACTTCTCCTGGTCACAAGGGTCCCACTATCCTTTTCCACTCACAAATGCAGAGGATCCTTGCTCCCTTTTCACCGATATAACGGTTTGTTGGTTAATCACTCTCTCGGAATAGGACAGGGATACGTAGGGGCGTTGCTGGCCATCCAAAACATCACGTGCTGCATCCGATGGGTGCACGTGCCGGTGCCATAATTCCGCTTCGTGCATGATTTGGATGTAGGGATGGCTATGGTATCCGATATCTATGATCTCGGTGGATTTTTCTCTCCATTAGAAGGAGGATTTGGATGTAATATTATACCTGTTGGTACATTAACGGGGAGAAAATTAAACCCAATAGGTTTGATAGGTTTGAGTACGGTTTGGTAAAACCCAAACCCGCTACCCGCTCTAAGTATATTGTCATCCTAAGATGCAAGTACTAAGTGTAGTCTTTCATGTGCAAGTTCTAATATCGCACCATTTTTGTTGTCATGGCTATATGTGACTTGTTACGAACTTGTTTGTCTGTACCTCCGCTGCTCACGAGAGCCATGACTATGAGTCTATGACCTTAGTAATCTGTGTTAGGTTGCACTTTGAACTAATAAATATGCATTGAACTAGTGGATTGTTTATGTCAACTGAAAACTATAAATTGGTGTTGTTGTCTTGTTGGCTTATTATTTTTGTATGTCAGTAGCTTTAGAGTAGAATTTTTTAACATGTCTTGAAAGTAGGGATGCTTCATGGGTATGAATACCCGATGGGGTTTTTATTGGGTTTGATTAATTCTTCACCCGTGACTCTTATTGGATTATCCAGCTAGAGATTTTATGGTTCGTGGAGGAGGATCTGAGGAGATAAAACCCAGTGGGTTTTTACCCATTACCATTCCGATTTGGATGGTACGTTAGCTGTGAGGTGGCCGTGCGCATATCTATCTTACTATCTAGCGGGTGAAGCGTTGATGTCGTAGGGCCCAGATTTTCTACTTGTTTTTTTTTCTGTAATAAAGCTTAAACGTAGCATTCCGGGTATCATTGTCACTGTCAGGGATAGAAGAAAAATCTGCTCGTACTGCGAATGTTTTTTCCTAAACAAATAAAAGAGTAAAGACAAATGCTGTTCTCGATTAATCGAGCGCACGCGAATGCATGATTTGGATGACACACTAGCTGTGAGGTGGCAAGTTATGTCATATCTACTTGCAAACTTCGTAGTATGGGCAGGAAAGAAAAATAATATTTTTGATTGGGGGTTATTCTCCAAATATTAGCTTAATCAAGTTCACTCTATTCTTTATTAGTACAATGATTAACTAGCAAAAGGGTAACAATAGATGTGGGGAAATACAAGTGACTGAGCACATGAGTCGGTGTTCCTTACTGGTTCAGCCTCTTCATAAATAAAACTGCTACATTTCCTGCAACTCAAGCCAAAAATTATATTTACTTTTGAAGTAAACTGGCACGTGCTCTATCTTTTCATTAGAAGTAGGAGAAAAATCCAGAGTATAGTGCATTAAAAACGGCAGTTTATGCTGCGCTTACGGACCGAAGTAAAAAGAAGAAATAAGTAAATAAGGTTTTTTGAAGCAAGGTAAATAAAACAGCTCCGTGAGGCACGAGGAGAAGACAGAGATGCAGAATGTGTAGGCGCTCTGGAAGTTTGAGTAGGTCAGCTTCTTCCTTTCGACTTGCACTCTAGTTTTTTCCACTCGTTGAAAAAAATTCCGCTATAGGTCCGACCCGATTGTCCTACTCATGTATAACTCAAACTATTATAGAAACTATATATCACTATTCAGAAATTTAAAACACTTGATTATCATATATTCATCAAGTTGAAACAGAGTTGGACATTCGGGTTGGCTCTACAGTACAATATACTTTAGGGGATTGACTGTAGCTAGAAAGCTATACTTTAAGGTATTTGGTACAATATAGTTTAATGGATATTCAGTACTTGGCCAGAAAGCTAGTATATTTCTGAATGGCAATACAAGTATTTTATTTAGCACGTGAACCACCTGTCTAATCATGAGGCATCGCCAGCGCCAGCACTAGCAGCGATGTTCTATATGTTTGATCGTAGCGCGGGTTTTGCCACAGGGCCAAGACATCCAAATGGAGCCGGCAGCTGCGGCGGCGCAGCAGCAGCCAAGAGCCAACCGGGGGCGTCCTCGTCCTCCTCTACTCGTCGTTGCTGCTCAACGCCGTCTTCGTCGCGCACCACCTCTTCTGGGCTGCCTCGCTCGGCGTGGGGAGCGACAATGACGGCGGTGGCAGCAGCTGCGGGCTGACCTGGTCGCTGCAGGCCGCGAGGGAGGCCGAAGCGACGGCGGCCACGGACTGCTCCGGCCACGGGCAGGCGTTCCTAGACGGCATTGCCGGCGAGGACGGGCGGCCCGCCGGGTGCGAGTGCAACACCTGCTTCTCCGGCCCGGACTGCTCGGTCCGCACGCCCAACTGCACCGCTGACGCCGACAGGTGCGTGTGACCGGTTTCTCTCCAAGCTAAGCCACCGTTAACGTTTTAGCGCCTTGCACATGCCATATAGCCTGCCTTTGTTCGTCCTCGATAGTGCGCATATGAGCGTTGTTCCGAGTCCATGAGAGAATGTATCATGGCAGCTGCAACGTGAGCGTTGACTGTTTGAGATTATTTCTGTTTACCTGAGAGTCATTAGAGCTGCCACGCGAAACAGAATTCAGAAAAGCATTTTCCTGCATTTGTACGTTGTCGTCCTGCTTTTATTCGTTACCGCCACGTCTGCCTCTGACCGCCCTCTGCATGCCACCATGAACCAGCAGAGAGCAGCCGCTGAAATAGACGTACGGGTCGATACATGAGTGCGGAGCATGTCGGATAAAAAATGGGTCCATGCATGGACGAGGACCATACCACGTCCATCGTGATTTAGACCCAGCTGGCTGATTACGTTTTTAACAAAATTCTGTATCTGCAACCACTCACTTGTTATTCTGTCCAGGAAAATAATGTCCATTATTTATTCTCGCTACAGCACAACTTGGCCCCGCCCATCCAATGTATAAATCGGCCTACCGGGGAAACCATGCATGCTTGATTGTTTAGCAATTCATCACTGTTGTTTTTCCTTTAATGTTCCCTGTTTGCTGCGACGAGATTACCATATGTTGTTCGTGCGTATCATGAAGTGCTGATCGAGTGCCAAGTGCTAATGACGACACGACGGTCGCTTTCGAATGGTTTTTGTGCAGCGGGGACCCGCTGTTCCTGGACCCGTACTGGCGGCGTCACGCGGCGGCGAGCGCCGTGGTGTTCTCCGGGTGGCACCGCATGAGCTACCTCACCGCCGACGGGCTCTTGCAGTCCGTCGAGCTCGAGAACCACATCCGGATGCTGCACAGGGCCGCCGGCAACGCCGTCGTCGACGACAAGCACGTCGTCTTCGGCGCCGGCTCGCTGCAGCTCGTCAACGCGCTCGTGTACGCGTTCTCCCCGGACGCCGCCGCCGCGCCGCCGGCCCGCGTCGTCTCCACCGCGCCGTATTTCGGGGTCAGCCCAAACCACCTGTTCATCAGTCGATCAAACAATTCGGTGTCCTGTTGAAGCTTGGACTGATTATTTTTGCTGATCTTGATCGCGCAGAACTACAAGAAGCAGACCGAGATGTTCGCCGGCCGGGAGTACGTGTGGGGCGGAACTACGGCTGTATGGGCCAACGCTTCACCGAATTCCACTCACAGCGGATTCATCGAGTTCGTCACGTCGCCCAACAACCCCGACGCGCAGCTCCGGAAACCCGTCCTCGGCGGCTCGACGGCGGTGTTCGACCACGCCTACTACTGGCCGCACTTCACCCACATCGCGGCGCCGGCCGACGAGGACGTCATGCTCTTCACCATGTCCAAGCTCTCCGGCCACGCCGGCAGCAGATTCGGGTACGACAACTCAGATGATGGGGAGCGTGCATTTTTAATGATGTCAGAGAAGCATGGCTAAGTAGTATCTTGCGTTCCATATGCACAGCTGGGCGCTGATCAGGGATGAGAAGGTGGCCAAGAGGGCGAAGAGTTATGTGCAAGAGAGCATCATGGGCGCGTCCCGCGACACCCAGCTACGAATGCTGAGGATCGTCAAGGCCATGTTGGCCAACCTGCACACGGAGGAGGACATCTTCGCCTTCGGGCACGAGGTGATGGGGACAAGATGGCGCAGGCTGAATGACATCGTCTCACGGTCCAACCGCATTTCGCTGCAGAACATACCTCAACAGTACTGCTCCTACTTCAAGCGGGTCAGAGAGCCATCGCCAGGTTATTAGCTTAATCGACACACATTATCTATTATTACCTTAACATCCTTTTCTAAAAATTATTACCTTAACTAACATTTGTCGAACACAAGAAGATACCAATCTTGGCGGCGTCCTAGGCTAATAAAAACAAAAAACAACAATAGAAACGCGCCAATTAAAACAAAGGATAAATTATATTACTAGCATATTATAATGCAAGGCTACAATACTGAAGAACCCGATGAGCTGAACTCAACATATTACAAGCCTGCTGGCAATCTCTAGCAGATTGCAGCCCCTGGCATAAACATGGCAACATAAAACTAGGATATGTTCAACAAACTGTTGTGATCATACTTATGGGTGATAGTGTACTGAAGCCCGGGTGGAGAAGACCCTAGTGCCATACCTCATAATTATAAGTACCCAATTTTCAAGTGATATTAAGTTAATTATGTGTTGTTCACAAGATAAAGTTGTTCTAGACTGTGGGGCATGTGCACTTGGGGGCTTTGCTACTAACGGGCTTGAACTTCTCAATTTGATGGCAGCCTATGCATGGGTGAAGTGCTTGAGGGAGGAAGATGAAGACTGCTACGAGGCGTTGATGAAGTCCAAGATCATTACACGGACAGGCGTTACATACGAGGCAAGCAAAAGATACACAAGGATGAGCCTTCTCAAATCGGATCTCGATTTTGATGTGCTCATTGAGAGGTTAACAGATTTTGTCAATGCAGAGAAGTATGATGCTCCTGGTTTGAGCTCTATATGATTGTAATCAATTAATGGGAGCTACAAATTGCAATAAATAATAAAATTGAAACAACTCCATGTTCATTCTTCTTAGAAATATATGAACCGGTAAATGATAGAGCTCATGGATATTGAAGTGGCAAGTAACCATAGCTATGCGTGATTATTTTGAGGTGCACCAATGCAAAGCAGGAAAAAAAGAGTTATGTATACAACGGTGTCTTATTACTAACGTATAAGTAGCTTGAAAATATGCATGAAACTATGAAATGTATAACGTGCTATCGGGATATGGTATTATCGTGCTACTAGTCGATTTCTTAACCTCCAAATGTGTATACAAGGCTGCAGTAAAAAGCATAGACTGAAAGGACATGTCATCTACCCTCTATTTGTATTTGACAATGGATTATAGTGCACTTTTCACTTAACGAAAGGTACTATTGTTGGAACAACAAGAATTCTATGCAACTACTGGTTGTCTAGGTGGGGAGATTAGCACATATTTCCATAAATTCACTTTACTTCTTAGCCTCTTAGACCGAAACTAGAATATAGGTTGCACGGACTGGGCAGCCTGGGATAGAAATGTTCAGGTGTTACCACCTCTTTAAGTGCTAGACCATGTTACCAATTAGAATAGCATCTTTTACAAGCCTAAAAAATCCAACAAAAATATCATCTTACACCATCATGCAGAAAGTAGGATGCGACAAAAATGGGTACAATGCTACAAAAGAGAAAGCAACAGGTTAGTAGTGTGAGTTGCAATTATTCATCTTGAACCCATAACCCGTTACTATTTATAGGATAATTTCGCTCTTTTTTTATTACATTTTGCTCAAGTTTCAATCAAACATCAATTTGGTATGATGAAAGACGATTGCATGGTCTATATGCTCATATTTGTGTTATCTATGTTGGAATTTTAGATGCACATTTGGAGGTAGTACAACTAGAGGCGAAGTTTGGGTGAATCACCCTCGTGCACAGCCTCAAAATACATAGAAAATGTGCACAATTCTGACTTAATATGTCTTGTGCTCCATTTTGGACCCTGATGTTAGGAGATTTTTAGCTATTTTACCTAGGTAACTGATGGGCTTCGTTAAAATGCCCATGTTTTGTTGCGCTTCGTTAAAATACCCACAAAATCGAGATACTAACCGGTATAAAGCCCACAAGCAAATTTTTGGACAGAATTACCCTGCCATCTTCTTCTTCCTCCCATCTTCCTCCATGATTGAAGCTCACTCGAGGCGCGAGCGCAGGTGTCGGACGCGAGCAAGGCACATGGCACAAACGGTTGTGTCGTGTGTCCGGTATGTGCCGTGTGTAATATATAGGACACATGGCACAGTTGCCTCTGTGTCGTGTGTCCGATAAACTATACACGGCACATATGGTGGCACACAGCAAATGAGCCGTTTCCGGTAGTGTCTGCATCGTCGAGCTCGCACACAAGAGCCATCTGCAACCTTCAAGCTTTGAGTTCTTCACGATGAAAAGTTCAGGTGCGATTCGCGCCATCGAGGAGAGAAGTTGTTGACGGAAAATAATTTTTAAATAAATGGGCATCGGAGAAACTACTTACGCCGCTCTCGCTTTCTGGGCATCGCTAGTTTTCGGGAACCGCTGTGAACAGTTTTCAGAAACCGCTATGCACAACAGTGGGAGCGATGCCTGTGAGGCTTTAGGCATCACTCTACAGTACCATTGTGGAGGGCCTAATACTTGATCATCGCATCGTTGTGTAAGGGCCGGTTTGGCAAAGCTTCATTCTTTGGTCTTCATATTCACTGATGATTCTATAGTTGAAAGTGATTCTCTTTGATTTCCTATGATAAACTCTAGAATCAAAGTAGAGAATCACTTCTCAGGATCAGGAGAAACTACTTTTTTCAACTCACAACTCCTTAGTTCATTTCAAAAAATCATTCTCAGAAAAGAATCACTTATTTTAAAAATATAGCATTTGACTTTGATTCTGCGTGATTCTCAGCTCCATAGAGCTCTGCTAAAAGAGGCCTAAGTGTAACAGAACCGAGGTTTGGGTTCTCTTGAACTTAGAATAATAAACACGCGTAATATATTTTGAATTCAAACTCTCAGCTTATTAATTATTATAGTAGACCACGGATCCTGTGCGTTAAAACGATCGGATTCAGAAGACTTCTGCAATTTTTTTTTTGTTTAGAGAAACTGCTGCGAGTCTGCAACGTGCAGCACGTACGAGGAGGACACACCGACCGCTCAGTGCATGTGATGTCCATCGACGTACCAAACAGTCGACCAAAACTTACCGCAACAGTGCTAGCTTTTGAATTAGTATATGCGAAACCTTTTTGCTTTACACATAGTAATGCAGCATAAAGCGGTTTCACTGAGATGTGAGGGAATTTTCTGCAAGCGCGAATCCGTTGCCTTTAGATGAGTGGCCGATTGATGCATGAGAGAGTAGGTACCCGGCCGGCTTTGTTTCTTTGCGTTATGTGCACTAGTGCTGGACAATAGCGAAAAGCACGATGCCGTATCTGAATCGGTTGATTATAATTTGCACCTGGTTTAGTCGGTCTGGTCCGTTCTGCTTTGCATATCAGTAGTGCAGCTTTTAGTGGTGTTCACGCGGAGACAGAGCCAACGAGACACCCAATGGACGCAGCGGCGGCCGGAGGAGGCCAACGGCAGCTGGCAGGACTTCGGTGTGCCAACCCGGGCGTCCTCGCCCTCCTCTACTCGTCTTTGCTCCTCAACGCCGTGTTCGTCGCGCATCACCTCTTCTGGCCGGCCCGGGTCGAGGAGGGTGGCAGCTGCGGCCTGAGCTGGGCGTTGCCGGCGGCCAGGGAGGCAGAGGCGGTGGCTGCCACGGAATGCTCCGGCCATGGACGCGTGTTCCTGGATGGCGTCGTCGGCAAGCACGGGCGGGGCGCGTGCGAGTGCAATACCTGCTTCTCCGGCCCGGACTGCTCGCGTGCGGACCCCCAACTGCACAGCCGACGCCGACAGGTGTGTGATCGATTTCCACCCGAGCTTGCGAATTGGCGTTCTCTCTTGTGCCTATTTAGTATCTGCGGTGTGCAGCGTACTCGCGCTCCACACACCGGTGCTAACGATGCATGGGCGTGTGTTCTGTGTATGGCTGGTGCAGAGGAGACCCAATGTTCCTGGAGCCGTACTGGCGGCGTCACGCGGCGGCGAGCGCCGTGGTGCTCCCCGGGTGGCACCGCATGAGCTACCTCGCCACGGACGGCCTCTTCCAGTCCGTGGAGCTCGCGAACCACATCCGGCGGCTGCACAGGGCCGTCGGCAACGCCGTCGTCGACGACAAGCACATCGTCTTCGGCACCGGTTCGTCCCAGCTGATCAACGCGCTGGTGCACGCGCTCTCCTCCAGCGGCAGCGCCACCTCGCCACCCGTCAGCGTGGTCGCCACGGCGCCGTATTACCCGGTCCGCCTTCTTCTGAACCGTTCACGATATGTGCCTGCACTTTCTCAGTCGAATGCGCGAGAGGATCTCTGACTATCTTTATCATGACCAATCAAAATCTGCAGCCGTACAGGTTGCAGACCGCAATGTTCGACGGGCGCAGGTACAGATGGGGCGGGAACGCTGCTTTGTGGGCCAACGCGACCCAGAACAGCTCCAGTGTCGGACCGCTTCGTCGAGTGCGTCACGTCGCCGAACAACCCCGACACGTTGCTCCAGAAGCCCGTCCTCGTCGGCGGCGGCTCGTCGGCGGCGGCGGCGATCGTGGACCACGCGTACTTCTGGCCGCACTTCACGCACATCCCGGCGGCGGCCGACGAGGACGTCATGCTCTTCACCATGTCCAAGCTATCCGGCCACGCCGGCAGCAGATTCGGGTACGTTCATATATCGGCTCTAATTCTGTCGCCACCGCCTCGCCGTGGGCAGAACAAGATGATGCCGTGTTGCACAGATGGGCGCTGATCAGGGACGAGAACGTGGCCAGGAGAGCGTACGAGTACGTGCAGAACAGCACCATGGGCGCGTCGCAGGACACGCAGCTGCGGATGCTCAGGATCGCGAAGGCCATTCTCGCCAGCCTGCACGGCGAGGACGACATGCTCGCCTTCGGCCACGGCGTGATGAGAACCAGATGGCGCAGGCTGAGCGACGTCGTGTCGCGGTCTCGCCGCATCTCACTGCAGGAGATCCAACCCCAGTACTGCACCTACTTCAAGCGGGTCAGAGAGCCGTCGCCAGGTGAGCTTCTGAAGCTTCGGTCGATGATTCGTATCGGTATTTCGGCATGTACCGCAATAGTGAATCTGCATCGATGACAATGCTCGGGCCATCGTGTTGACAGCGTACGCGTGGGTGAAGTGCGAGAGGGAGGAAGACGAAGACTGCTTCGAGGCGCTGCTCAAGGCAAAGATCGTCACTCGTTCGGGCGTTGGAAACGAGGCCAGCAGCCGGTACACGAGGGTGAGCCTCCTCAAGTCGGATGACGACTTCGACGTGCTCATGGAGAGGGTCACTGATCTCGTCGACGCCGAGAAGCATGATGCGCCGGGTGTGAGCTCCATGTGACGGTTAATTGATTGTTTCTCATGGCAAACTGTTGGGTATAGCAAGAGTTGAGATGATTAACTGCTCATTTGTTATTCTTAGACAAACTGATGAGAAGACATATTTCTGTTCAAGTAGGTGTGTAGAATTATGCGCACAGTTGAGTGCTCCTGTTTGGCAGAGGTCCAATTAGTACTTCGATTTGCAAATGGGTGTTACTGCCACAATGAGAAGATGTCACTTCCGAGAAAGCTATCCAAGAGTTGGCGGCAAAATTCTGTCCTCGGAAGGACAAAATCACATAACATTTACATCCTACAGACGAAAATAAATAAAACGACAACTACAACTTTTGCGCATCCGGGGAATCGAACCCCGGTCAGTACCGTGGGAGGGTACTATGATACCACTACACCAGATGCGCATGTTGCTTCCTGATTTATAAACATTCATTATATACAGCCACTTAAATCTAACGTAGAAGTTCGCATCTGGTGCGCCGCTTCTGTAGTGTCGGTGATAAACAGGATGCCAACTGTCAAGCACCCGATCCATATCTGAGTGGCTCTGAGCTGTGAGATCAGGGAGGCATTCTTGAGAAGCAACTGCCAACAGAGTTCGGATACATGTTCTACAAACAAACACTATGATGCAGGAAATCCATCAATTTCAAAGATACCGTTTCATCAATTTACACGATAGTTGGGGATCTCCAGGATCAACGATCTGGGATCAAACCCGGAACATGGACACGGAAATTCGAGCAGATCGTGGTAAGAGCACGTACGCGCAGGCAGGGGAGCTGCTTCAGTTCAGAGCTTGTCGAGCTGCTTGTGAGCCCTGACGACGGGGTTGGCGCGTGCGATAGCGTCGCGGCCGGCGGCCCTGTAGTCGTAGCCGCAGCCGTGGCGGTCCGAGTAGCGGTGCGCGCCGCAGAAGACGCCGCCGCACCGGCACTCGAACCCCATCAGCCCAACCTTCCGCCCGCACGCCGCGCACCGCCTCTTCGTCCCTCGCCCGCTCCCCTCCTCCTCCTCCTTGGCGTCCGTAGCTGTCACCTCACCAGGCTCTGCAGCCGAGAACGATGACGAGCGGGTGGTGGTGACCGCGGCCGTCTCCGCTGCCGGCTCGGTGATGCTGTCGCGGAAGCACTTGGAGCAGAGGTTCCCGGTGGCCGGGGAGCCGAAGAAGCCGCAGTTGTTGGCGCAAGGGACCGGGTTCTTGCTGCTCCCCTGCTCCATCGTTGGTGCGGCAGGTGGTTGGGAATTGGACGGGGCGTGTGCCGCTCGGTGCGGTGCGGGAGACTTCGGGAAGACGGGTCGAACTCGAGTGGGCGGGTGAGGCGCGCGAGGTTGTTACGTGTTTTAAGCGGGAATGCAGACCGTGACTGACAGACGGGGGTATCTCAGGCCTGTTCGTTTTCTGCTCTCTAAAAATTACACCCATCACATTAAAGAGAATCTTACTATTTAATAAGATTTTTATTAATTTAATAATAAAACCTATGTCACGATCCTTCCTCTAATTTGCGAGACGAATCTAATGATCCTAATTAATCTATGTTTTGCTACGATGATGCTACAGTAAACATCTTCTAATAACACCATAATTACCCTCGTTGGATTCGTCTCGTGAATTAGATAGAGGGGTCTGCAATTAGTTTTGAGATTAGACTTTATTTAATACTCCAAAATGATAAAATTCTCTTTGATAATTATATATCTGGAAACGAACAGGACCGATCTCTAGATGGTGCGCGGCTCGTGTTTATATTCTTTACTACCTCCATCCGAAATGTAAGGATTTGTTGACTTTCAGATTTTAGGTTTGACCACTCGCCTTATTTAAATTTTTTATAAAAATATTATTTATCTTTTTATAATTTGTTCTATCATTGGATATCATTGGATATATTTTAAGTATTACTTATCAAATTTTGTATTTATATAAATATTTTGAATAAGACAAATTGTCAAACATAAAAGCTGAAAGTCAACAAATCCTTACATTTTTAGACGGAGGGAGTAGAAAGACGGGTGAGACCAGCAGAGTGCATTCTCGTGTACTACTGTACAAGTTTCTCAGACAAACATTAGACTTGCTCAATTTTTTTAGATAATGAAAACAATTAAAGTACACTGGTTCTCATTATTAGAAGGAACACAGTCATCAACTGACTGCCAAATGAGAAACAAAATCAAGAAGAGTCCGATCTATTATTAAACTCCCACCCATCAACTTACTCGTAAACTTACTCGTAAAACGATGATAAAGATCAAACACTAAGCTCAACTCAGTCTAAAATTTAAGATACGTGGAAACTCAAAAAGTTATAACAGTGAAGGAGCTCCGGGGCTCTGTGTAATCATGAGTGGCGGAGGACGCGAAACATTATCGTCTTCCTTCATTCACCTTTCACTTTGACCTTGCAAGTTTATCATTCGTTTTGTTTTCTTCTTAAAAAAATAGTATAACATACATGCACTGATAATCACCTTCATAATTAAGCCTTCATATTTCTAGTGCTCTGTCTATTGACCGCACACTTCTGTCTATATCATGCAACCTATCGAAGATTTCGTGCAAAGCTCTCAAAACACTATTTGTAAAAAAAAAGTAGAGCATACATAATATGGAAGTTGTATTGCATTATGTCTCTGCACCAAAATATTAATGCAAGACACGAGGGGAAAAAAAGGTCTATCTAGATTTCTAGTGACTGAAACTTTGCTGATGTTTTAGTCACTTTCTTCGGTTATTGGATGATGATTCAACCATACACAATTGTTATTCACTTGTGTAAAAAACTTATTTTAAAAAAACAAAAATGTTCCACACAAGAACAAATTGTTCTAGCAGTACTGTTTCATTGTACCAACGGTACATTCTCATTGTTTCCGTAGTATAATTTCATTGTATCGAAAATCTAACTGGACTAAATGCAAAATTTCAGTTAACCGAATAATAAAATCTGTGATGGGTCAGTATTTGTATTGGCAATATGTTTTGTAAATCATTGAACATTTTTCATGAACTTTCTAACTGATGGGTCCATTAAGTTGTGAAAGCAGACCTGCATGGGACTCAAGAAATTATCTTATTCGGGATCAATTCTTATTTGCAATTGTAGTTTTCTCTTAACAATCCTTATTTGCATCATAAAATAAAAAGTATGTGATGCATCTACGAGTCTGCCATACATAGAAAAATTATATTTAAAATATCATATTTAAATAAAAATATGCATCTACATGTGACTCCCTTGGAGCACTTAGAGCAAAGCATGGAGATAAAGTTTCAAAATCATATTTATAATAAGTTATAAAAAATTATAAAACTTGACAAACATGTAGTTGATGTGGTAAAAAAATATGCACACAAAATTGCAACTCTAAATTCAACTTCATCTAAACATAGAAAATTAACATATCATAGGAACATCAAGAAAAAAGATAAAATACTTAAAGTTCATCTTCCTCTGTGATTTCTCAATTTTATATATTTTTAGTGAAGTTGAATTTATAATTTGAACTTTATGTATATTTTTCACTATATAAACTATGTACTCCGTATATGCTAATTTTAATAAATTTTTAAAACTTATATAACTTTTCTCACAAGGGAGTGGGTTCGTTCCCTATGTTACGAACACCGACAAAGCATATCTAACATCATTTCTTATTGACACATTACCAAAATCATGTTAAAAAGTGCTTCTAGCTATTGATGTAGACACGTTTAAAAAACTAAGCAATATAAATGTGACTAGAAGGTTTTTTTCTTGTAGTGGATTGGGCTATTAAACGTGACCAAAACTTCAAAGCATAAGTTCGTGTGACTATCAAAACTTGGATTGGAGATGACACAATTAACGTGTATCTAGGTACAGATCACGCTGACAACGGTTTGGGTTGGAACCGGTTGCAATAGTTCGGTTTTCGCTTTGGGTCCATTTGGTTTGGTCGAAACGGGTCCACATAATTGAATGGTCTGGTTTGGTTTGGTTGCACTCGTATCAGTTTGGGTTCAGTTTGATTTGGGGCCAAATAGTTCGGGTCCAAGCGGTTTGAACCCATGGTTTCACACCGGTTCTCAGTCCATGACTTAGTAGGAGAGACCGCTCCTCGTTCAAAATCTTCCGTCTCGGCTCTCTCTTGCCTCTCTATCGTTGCGTCTCTCTCCGGCCTCTCCGCCGCTCCTCTCGCCCGCATCAAGATTCAAGCATGAGCTGCTCCTCTCCTCATCCGCCGCTAAACACGAGCGGTCGGGCTAGGGTTAGCTGCCGCGGCGGCATCCCCGGTTCCCTCCACGATCGGCGGTGGCGGACGCGGCACTCCCTTCCATTTGACTCGCGCTAGCGCTCCCTTCGTTATTCAATCAGCAACAAAGATTAGGTTGTACGTATGTGTTAGCAATCGTTGGCAACAAAAAAAATGAAATATTGACAGTCAAACCATAGACTAAGGCTCTTCTCGTAAACATGCTCCTCGGCTCGTCGCCCAGGCCGTCGGGGTGACCACCCAACTTCCGAAGTGAAGAAAACGGTTTCAGCCCGTTACCAGGAGCTGGTTTCAAAATACAGTTCCGCGCATGGATTGGTGTGAACTGGGCTCATTTTTCCTTCGGTTTGGTTTGGTCCGGTTTTCAAACATTTTCTAATGGGCTAGTTTGGACTGGTGGACCGGTGGGATAGTAAATAGTTTGGTTCGATTTATAGTCCAGTTTTCAGCCCGTTGACAGTGCTAGGTACAGAGAACGTGATGGATATCTCTTGCATGACACATAGGCCAAACTTAGTGAGGATAAGGGGGCCATGCCCCCCCCCAACAAGAACAACAACATATTGTTTATTTAAAGTTATTTATGAGATATATGAGTAAGAAATAATACCTACAAGTAATTTTTATTGGCCTTTGGAGATATACCTTCGCGCTACTTAGAATGTAGAATATCATGTTTATATTCAACAATTTCTACACTTGTTAATGACCTTCATAAAAAATATTTCTTGTACAAACCAATAAATGTGTAACAATAATTTGGTCCAGAGAATTATTGGCCTATAGTAAGCTTTTTATACTGGCAAAGAAATAAATAGTGCATTGCCAATGGAATGTAATAGGGGGATCTAGCTTTTATAAGAAGACAAACAAGAACTGTGAACTCAAAAGAAGCTTAGACCGGCATCTTTCTACCGAACCACCTCAGAATTTCCAAAGCAAGGAAAATTACATACTATACATATTCCAAGCCTGGGTTGACATTAACTAATTGTGTCGGATAGAAAGCTCTCATCACTATCTTTTCACAGCAATACACAATTGACAATTAATTACATTGCTTCAAACAACATTAATAGTGAATCATTTTCTCTCTTTTTTAAAACAAATCTCCACGATATTGTGCACATTTCATCATTAGACAATTGCCAATTAAATTACATCAGTTCTGATCACACTATTACTGACCCTGTTTTTTTTACATGTACCATTGGATCTGCGTTCTACACAGTAACTGACGTAAGGATTAATGAAACTAAAGTATAACAATGTCTGCTTTATAACACAAAAGTAGTTGTGACTCATTCACAATCTAGTTACCTAGTAGTATGTAAGAACCACTTAACCACAATTTTCACTGTTCTTCTATTGTATTCACCTATGGTTTTCAATATATATGACTCCACAGGACAGTTTTTCCTAATCTCATTCATATATTAAAACCGCTGGGACGGGGTAAGAAGCAAGCTATAGGGTTTACTTTTGATCGGGTCAAGAGGCACCAGTGTTTCTCCAGAATTTCTATATCTTTCAGCTGATATGCACGAGTTTTAAACAACAACAAGCTCATCAGAACGTTGTGAGAGCAGTATTTGCACAATGCAACAGTGATACTGGGAAATGGATCTTACCTTTTCATCGTCCATGGAGATAACTCTATCGGGATCGTACATGCTACAAAAATCTGGGTGTTCCTATAAAACAGGGATCGTTTATGTGATGCCAAGCTAACAAAATGAACCAACATTTCGATATGAAACGAAATGGCGAGGGAAAGCTATTAAATTCAGGATACTGTACAGCAAAATGATAGGCAGACTCTCTTTTTACGTCCTTGCAGCACTTACTTTTACCTAGGGATGGCAATTCGGGGCCGGGTACCCGAAACCCGGCGGATACCCGATCCGATGGGGCCGGGTATGGGACTGATTTTTTACCCATGGGTGAGACCCGTATCCAACCCGGTTTGATTCAGGTACGGGGCGGGTTTATTTTCTCACCCACGGGTGACCCGTTGAGCACCCGAAAACAGCCCACCAACGTTTGTTAGCCCAGTCCACTAGGTTGTGTAGCTACAATACACCTCCCATCCAACAACAGGCTCAACAAATACGGCCCACGTTCCATTTCTTTTCTAAAGCCCATCCACACGTAAGTCACTCTACCAAGAAGCCCACTAGTAAATATCAACAAAACAAAAGAAGCCCACCAATCCAGTAGCAGGGGATAAACCCGATGGGTACCCGATACCCGCCCGAAACCCGACGGGTTCGGGCACGGGTGTGAATTTTTACCCATGGGTCCGGATCCGGGTCTAAAATTTTACCCGCGGCCTATTTGCTGACGGGTGGGTATTTGCTATACCCGACCCGAACCCGACCATTGCCATCCCTACTTTTACCAGTTTACGTGCAGTGGAACCCCGTGTGCGTTGGGCACCTAAGAGGGATTGGGCCTTCTTTTGCAGGACGCAGGCCTATTACCTCGTTTTGACTGATCGGTAAACGCGGGGAAATCCTACTAGCCCATAGACGGGTAAATGGGCTGGGTCCTCTGCTCTGCATATACAGGCCTAGTGACCCAAAACTTTGGGCTGCTATATGCGTAGGTTTGGGCTACTATCCGGCCATGGCCCAGGCTGACTACTGCCGCCTCATTGTACAGCATAATATTGGGTTAGTTTTCTTTAGCGAGTCCAGACCGCCGTTAATTTGGATTTAGAACTTAAGAGCCAGGGAGCAAAGAAAAGTCCCAAGCAGCAGTAATAAGTGACTCTATTTCCAAGAACCGCGACTCTGATCAGCTTTGTGGCGAACAAGAAAAGCTCGCTGGGGGACGCGACACTGCCCTGCAAAGTTCCCAGAGTCCCATCCCTCGTACGACGACGTCTCGTACGCGACCAAATTAACACCACGAGCAGTACGTTGAACGGGCACCTTTCCCATGCGCGTGCCTGCGGCGAGCGGTGCGTTGTCCAATAGCGCCTCGTACTGGCCCTGCGCCTCCTGTTGCCCCTTGTCCTCTCGGTCCAGGCAAGGAGCGGCACAAGCGAAGTAAGTGGCGTTAAAGGCGGCGCGCGCAAGACATGCCCGCGCGATCGGCCTCTCGACGAGCACACTTTTCTTTCGAAGGAAACCGAGGCGCGCCGGTGCCCGTACCGGGCGTCACGGACGGGGACGGAGCTGGGACCGATTAAACTAACCGTCCGTCCGAGGCAGGGCCAACGAGCCACGGCGCCCACCGCGAAAGATTCCAGTGAATTCCTACCCGTCCATCCCGTGCGTGCGCGAGCGAGCGCGTACATCATCGTCCATCTCCGGTCCGTGCGGCGCGCGCGTGAGGCGAGCCCGGCCGACCGCACGTGTGGTTCCGGCGGGGTCGCAGCTGGAAGCCCGCATGAGCCAGCGGCCGCTGTCCCCCGCTGCACGTGCGGCCTGTCGGTGCCTGCCCGGGGTCCGTCATGACAAGCGCGCGTGCACACCAAGCTACGAGACCTTATTAATCGCCCGAGATCAAGTAGTTCGTACTAACCAGTGGCATGATTGTTAATCGGTCTCGATAGAGAAAGGAGAAGTACATGCGTGTCTTAGTTGCACTGTCATATCATATTAGTACACTGGCAGTAGGGCATCGCGTCCCGTGTGCAAACTGGCGCTCACAGATATCGGAATGGCATTGGAGCGTGGAAGAGGGAGGAGGAGCTGGACCAGCTGTGAGTGGTTGCCGGATTTGACCAGACGAGCGGCCGAGGCATATACGGACGGACGGAGGAGGAGTTGCATGTGCGCGCGGATTGCTTACCGACGTGGGAACTTCCGTGGTGCCAGCCAGCTGCATCTGCATCTGCCGCGGGGAAGCTGCGAATCACCTTCCTGTTGCTGCGTGGTCCGTATAGTATTCGCACCGCGCGCGCGGGGCGTTATTAACGTCTTCCTCTGTCCTGCCACTACCGAACAATGTCCGTGTAATCAATCGCACAGCGCGATCGGCCGGGCACCTAGTTTTCCGCGTACTCATAGCACTGTAGCTCTTCACTCACGCACGTACTGACAAAAATTAGTTAGTGACCGGTGAGAGTGTACATCGACATCGTGTCATACTGCCCATCGGAAAAGAATAACTCTTTGCCCCAAACGCAAGCACACACACAAAAAGAAGTCCGGAATCATTCGATGCGCATCATGTCTCTTCTTCCGAGCTGATCGATGATGGATGGCTACGTCGACCGAAAACTACCACCCCCACGCGCGCGATGGATGGCGTGCTGTGTACGTGCGACGGAGCCGTGCTTGGCGGCTTACTCACCACTCGTTTTCTGCCGTGCGGATATGCAAACGCAAAGGATCGTTTTCTGTTTTGCGGATAAATACGCAACCGCAGGGTATCGCGCGTGCCGGCCGGCGCCTGTACGCCTTTATCTTTTGAGGTCCCCGTCGTCGGCGGCCTCTTGGCCTAGCTCTTGTGGATAGAGAGCGGACCGGGAAACGGATAACGCCTTTTTCGCGGTGGTGATGTGTGCGTCGTCGTGACTCGTTCCCGGAATCAAACTGTGACTCCAGGCACGGAATCTCCTCATCAATTTTACTGCCTCTTATACTGCGCTGCGCACGCGGAATCGCTCTTGTATCGGAGAGAGAGAGATGCAGATGAGCGACGCATGCGGGAATCTCTTCTCTTGGCTGAATCTTCAACGCCGTTCCATAATAATCTTTCTGAGAGGAAACATTTTTTTCAGAGGAAACGTTCCATAATACTGTACTGTAATCTCGCGAAGGCGAAGCCCATGTTGCGCTTTGGATAGTTCCATGATTCCGCATGTCAGTGCCGAAGCGAACTGAGGGACGGCATGCATGTGCAACGTACTGCTCATCCTTGCAGATTGATCCCCGTACTGTGCGGTACAAGTAGCGTCCGCAGTCCTATGGCAAGGCGACACCGGAGGACGCATGCACGGGACGATTTTGATGATGCGTCAAGCCCCGTGGATGATGCGCCCGCGTCACGTGTGCAAGAAACAGGATACATCCTGACGCCGGAAGAAGAGAGAAGAAGGCAGTAGCGCAAGTTGGCGAGAGAGAGGAGTGGGCGGGACAGGTCATGTGAGGACGGAGCGAGAGCCCGCGCGTGTCTGCTGGGGAAGCGTCCGCTCCTACCTGGGCTGCCCCGCTGGGCCTCGTCCGGCCATGTGCTCTTTTTTCTTTTCAATCTCCGTCTCGGAATTGCACGGCTTCCATCTCAAAATTTGACAGGGGCGACTAGTTTATGCGCGCGACACGTGATGTGTTGAGTCAGATGAGTTTGTTTATCCCAAGCCTACTACTAGTCCTAGGAACCTAGGTTCCGTTCCCTGTAAGTACAGGCCTGACGCCGCAGCCGCCAGCCTGCCTCCTCTGCCCTATGTCCTGCGATACCGTTGCCGCGCGTGTTGGGCGGACGTGGCACCCAGATCGCCAAAATGTTTTGGTTATCTATAGTACTACATGTCACTGACGCTGCACCGTACAGTACGAGGAACATCGTGTTCTTCAGCGAGATGTCACCTCCTCCTCCACCCGGGCCTGCCTTAGCCGAGTCTCCATCCGGCGGTGCGTCAGAGGTAGAGCGCGGTGCTCCATCACGGTGTTCCTCGTCCAACAGGCAAACAAGACACAGCCCCATCCGTTCGCGCCGCCTGTTCCTCCCTCGTCGTACCACCGCGACACCGACGGCCAACCACACCACACGCGCGCACGAGATTACACGCTGATATGCCTGATGGCGGGCACACACCGTCAATCACGCAACGCTAACACGCTCCGATCCAAACACGTCGTAGCAGTACCCATCGACCACCAAACGAAACCTGGCCGGTCACTTCGCTGTCCGCACGGGCCGCGTGCAGGTTGGCACCAGCGACCTCACCGGCCCCTCCCCGGCTTATTAAGCTTGCGCATGCACGCGACGGCGACCTGTGCGGGGGATACGGCGGCAGCGGCGCTGTCCCGACGGGGGCCTCGACGACGACGACGTCCCACCTGTGCGGTCGTGCCCGCCAGGTTACCGTCGTCGCAAAGCCAACTGGCCCACGCCCCGCGCGACTACTCCCAGAACATGACAAACTTTCCCGTCAAGTGCCATGCGTGCGGTCAGAGGTACCAGATGCCATGATGCCAGCCGCTCGTGTGGCTCGTCCTCAATTTGCTGATCGACCCGGAGGAGCAGGCCACATTGGAGCCATGTTTGTTGCCTCCAACACTGACGGACGGACGAGCGCCCGGCCGGGATACCACTGTCGCCAAAAGTTGGGTGCGTGCACGCTCTCCCTTTTCGCTTGCCACACGAGCGAGCGAGCGAGCTAGGCCATCATCGAGTTCTCTCTGGACATGGGGGGAATATAGTGCGAACATAGTAGGACCTAATTATGGCATTATCATAGTGAAAAGCTGCGATTGCACTCGGAAAGGTAAAGACGCTGGCCAGAAGATGGTGGCTCCTTGTCTCGTCGCGTGTAATCTAATCTACATGTCGCTCCCCCATCCTTAGCCCATGATTGTTTGTCTCTTCTGATGCACTTCACCGGATTATAATTAGTCCCGTGTATTGTTTTTCCGCCCCAAAGACGCCGCGCTCCACTCCCGGAAAGGAGGGCTAGTGACAGTACGCTACGCAATTGAAAAACATGCTTCCCGAAAAGATATGATTAACAACAAAGGAGGAATGACTAGTTAATTAATTAATTAAACAACTGCTACCCGGTTGTTTAATCATCATTGTCATCATGGCGCCGTGCGCTGCATCTCTCTCGATGGTTTTGGCGGGCTTCCTTTTGAAGTAGAAGACGAATAATAATAATAATCATCCATTGAATTGGAATCGTGAACAGGATCGTATGTCGTACTAGACTAGGATACCATTATTTTCCCTAACTAACGCTGCACCGAACGGAATTATACATGCTCCTACTGTTTCGGCGGAGAACCCGGCCGGCCGTCGCATCAGACTAAAAGATTGGAGGGACGGCAGCGCCGGTCGACCGATGGAGCCCTCCACTTCTCGCACTTGTTTTGTTTGTTCGTCATACCTTTTCCGCCGTCTGGTTTGAGTTTAAGCCGCCCTGTACGTTGAAACTATATATAAGGTCATGATGATTATGGGGTCATGGAGTCGGTTAACGACCGTTGTTTCTAGTACTACTAGTAGTACTTGATAGCCCACGTGAGTATTAAATTCTTGGTACAGATGAAACCTAAGCTGCTGTTAAGTTTGAATTTAAAGTGTCACTCGATTCCAAAACAGAGGTCCGTTTGCACGACACAACAAAGGGGCACACAGGTGAGCCTGGCGCAGAAGAACCCAGTGAATGGAACGGAGAGGAGAGGGTTTCCCGTTTGGCTGCTAGCTCGCGGCCCGGCAGTGGTTGGAACGGATTGGACACGGAGAACGGGACACCTCGCGCGCACGGGTGCATCATTAAAACGGCGTTGGCCAGTTGCGCGGCCCCCGGATTCCGTCGCCCGCCACGGGAAACCCGGCAGCAAGCAACAGGATTGATCGCGACGCCCACCGCCTCTCGCTCTCAGGAGGCCGGCCGGCGGCGCGACGTACACTGAGCTTCTCCGCTCTCATGACGTGGCCGGTCGGATCCGGTGCGACGAGATGCAACGCAAGCAAGCGGCGATCGAGCTGGCGGCCAACCGTGCGCATGTGTGGGCCGGGTGAACGAGCTGACCGCACGGTTGCCTTCGATGGCGACGTCGCACCCATCCGTCGTTCCGGCTCTGCTCGTGTGCCTCTGCGCGATGCCGACTGCCCGTCGCTTCACGCGGAGCTGCCCCTTTTCCTGCGTAAACACGTACCCGTCTTCTCGAGAATTCGGCCAGTGCGGCGTCGTGTCAAAAAGAAAAATGATAAACACTCCCCATATGTTTATTAATCGTGGAAAAAGGAAAATGAGGAACGCATGGCTCGAGACCCTGATCGACGAAAGTCTTTTGGCGCGTGGAAAGGCCGGGACACGTAAATCTGGAAGAAGCAGCAGCTTTCCTGAGTAGTAATTACGGAGGCCATAAGCAACCCCCAAGTTCAAAGCAATTCCATCACGGCGAAAGTGAAGCTCGCCCCAGAAGTCTTCTTCAATCGGGCAGCCGTACTTCGAGACCAGAAAAAAAAACAGTGCGCATAGCTGGCAATCGACCTCCCTATCTCGTGTGTTGGGAGCTGAATCATCAGCTGCTAATTAGGCTAACAAAGGTTTTCTCCGCGCTCCACGAGAGGCAACGCAACAATAATAGTAAAGGGCGATAGCGCCAGTCGTGATGCGGTTCCTGTCACCGGGAGATCCAATTTCGTCAAAAGAAGGCGTGCGGGATTAGTCAGTCGTTCGTGGGCGAGAGATCGCGGAGTGGCGCAAATCTGTCGCGCGGCGGTTGGCCCCATTACTAAAAGGGAGACTTGTGTGTTGACCCGACTAATCAAATTAGCAGAGCATGTGCTTAGCAAACCTTTGGATTGTTATTATCACTGTGTATATCCGCTCGACGTTCGAAAGCTGCGCGATTTAAGAATGGCGTGTGCGTCCGGCTGGGAGATCTGGCTTGGTAGTTGCGGATCATAAACAAATCAGAGTCAGAAGAGAAATCAAAGGGAACTACCAGAGGTCAGTTTCGAGTGTAGCCTTTTCCGGAGTGATCATTGGGTTGGTACGAGCCTTATCATCGTCTGCTAATGAAGCTAAATCATGCCACCATTATCAAGTCCAGCTCTGATCTCGGCCTTACTAGCTAGTAGGACATTCCAATGTGTCACGTCCACTTGCACGCTCGAATTTTTGTGAGTGTTTAATCACGTATTTTATAGTACTCGAGTCGTCCCCTGATCCTGCCGATACGTGATAGTACAGTGTACGTGCAGGTCAATGCTGGACTAGTTGCATCACAGCTTAGACCAGCCGAGCCGATCGATTGATACGCCCGTGTATGATGACTGCATCACGATATGCCGCGCCAGCCTATGCATGTCGGAACGGTAACTCCAACGGCCGGCTAGCTAATCGTGATCTGCTCCGGTCAATCAGCTCGGAAAATTGAAACAGGGCAAGGCGTGGCGAGATCCGTTCGACGGCGACAGCTCTCTCCCATGCAACCAACGGCTTAATCGGTGCTTATTATACTACTATAGTGTCAAATTAACGTTGTGTTTTAGTTGATTATATTGCGGCGTTTGTATAATCCGCGGCCGCCGCGCACGTCTGCTGCCGCCGATCCGCGCGCGATCTCGCTTTGGGCACGCTGCTGGGACGGAAAAGGCACCGACGCGTAGGTGCGCCGAAGCGCAGGGTCCGTGGCAAAGCGGGCGCGGGGCCCGGCCGGCCGGCAAACGGATCGCCAGGGGATCGGACGGCGACTGTGCGGTAAGGCCGGGGTGCGGATCTCGATCGCGCCGGCAATGGCGGTGCGCTGTGCGGCGGCGGTGTATACGCACAGTGTACTTGCCTGGGCCGTACAGCAGGCGTGTCGTCCTTGCATCTTGTTGCTGCTGCTCACTGACTCATCGGAGCGTCGCGAACAGTCCACGGCCGGACCCGAGGGGGATGTTTTTTGCGGGGAGCAGCAGCTTTCGCTCCGCACCCGGCTACAGTAAGCACCAACACCTCTGCCTCCCTGGCACACGCACGCGCAAAGTGTGTGTGAACCGCGTCCGGGTTCGGGCTCGGCCAGCCTAGGATAGTGCCGCATTGCTTTTCCGGAGATCTGCAATGATGCCCAAATCCATGCATGGGAGGGCAGATGAGGGAAAGTAGTAGCAGTCGGGACAAAACGGGCGTCATCATCACCACATTACATTACACGAACAAAGCGCTGCGTGCGCAAATAGCGGCGTCTTATCTGTGCTAATCAATCAAGCCGTCGTACTAGATGCCTTCCGGAATTTCCTTCGCGTTGCTTGTTGACCGTCGAAGGGCCCAGCCACGTGTCCAGTTAACCCGTGGACGGATCAGAAAGGCGCCGCGCGCCGTGCTGTGGCAGGAGTGTCATCCATTCAAGCCCCAGGTTGATCATACACATGGACCAGCGGGAGGAGGAGGTCCCGGACGACGAGCGACCTTTTTTTTCTTGTTGCAGTTGCAGTTGCATGGTGGATGGGCGCAGGCTGCCATTGCTACAGCAGCAGAGGCTCACGCAGCTTTACCCCCACATTCATGGGCAGCATTCATGCCGCGTGGTAAATGCCTGCCGCGAAGAGCCGGCACGAATAACCCGGGATCTTCGTTTGACCTAGTCGCATGTAGCGTCCGTCTGTCACTCACTCGGAGGAGGAGAGGACTCCTTCCTTCCATCCTTCCTTCCTTGAGCTAGCAATGCAACGCAATGCAAGCTGCGATTTTGTTCACGCCCTGATGCTAGTAGCTAGCTAGATCGGCTCAGCCGCGGCCAGTCACTGTGCCATGATAACCCTGTCCCTGGGTGCCCTACATGTCCTCTCTCCCAGCACTCGCAGACGAGGGTGCCACCCACTGCCGAGAGCGGGGCCATCGCCACATGATGCCGTGCCACACCAAGTGAGAAAAACGCCACCACCAAGTACGCGCGGGCATGGGCACACTGTTTGCGAGAAAGGCGTGTAGTACAAATTAACAATGCAACGAATGCTCCGTGCAACCTGCTAACTCGGCTTGCCGCATTACTTGTAGCAAGAAGAATCAGGCCGGCCAATGTGCCGCGCCTTTTCGTTTACTTGATGAAACAGAATTTACTAGTAGCTTTTACACTTTGGAATTTAGATTCGATTCATAAAAGACAAAAGGTACCCGCCAAAAATATAACCGTTTTTACAATCGCGAGTACTAATAGTAGCCGGTACGTAGGGCGCAAAATCTTTCAACGCGCAGTAGCAGTACCATTCTCTCGGCCACAAAACAGGGCTGTAAATTGGCAAACCGATAAAACAGTACTTGCGCCGCTTCAATTGCCACCACATGATGTGGTATGGACTCTGAAGCGGGAGGGGAGACAATCGAACCACATGGTGGTACCGCGGCAGCGCACTGGTGCAAAGCGGAGGGGGCGAGTGATGATAGCACTGGGACGAGCCGATTCAAGGCAGTGTGCTCCAAAAGACCAAAACTATGCAGGCAGGGAGATGGCCCGCGCCCTTGTGGTGATGTCAGAGACCCCCTTTCAGAGGCACAGTTTGTCAATGTCACCAAAGGCCTATGTAAGCTTTTTCAGACTTTGTGTTGTGTCATTGTGTGTGTCTTCTCCATCGTTTTGGAGCTGCCTGTGGCCAAACCACATCGAACCTTTCTCTCAGCTCCTCCGGGACGGTGAAATGAAACCCTCGGTCGAATAAAGAAAATGGCTTGTCTCGCACTAGCAGAATTTCTTTCGACCAGAGAGATAGTACTAGTACATTTTAATAAATTCATTCATGACCTTTTACCATCTTGACAGCAAGTACAATCTCGACAGCTGGTACTACTTGTATAAACCATCTCGTGGGAAACAAAAACCAGAGCAAGGAACACATTGCGAGCTCACATCTTGAAACCATACATTTCAATATCTCTAGCCCCTCTTGAAATCTGAAGGAATCTGCATGCATGCCAGTGTGCCACTTACTTGCGCGACACAGATCAATAGATTAACAGCCCCCAAGCATCGGAAACAGCACCATGCAACTATAATATCCAGCAGGATTATAATAAGGTCGGGAGCCATGTTACCTAAGTGCTTAAGATAATCAGAGAGGACAAAAAATGCTTAGGGGAACCTTTGACCAACTAAAGGCTAAGCTAAGCCCTCCCCCATCTTGATGATTTGAAGCCAAAGCAAGCCCCAAAAAAATTGAAAGGGAAGTGTGGTGCGCAGCGTGAGTGCGTCTTCTTGTGGGTGTGTGTAACTGCGCCTGACCCTACACTAGCAAAGCCATGCGTTACCTCACATGGGAACAGGAGCTGTGTCAGCCTCTTGACTGGCCCCCTTGGCGGTCTTTTGCTGTTCATCGTGGCCATGCTGCTCCTTCACTGCTTCTCAGATTCGGATGATATTTCCATGCGTGCTTGATCAAGTCTGCTGAATCTGCAATAATGTTCACGTACAAATAGATAGTTCGATTGACACCACGGTTGAACAGCATGAAAGTAGAGTTTGAGAAATGGAGCCAAGACGATTTTGCACTGACGAAAAATCACCATTTATATATGTACATACACAGCTCTTACTGAAGCGTGATGAGAAGAGATGGGCAAAGCTGGAAAAAAGAGAAGAAACAAAAATAACCTACTCCCATAGGTACATAACAACTTCAACTGACGAAGCTACAAGGGAAAACTTTTGTCTTGTACCATCATAAGGGAATGCTAAGCTCATGAAGAAACCTCAAATGGTATCACCTGACAAACTGATTCCTACCGGCATTTTGCCTCTGGACTGGTCGTGTGTAGCTGCCACACCGCGGGCAGCTTCTTGCGTGTCGGCGGTCTTTCTAATCTTTCTCATCCTTGTCTTCCTTGAGGGTCGTCATGTCTACAAGGCCGAAACCTCCACCATCGATCGAGCCGGTGCAAGCCGAGGAACTCTTGGAGTCGACCGTTGAGCCAGCCTGGATCTCCTTGAACATTGCCATGATCTTCATCATCGTTGGTCGTTTCGATGGCCGATTATCCAAGCAGGCACAGGCGATCTTCAAGTGCTCCAGCAGCTCAAGCTCCAGGGTTGGATCTTCCTTCAGCAGCTCAGGATCAAACACATCGCTGATATTCACCTTTGTGTGTTGCTTCACCCATTCCACAAGATTACTGTCCTCGCCAAAGTCCGTCGAGTCGGTGGGTGGTTTCCCGGTGAGCAGCTCGAGCAATACAACACCATAGCTGTACACATCACCTTTGGTGGTGCATCGGAAGCTCTGGTAGTACTCAGGCGGCACATACCCTGGTGTTCCGGCAAGTGTAGACACACTCAGGTGTGTGTCCACCACATTCACCGTCCTGGCCATGCCAAAATCAGATACCTTTGCTTCCAATTGCTCATCAATAAGCACATTGCTTGACTTCATGTCTCGATGGATGATATGCGGAATGCAATTGTGATGGAGGAATGCCAACCCCTGGCTGCCCCTACAGCTATCTTCCGCCGTGCCGCCCAATTCAGCTTCACCCCAACCTTCTTGCGGTCGTGTAACACATCCTCCAAGCTTCCATGCTTCATGTACTCATATACCAGCAGCCTCTCCTCACCAACCTTGCAGTAGCCGAGGAGCGGAACAAGATTGCGGTGCTTGATCCTGCCAATGGTCTCCATTTCTGCAGTGAACTCCCGGTCACCCTGGCCACTTACGTGTATCAGCTTCTTGATTGCAACAATCCTCCCATCCTTGAGCTGAGCCTTGTAAACATCGCCAAAACCACCGGATCCAATTAAGCTGTCATTGTGGAAGCCATTCGTTGCCTCGAAGAGATCATTCAAGGTGAGCTTCTGCAGGTTCTTCTCAAACGCAGCAAGATTGATGCTGAGGGCATTGGTACCCGAGAGCCTCCAATTGGAGATGGCGGTACCAGAATGCGACCGGCTATCAATGTATATGTCGCGGGCAGTGCTGGCCTCCTCATTCTTCTGCTTCCGCTTCTTGCTCTCTATTGCTATGATGATCAGCCCAAATATACAGAAGAGGGAGAAGAGGATTCCCATGGTAACAGTACCTGCGAGTGTTCCTTTCCTCCGTTGCGAGTGGCCGTCACCAGATGAACCTTGCCTGGCACTGGAATCACATTTCGGCAGCGGGAAGCCACAAAGACCAGAGTTGTTTTCATACTGGGTTGGGGGGAATGTGGCGAGGGAACCAAGCGTGGGAATCGACCCATTGAGCAGATTGTTGGACAGGTTGATCTCCGATAAGGACAGTGAGGAGAAAGAGCCGGGGATATTCCCTTCCAGCTGGTTGTGAGACAGGTCGAGCACGGCGAGCTTCTTGGCACCCGCTAGGTCGGACGGGATGACGCCGGACAGGAGGTTGTGGCCGAGATTCATGATCATGAGGTAGTACATGTTCCCCAGCTCCTTGGGGATCTCCGAGTCGAGCTGATTGAAGGACAAATCGAGGAAGATCATGGATCCGTTCTTGTTGAAGGTGTACTCCGTGTTCCCCATGTACATCCTGGTGAAGTTGCAGAGCTTCTTGCTGGGCATCCGGCTGAGGTCCTCGGAC
This sequence comes from Chloris gayana, assembly GCA_031894775.1. Taxonomy (NCBI): domain Eukaryota; kingdom Viridiplantae; phylum Streptophyta; class Magnoliopsida; order Poales; family Poaceae; genus Chloris; species Chloris gayana. The sequence goes on along the minus strand of JAUNZO010001897.1, from coordinate 5,285 downwards.
CGGATGCTGGTGAACTCGAGCAGGCTCCCTTGCCGCGGCACTCGCTGCTGAGCTCGTCGTTGCGAAGGTAGACGTACGGGCGGCCAATGACGAGACCGACATCCATCTTGCCGGACTGCTTGGCCAGCTCCGGCGGAATGGAGCCGTTGAGCAGGTTGCTGTTGAGGTCGAGCCAGACGAGGCTCTGGCAGTCGCCGAGCTCGGGCGGTATGGGGCCGGAGAAGGAGTTGTTGCTGAGCTTGAGGATGGCGAGGTTGCTGAGCTGGCCGAACCAGGAGGGGATTGGGCCGGACAGGCGGTTGCTGGCCAGGGATATCCAGTTGAGCTCCTTGCACTTGGCGAGGTCCGGCGGGATGGCGCCGGTGAGGCCGTTGTAGTCGAGGATGAGATGCTCGAGCTTGTGCATGCTGGCGAGGGAGGGCGGTATCTCCCCCTGGAGGTCGTTCTGCCAGAGGATGAGGTCCCGGAGGTTGCCGAGGTCGCCGACCGAGGCCGGGAGCGAGCCGTTGATGAGGTTGAGGCTGAGGTCGAGCGACTCGAGCCTGGTGCAGTTGGAGACGGCGTCGGGGATGGCGCCGGTGAGGTAGTTGTTCTGGAGGTAGAGCATGCGGAGCGCGGCGCTGGGGTCGCGGCAGAGCGAGGCGGGAATGGAGCCGGAGAAGGTGTTGGAGCTGAGGTCCAGCACCTCGAGCTCGGGCAGCGCGGCGAGGGTCTCCGGGACGGTGCCGTTGAAGTGGTTGAAGGAGAGGGAGAGCACGGCGAGGCGCTGCAGCCCGGCGAAGGCGTCGGCGGGGAGGTCCCCGGAGAAGTTGTTGTTGGAGAGGTTGAGCGCGAGGAGCGAGGGGAGGGCGGCCACGTCGGGGGGAAGGCGCCGACGAGGTGGTTCCCGGAGAGGTTGAGCGCGTGGAGGCCCTTGCAGTCGGAGAGGGACCCGGCGGGCACGTCGCCGTCGATGAGGTTCCCGGAGAGGTCGAGGTACTCGAGGCCCGAGCAGTTGGTGAACTCCGGCAGCGCGCCGGAGATCTTGTTGTTGGAGAGGTCGAGGCGGCGCACGGCGCCGGCGCCGGCGGCCACGAGCCAGCGCAGGTCGGCCTCGCCGGAGATCTTGGTGGCGGAGAGGTCGAGCGTCTCGAGCGCGGCGAATCCCGCGGCGGCGGTCTTGGGCGCGGCGCCGACCGCGGCGCCGGAGAGGTTGAGCGCCCTCAGCGCGGCGCAGGCGGAGGCGAGCGCCTGGACGTCGGCGAGGGAGCCGCGGAGGCCCGCATTCCCGGAGAGGTCGAGCGTCTGCAGCCTGGCGGCGCCGCAGCGCGGCAGGGCGAGCGCGCCGCTGACGTTGGCGCCGCGGAGGCTGAGGTCCTCGAGCGCGGGGAGCTGCAGCAGCGTGGCGGCCACGGCGCGGAAGTCGGCATTGAGCGTCTTCCCGGCGAGCGAGAGCGTGGTGAGCCTGCCGCTGCGGCAGTCGGCGCCGGGGAACTTGCAGGCGCCCTGGGCCGCGGTCCAGCCCTTGAGGTCCGGCTGGCCCGGGACCGCCGCCTTGAACTGCTCGAGCAGCTGGGCGTCGTCGGCAGCCGCGGCGGCGACGAAGAGCACCAGTAGAGCCACCAGCCGCGGAGATTCCATAGACTAGCAGCGCGGACACTACCTTGAAACCATTAAAGTGGCGGGTCGCCGATGGGGGGAGGAGGCGGCGACGAGCGGGGGAGGAGTGAGAGGAAGGAGGAGATGGGCAGGGCAGCGAGGGAGGGAGGGAGGGAGAGAGAGAGAAGCAACAGTAGAGGCAGAGAGGGAGAGGGGAGCAAATTAACAGCTGTAGGTGAGGGAAGGGAGTGGTGGTGGGGTCACGTCACATGGCATGTGCCCTCATCTCGAATCCAAGCCCTAATTAGCCCGAGGCGGGAGGGGATTAGTCTAAACCACGGCGAGCTAATCCCGATCCGATCCGACGGCCGTGGATCGGGCGGGGGTGCTCTGCTCGAGGCGGGGTCACGTGCCGCCGGGCGCGTCAATCCATTCATTCATCCGCAAGTCCGCAGCAAGGGAATGCGGGAGGGAGGAAAAAAGAAAAGGAAAGAGGAAGACGGAAGGGCAGTTTGGGGATTCCGGGGTCGCGGTCCGAGCGTGCGGGATCCTGGACGGACGCGTGGGCCGCGTTGCTTCGCCGAGGGTTTTTGTCTTTAACTCCCCCGTCCCTAGTGGAGTAGCAGTAGTAGATCCGATCCGGCCTGCAAGAGAAGAAGCGGCTTGCGTTTGCGTGCGTGACTGCCCGTGCCACACCACCTTTTCGGGTGGCGATGCCCGAGCGTGTGCTATGATGGCGAGGCCGTGATGACTGAACGGATAAGGTCCCCCTATCTCAGCTGGCTGAATGTTTCCGCTCCGCAGTACCGCCACCCAACCGGGAGAGGAGAAGGCCGAAAGCAATGCGCAATTCCGTCCCGGTTTGGTGGCCGCTTTGCCACCCGCTCAAATTCGTGGCCGGAACGAGCGGTTTCGTTGATCTTTCGTTCTTTCTTTCTTTCTTTCTCAAGGCCGTCATTTTCTTTCCTTCACCCCCGGCCCGGTATATATAAGGAGTGAAAAGTGCGATACCGGCACATTTCAGTTGCGCTTTCCTCGATTTGATATGACAATTTGGTTTGTTTCTACTGCCGAAAGTTGGGGCGCCTGTTTTCTGCATGCAAAGCGGCGGCAACTACTGGAGACAAGGCAACAAGCGTCGCTTTCAAGTGCTCTTCCCCACCCTAAACTTGACAAGCTTTGTCTGCGTTTAGTCCTTGCTCTAGCTGCTTTTCGCTTTTGTCAAATTAACTTGTTGAGTTCTACTATAAGAATTACTCCTGGCAGTCTACCACAAGGTCCTCAACACGAGAGGCAGATGGATACTCCCTCCCTCGAAGAATATAATGATTTGTTGACTTTTTCACTTATCGTTTGACCACTCATCTTATTTAAAAATTTTATTAAAAATTTATTTATTTTATTAGAATCTATTTCAGTTCTAAATATATTTTAAGTTTGTCTTCTTTATTTTTATATTTATATAAATATTTTAAATAAGACTTAATAACTAAACGATAATTAAAAAAGTCAACAAATCCTTATATTTTTAGACGGAGGGAGTAATACGGTCACGCAGGAGGCTAGCCGCCGATGAATGCAGTCAGCGCTGCCGATCAGCTACTCAGCTAGACTGATGAAAAACAAAGCAGAACCAATCAGCCTGTACGTCTCATTTTGGCTTTAGCATCCTGCGGCAGTCACGTCTGCAGCACGGCCGCGGCTGGCGGCGGCGTGAGCGCTGGACGGATCAGGTGCTCAGGGAGGTGGGGACCCAGGACGGCGAGCTCGCCTTCTCTTTTTCCATTTTTTCCGGCAGGGGACGGACGGATAGCCCGGCGCGAAGCAGATGGAATGGCCTGGCCTGCTGCCTGCCGCTTTGTCCTAGCCTCTTCCTCCTCCTCCTAGGACTGGCCGAGCCCACGCGAAGCTCGAAAGATTCAGTCAAAAAAGGAGCTTTAAACCTGGTGAGGTGGCGCGGGCGCGATGATGAGGTTTACGGCCGCACCCGTGCGTGCGATGCGCCTCGCCCCTTTTCGCTTGCTCCCGGGATTGGATTAGACTAGATTTAGAGTGCCGTTATCTTTTGCCATCAAGATTGCTCTCATCGTCGGATACTTGAGCGAGCGCTCTCTGCCGGGTGGGGCAGTGAGAGGGAACTGTGATGATGGCTGGTAACGAGCAACAGTGCTCACCGCGTACCCGGATCACGCCGCGCCGGACCCACTCGGCTCACCGACGGTCGTGGCCCGCGCGGCCGAGGCCCGCACGTCATCCGCACGCGGCAGGCCGTGTTTCACCTGACTGGACGTGTCGCTGGGCTACCGTTTGGTGCGGCCCGGCCCGCGCCGTGGCAGTCCGGCACGTGCGCCTGTCCCGGCCGTACCACCCACTCAACGAGATGCGTCGCAGCCGTCGGGCGGGGAGGCGCGGGCCCAGCCGTCTGTGGCCCAAACCTGCCGTTACTAGGTCTCGATGCCGTCGTCTTCTCCGTCCTTCTGTTGCCAATTTGAGGGCCAAAAAAAATGACACCGGGCAGGAAAGGAGGGGCTGGTTCGTGCGCAGTGACCGACCGGTCGGTCGGCCACGCCACTTGGCTGTGTGCGTCCTCCTTTGACCGGGAGGATGGACCAGGAGGCCCAACACCGATCTGATTGCCGAATTGATTGGCCAACGGCGCCACGCGACGTACATGTCAGCATGTAACAGCTGCATGGGCAGAAGATAAAGCATACGGCTGATCTTGCCGTTCCTTGATGATGCGCTGCTGAGCCTCACATTTGCCTTTCGTTCTCGGACCAACAAGAATTAACCGCGCAGATCAGTGTCACTGGTTCATAGAGTACTATATTGAAACAGGCGATTTTTTCTTTTGATACCCTTGATGCATCGCACTTAATATATCTCCTGACCTAGGGAAAAAGCCTTTTTGTACTATAGCAAACAACATTTTTTTTATTTAAGTATGAGCAGTATTCCCAACAAGTAACTCTTTCAATTTCCATACTAATAATGCCATTGCCATCGGCACGGTGAAAACAGGTTTGTTCATGTAAAACACGGCTCAATAGATGCTATACTGTCGGCACGTTAAATTGAAACACATCTTTCCTCGCAAAAAAAAAAGAAACACATCTTTACTACTGCTGTGCTTGCTGGGTACTGCTATAAACTTGACAGACCGCTCCAGAGACACACGGAACTGGAACTATACGGTCATAACTCGTCACGGTTCCCTGTTGGCTACGCACAGAGTACACGCGCTCCGTACGTACACGCGTGCGGGAGTAAATACACGGGCCGGGTCCGGTCCGGAGGGGGCTTGATCACGGCTAGTGGGGTGGGGCTGCCGCACGTGAGAGCTGGATAGGGAAACGGGACGGACAATAATTAGGCGTAACCGTGGGGCTCCAGTCCACCCCGTTGCACTTTGAATGCCATGATGGCGTCTTCCCGTTGCAAGGAGGCCGCGAGCGTGCGTGTGTGTGGTCTGTGACCACTGTTTGTTCGGGTTTTGGATTGGACGTGTCGCGGTCCTGCTGCGGCTCACCTGCCTCCGTTACGGTTCCCACGCTTTTCAGCAGCGAGTCAAGTTTGCGCGCGTGATTGACTGATTATCATTCACGGCATAAAATGGGTACGGAAACGATCCAAAGAGGTCAAAATTGTTTTCACTTTTATGTTTTTCTTCAAGCAAAATCGGAAACGATAATAACGAAAGTGAATAC
>JAUNZO010001896.1:0-41484 GCA_031894775.1 Chloris gayana | reverse complement strand
TGCTAGTAATAATAATAACTTCACCTACTACTCCCTCGTTTCGTTTTTATAAAACTTTGATACCTAAAGTTTTTAGTAATTCGTATGTTATTGATAGAAATCAATGGCCAAATATACAAAATGACTAGCTGCAACCCTTTTGAAACATAAATAACAAAAGTGCAGCGTTGCGATTGTAATTTATTGATGAACTTGTCAACTTTTTTTTACCGTAAGTGTCCTGTGGCGATCGTAATTTATTGATGGACAACTTTACAACTTTTTTTTAACGTAAGTGTCCTGATAACGCACCCATGCGAGCGGCCGTGCCGGAATGCGGACGAGGAAAACTGACAGCAACTCTACAGGCAGCACACGCATGAATGAGTCCATGGTTGCGTACAAGCAGTCAAACACTAGCACCATCAGAACGTTTGGATGGCACATTCCAGCATTGGGGCGATCCAATTTCAACCGGAGCACAGTAACACTTTAGAATATGTAGCACGGTATCCAGCAAATAGTCTTCACATGTTAGCAATTGGCATGCAAACCAAGCACAATATCAACCAAATCGCAGACAAAAGAAAAAGGGACAGGACACAATAAATTATTAGCTCATCAGGTTTGTTGAATCGAGATGTTCACAAGCATAAGAACCTTTCTGGATAACAAAACTTCTCATGACAACTCATGTCAGGATAGTTGAAAACCGGCCACCAACATAATGTTCGTTGGCAAATGTACTCTAATATTGTTTGCTTGCTAGAGGTAAGGCAGGAATTCAGACATGGTAGCCGGTGAGAGTAAATCCCCTACCAACGATTTCACCAACACAGAACCAAGCGTACAATTCAATGCCAAACAATGCTGCGACTCCAGCATCCTCAACCTTCAGACTGCTTCTGTTTTTCCACAAGAGCTTTGCGCCATCAAGCTCCTTCCAGAATGACTCGTAACGCCCAGGAAGGCTGAAAAGGTTCATTTTCCACAGGTAAATATTACTGAAATTCTAACAAGAACATATATACGCAATGCATCTGCATGAAACTTTGCAGTTATGTAAACTGTTCAGAATGCCAGCATAATTGTTCAGTCGAGCTACATGTCCGAAACATAATAAGGATATTAGCATCCAGAAAAACCTACATTACCAAGCTCCTCAACCCCAAGAAGCCAAGGGTTAACTCTTGGGGATTAGAGCATCAAACAAATACACAAAAGGGCATCTTGAACATCTCTCTTAATAAACATGTAGAGACACATTATATCAAGAAAATATAAATAACACCAGAAACAATAGTCATAACATATGAATATCAATGCACTTAAAGAAATAGGATCCATCTGAACTCCTCATAAGTCATGATGCCCATATGGAAACTGCAAATATCCATAACACCAGAAACAATAGGCATAACATAATATCAATGTGTTTAAAGAAACAGGATCCATCTGAAATCCTCATGATGCCTATGTGGAAACTGCAAATTTTCATCTACGAATTGCAATATCACAGCACAGAAACTAGTTCTGTCAGTTCAGAAACCTAAATTCTAAGATATTTTTGGTGGCATTTGAACATCCACGGTCAATTATACCAGGTAAACCTTTCTAGATACAGCAACAAGAATCACAGAATTTTGCAGTGTTTGCGACTCATCTCTGTTGCTGCACTTCCTCGTCTAAGATACAATATCACCGAAATATACTGGAAACAGTTAAAGGCATGTCTCTTTCTAACTAAAAGAAACAATGGAATTTAAAGGGTTTTTGGACTCCTTTCCACCCCAGATGAGGACTTTTAGGTACCTATGACACTATCCTATGAAATTTTTGCAGATCGCTATCAGATCCTAATAGTTTCTAATAACCTACTAGGCATAAAAAAAAATCTGCAATGCACCTCCCAATGGGTAACTATGCAAGCTCAAAACTTCATACCAGGAAAATCACGTGCCATGAAACCTTTGAAAGCATCTTACTATGTTCCATACTGATCTAATCGCTCGCTAATTTCAGCAATTTACAGGGATTCTTTTAGGCAAAGATCAAGATTGTTTCGATAAAACCTAATTTGCCTTGACACAACTAAGATCAGCATCAGGAAAGAAGAAACAATGTAGCAATCGATAGTTGGCCCAGGTGGGCATAATCCGAGCGATATTAGTCTGACATGGCTGATAGGTGCATGGCGACGGGGAGGAGCTGGAGTACAGACCTGGCGAGGCGGGTGTAGAAGAGCTGCTTGGAGAGCTCCTGGCACTTCTGGATGGTGGGTGGGTCGACGACGTAGTGCTTGTTCTTCTCCATGAGCGTCTTGTGGTAGGCGCACCCGTGCTTGGCCGCGAACCTCGTCGCCTCGCACGCCTTCGACTGCAGCTGCGCCAACTTCGAGCCCAACGCCGCCATGGGATTCGCCGCCGCCGCTGCTGGGTCACGGTTGAAGATGCAGGGGACAATGCGGGTGGGAACACAAAGATTACTAGGGGGAGAGAGTAAATTCGATGGCTGGAAGGCAGCGAATCGATAAAAGCTCTGGATTGTTACCTTGCGAGTTGTTGTCGGGGTTTGGAGGAAGGGGACGAACGGAGAGATCCGAGCAGAGGTCAAGAGTTGATTTGGGAGAGGCGGCTTCGGTTTATGAGGGGAGGGACGGACGGAGGGTGGTGGGCTTTTTGGCTTGGAGGGAGGTTAGGGCTGCTTTGTCCAGGTGGACTCCATTGCGCGTACGATTTTGATCTTTCTTTAAATCAATTCCCTGAACTGAAATAGCAACGCAAATTCTAGTATGTTAGTACATCGACATTGGCACGACGCTACTTTTACATATTCCCTGTTAGAATTCATACATCAATTTGCAGCATCGCTACACTGTTAAAGGAACTCTTACTACAAAGGGCTTGCAGTGTCAAATTTGAAATTAGAAACTATCTTAACAGTCATATATGCAGAAGAATTGACATTAGATAACACAATAAACAACGTGTCAAGACCCACAGCGCACAATCGCAACAAAGCAGAAAATCGTACACAAGTCAACCAGTGTGCTGCTGCATTACAAAATGTGAAGTGAAAACAGGCTTCACAACAAGTATGTTCATTACTGCAGAACTCGATCCAAGGTCACGAGTTCCGTGTTCATAAAACAGCCTGGCGATACATCCTTCCAGGCACAACAACAGGTTTGAAAATTCAAGCGCAAGGCTGTTCTTATTTCACATTACAGCAGGTAGAATGAAAAGAACTATAACAACCAAGCAACGACAGAACCAATGCTTCACTTGGTCCACCAGTGAAGGAAATCCTTGCGCCTGTTGATCTTCTTTTGGAGCTGGAGAACACCGTACAGAAGAGCCTCAGCAGTTGGTGGGCATCCAGGAACATAGATGTCCACAGGAACTATACGGTCACAGCCACGTACAACAGAGTACGAGTAGTGGTAGTATCCACCACCGTTAGCACAGCTACCCATTGAAATAACCCATCGAGGCTCGGGCATTTGGTCATAAACCCTACAGATAACATATGAAGTTAGTGTCTGTTATGAGCATTATAAGTTCGGACTTGCTAATTTTCAGTTGATTGAAAGTTCCGGAAACTTTCAATCAGCATCTAGCACCACTAGATCAAAATCAGACAGTCTACAAAAAATATTTTATTTTTTACAGTCTATACATTAGCAGATTTTTCCTTCTATCTACATGTTACATAACCGTATAAAAATAAATAATAATACAAAATCTAGTACAAATCATGTTGATTGAAAGTTTCTAAACTTTCAGTCAATTGAAAAGGAGAAAAGCTGTTATCAGTTTGTGGGTAAGTAAATATCCTTCTTGGCTAAAAATAAATTATTGGCAAAATGCAATATGAACAATCAGATTTTTCTTTTTTCTTGAAAGCTTACCAGGCGTGTGCACATATACCCAGAAAGGGAGACAAATAGGCAACATAAGAAGCCACTAAAGTTGTTCACTAAGTGAATATCTAGGCTTTATATTTAAGGAGACCAAAAAAACTACCCTTCCTCCCTTGTTCGAACATATTGTATCCCTTCATGTTTCAGTATAAATCCATGCAGAGGCATACATATTTGTTTCTTTTTCTCTAATAAGTATGCAAGTATAAATGCAAAGCAGTCAACCACTCAGGCATGCATGCTTGTTTCTCTAATCACAGAACGCCAATACAGCATTGTTGACTAAAAAGGCCGTACCCAGTGCTGAGAGCTCCCACACCGTTCGGGGTCTGGGGAAGGGTATCAGCGGCAGGCCTTACCCTCGCCTGTGCAATGCGGGGAGACCGTGGCTCGAACCCGGGACCTATTGGCTACAGGCGGCCAGGCCCGGCCTGTTGACTATTAATTTTAATTTTAAAGTTGAAGATTATTAAGTTTGTTAAATGAATGGCAGTGTGGAAGTTTTTAGGTAAAAGACTCTGATGTTATTTTGATGTCCTTCTAAATATTTCTGCATAGATCAGATATCAGAATTTAAGGTTTGTGTTAAATAAACATAATGGAGGAACAAATCCAAAGGATAAATACTTGAGATGCTTGGATCGATAGCGCTCTATAGTCTCTGATTTTTAACAAGCAATCTAAAAATCAGTACAAGAATAGAATCTGATTCTTCAAATTCTTGAAATGCAGAAAAAAAAATACTATGCAAGATAAACAAATGAATTTTCTGTTAGATACAGGGATGGCTGTACACACTGCTAAACTTAGGACGGCACGGCTCAAAAAACAGGCGCAAATTTACATCAAGAAAATTACCAATGCTCATTTTTATGATATGCATACTGATCAATTCAAAATATGGTAACTTCAGTAGACAGCAAGAAACAAGAACTCAAAAGTTTATCATATGCTACCAGCACAACAGAAACTGATCGGTTATGTCTTAAGCTTGAAGACAATCATTTTTTAGAAGGCTTTCAAACTTAACTATGTTGAAAACTTGCCGATAATCATTTTTCGATGGCTTTCGCACCTAACCATTCCTTGTTTCTATAATCAAATCACCAGAAACTATTCAGCTACAGCTACAGTTTTAACATCGCAGTCATAACCCACTCACTGATGATCTGAGCACAATCTGGTTCCTACTAACGGCATAGCCGAGCAATACTCAGCAAAAGCTTCTTCTATGATATCCTATTGGCTTGGTGCAGAAATGTAACCCATTACTCCCTGTAGTCCCTATCCAGATCTTCCTTTGAGATCTACCCATCCCCAAATCGAAATCTTAAATCGGTACTAGCAACAGAGAAGGGGAGAGATGTTACTGACTTGCGGAGGGCGGGCGCCATCTTGTTGGTGAGGGTGCCGGCGACGATCATGCAGTCGGACTGGCGCGGCGAGGGGCGGAAGATGACACCGAATCGGTCGAAGTCGTAGCGGGAGGCGCCGGCGTGCATCATCTCGACGGCGCAGCAGGCGAGCCCGAAGGTCATGGGCCAGATCGATCCGCGGCGCGCCCAGTTCATGAGGTCGTCCACCTTGGAGACGACGAACTCGGCGGCCTTGGACATGGGCGCGGGCGGGGGCGCGCCCGCGTACGGCGCCGGGGACGACGGCGAGGCTCCCGCGGCCGCGGCGGAGTACGCCCGCGGGGTGGAGAGCAGGGCCAGCCGCGCGGTGCGCGGGAGCAGCGCCATGGTGTCGGTGGTCGTCCGCTAGGGTTGGCTGGTTCCCCTTGTGGCCTCGTGGAGGAGGAGGTGGAAGCGTAGGCCGGTTTGGAGAAGGGAGGATGAATAGTTTCGCCAAGCTCTCGGCTCTCGGGAGTGGCTCGTGGCCGCAGTGAGGTCGGGGCGCGTGTTGGGTGAGCGCCAGGAGTGTGACGAGCCCAAGTGCCAAACTTGTGGTGGCCAGGCCCATCGTCGTTATTGTCGCCTTGATGGGCCTAAAGTACGGTAGTTAAAGGGGCAGCCCAATGTTTATTGACTTTTCTCGATGTCGCACGAAATTCTCTGCTCAAAACAACAACAAAAAACGAAATTCTGTGACATGCAGCCCTCTTTATTAACGTCTTCCAGGTTTAGAAAATGGATGGAGTAATGCGAATTTATTCGAAGGCAGAGTACCGTTTGTATGGAAGTGATTACATGGAACAAAACGGCTTCTTACTGGCGCCATACAAAATTTGTATCGTTTCATTACTGAAGCTGCTACACGTGGGACGTGGCTTCCAGCTCCATCGCGGTCCGAGTCGCTGTCAGTCGAGATCGATATGTCAAGCCCCGCGCACACACGAGTAGGATGTGGGAGTGCGTGGATCCGACGAGTTGGGAGGCCGTGGCTCTAGTTGGATTGCTTTCCCGCGGATCGAGGACATGCCAGAGCATATCCCACGAATATGTGCGAAAATCGGGTGAATATATCTTTCCGTCTCACGGGTATGGGATGCGCGAGCGTTCCAGTTCAGCTGCCTCTGAAAAGATTGCGACCGGCGAAAGGAAACCCAGGATGCATACCGCTAAGCTGAATGGCTGTCCAATATAAAGAAAAAAGGATGAATGGCTGCCGTTTCGGGCACACGTCTGTCAGAGATCACGATTGTGGCTGCAAATTTTTCATCTTCTAGTGGCGGCACTATTTCTGTTAAATGACGCTGTTCATGTTCATCTCCACGTAGTGGTTTTCCGTACTAGATTCAATTTTATTTTTCCCCCAGGAGGATTGGTAATATACAAATGACAAGGAGCCATCAGACATTGCAATTCACCATTAACAGGCCGCTCGACGCATACAAATTACGCCAGTAAAATCAAATCCAGCCTCACAGCTGTGGGAGTTCGCCGTTCGCTGCCATTTCGATTAGCAGGGTGAACGTCTATCTGCGATCACGATTGCGATTGTAACTACAGATTGCGAGCACTCTGTTCCGTTAAATAACGCTACTCGTTTTCATCTCCATGTGGTTTTTCCTACATTAAATTTGAATTTTTTTCCCGGAGGGTTGGTAAGATACAAATGACAAGGAGCCATCAGATATGGCAATTGACCATTACCAGGCATACTCCTTCGTCATTTGATGACGTTCCGACAGGACGAACTGGCATATGGGCAACACAAACTTCTTGCCTGAAACGTTATCAAAATCAGAATGGAGGGAGTACCAATTAGCCACTATAATCAAATCCAGCCTCACAGATGTTCAAGTTCGCCATTCGATTTCCTTTTTAGATAAAATGCCATTCGATTTCCGGGGGAACATGTATCATCTGATATCACAATTGATTGTAATCGCAGATTGTGCTCCTATTCTGTTTGTTTCTCTTGAAATGGTGGCACTACGCTTTGTTTAATGGTGATGCTCAAATAGTACTTGTCGAACAATGAATGGGTTTCATCCATTAGAGATTTGATAATTTCTTGGGGTACAAGGGGGCCATCAGGAGGCATTAGCCATTTGACCAATGGCAGAGGCTCCACACTCAAATTAGTCAATACAGTCAAACGCGACTACTGATGATTCGGCCTCACATAATGGTCGGAGCTCTGCTCCTCCAAGCAGAACCCACGCCGGCAATCTTTGATCTTTCTTTGTAGTAGTAGTAGTAGTAGTAGAAACCTACGTGTATACCGTCCTAGTTATATTATTACCAATGCAATGTTGGTGAAGAGGCTGAGGAAATCAGTTCTTGACGCCGAGCGGCCTGGGCATCCCGTCCTGCACGGCGACGGGCATGGACTCGAGCTTGCAGTCGAGCGGCACGGCCGCGGCGGCGTCCTCGACGAGCACCCTCCTGACGATCCCGAGCAGAGTCTCCTCCATGTCGGCGCCGTCGGCCCAGGGGTGCACCTCGGCCTGCAGCCGCGCGGGGTCCTCGCAGATGAGGTCCCAAACGGGGAAGCCGCGGCGCGGCATGACGAAGTCCTCGCGGCGCAGGCGCAGCGCGGGGCAGTAGTCCCCGCGGCCGTCGCCGAGGTATACGACGCGCTTGCGCGCGGCGCGGGCCTCGCGCAGCACGCGGTCCAGCACGGCGCCCTTGCACATGTTGGGCGGGCACGTGCCGACGGCGCACCCGTGCGCGGCGGCGCCCGAGGCCGCGTCGAAGGCGTGGCAGGGGCCGATGCGGAGGCGGCCGGTGGAGGCGTCCACGTGGCTGGGGTTGGTGTTGACCTCGGTGAAGAGCGGGCGCAGGCCGTGGCGGGCCAGGACCGTGTCGATGAAGAAGGCGTTGGCGTCGCTGAGCACGCGCAGGTCGCAGCCCAGCGCGTAGGCGGCGCGGATCGCGGCGGGGACGCGCGGGTCCAGGGGCACGGTCTCGAGCGCGGCGGCCACGTCCGCGAGGGACTTGCCGCTCGCGTGGATCTCGCCCATCATCGTGTCCATGAGGGTGTTCCACGGCATGGTGGGGAGCAGGCGCTCGAACTGCTCGGTGAAGCCCAGGTTGTCCACCACCCAGTTGTCGCTGTCCACGTCGATGATGGTCTTGTCGAAGTCGAACACCACGATGACACCGGCCATGGAGGCTCTCTCTCTCTCTCTTGGTCTCGGCGACAAGGGAAGGAAGAAGAAGGGTTTAGGTGGCAACCAGCAATGGATGCTTTGCTGTTGTCTCTCAGGTTGGCCTGGGAGCCGTGGCCTTTATATACGGCCGCGCCGGGCGGGAAGATGCCGAGGGAATATTACCAGATGCCTAAGAATAGGGGTTTGGAGCATGGGAAGGGATCCGGGAACCGGGAGATATGCCGCGGATCAATGCAAGAAAAGGTTTGCTGGTGGACTAGAATCGGTTCTTGCCTTCTGGAGAAGCATCCCGAGGGGCTCCCCGGAACGGTATATCCTCTCTCCTCTCCAGAAGCAGTGGAGTCGCTTTCGCCGCATCTGCTCTGCTGCTTGGTTGTGGGGGCGTTCGGCACGCCGAACGCGAAAAGGATTTGACGTCCGTGCCCGTCGATTTTGCCTGCCACGAATTGAATTTGTGAAGGCTCGTTATTATTATACTAATAACTATTTGTGTTTACCAACATTGACAAGCTGATTGACAGCGTTCGGATCGTGCCCACGCACGTAACAGAGCTCACGTGTAGTATTACAGCTTGTAGTCGTAGTTTCGTACGGTGGTCAGCTGCGCTGATCCAGTCTCACTACTCGTGTACGTAGCGAAATTGTGTGGCACGAGCGAGATTAGGGTCCCGGACAGCGGTCAGTCATGTGCGGAGATATCTGTCACGTTTCCCGCGGCGTCCCGTAGCGGATATTCGGCGGATGCGGAGAATCTCCTCCGGCGTGGCTGACTGGCTCCTGTCTGCTGGATGGTCCTGAGTACTCACTCGCGTTTCAACTTTCAACCACGAGAACAAGGGCGTGGCCTCTGTTCTTCCTCTGTCGCCCGGTTTTACCCCCACCTCAAATTAACCGACCTTTGTTTCCTCTTTCTTGTCCACAAAGAAATTAAAGCGTATCCTTTTACGGTACAATTCAACCAGCTGTAAATCTCAATGTGCGTTTTCAACACAAGGATCCTCCAGTAATTAGTAGTACCCATTTTCTGAAACCTGTATCGATGTGCATTTGATGTGTAGCGGCGAATCCCGTGTCTATAGTTTGGAGACATGGAATCATGCTGCGTGCAGAAAGCAGCCGGGCTAGCTAGCCGGCTTAGACTAGCTGCACTGGTACCGCTATCCGGGTCTCCATATCAAGTATAGAGATTTTTTTCCCTGCAGCGGTGATTGGTATAGGGATCTCTATAATAGAGATGGCTGGACCGGGTGACCGCCAAAGAGGGAGAGAGAGGGGAAAGGTGAGAGAGAAAGGTGGGCCCTACTGTTTTAACGAACTAAAAAATGTTATAAGTCACAAACCAAAAAACCAAATCAAATTTCGATTACACCATTAAATTTGTTTTAAGAAATCCTTCAAAACAAGATCTCACATGGATATATTTTGATAAAATTACAAGTGGACCTTACTTGATGGTATTTGGAGATAGTTGAATAAAATATAGATTAGTTGGTATAGAGGCTGAGATATAGAGGTTGATTGGTATAGAGATAGTGAATCTCGATGACTAGATGTAGAATATTCTATTTTAGTAGATGAAAATAGAGATCAACCAGACTACTGATAGTCTTAGGACGGAAGGAAGGCTCCTAGCTGCTTCGTCAGTCTCCATTATCCTATTGCGAGTGACGATTCATTTTTTCCACCTTATCACGGACACGGTAGGGAAGGAACAAGTTCTCGTCCGAAATCCACACTAGTACCAACTAAAGACATATTCCATTCACCCCTCTTTTTCGGTTAGTGGTATGCACACACGAGATGCATGACGGAGCATAATGCCGGTATAACTCGTCTTATGCCCCTGGGACAAAAAAAGGAGGCGACGCGTCTGCTTGCTTGCCAAGCTCGTGGTGCGTTGAACGCCGGCCGCAAGAGCAAAACGACGATTCACATGGACGAAGGACCGAGACTGACGTCCTCAGCGACGTGTGTCCAACTCCAAGGTGGAACTGACACAAGACGGCATCAGTCAGATCAGATGGGAAGTTTCGTCCGCGCGATTGGTCGCGTACGATGCAAAAGCTTGCAAGTGCAATCTGCTAGTGCTAGCCGACGCGTCTCCGTGACCGTGTCCGATGAGATCGGATGCCCTCTCATGTGGGTGAGGCCGTGCGCGTGCAGTGCGCCGTGCGGTCGAATGAGAGAGCTGCGACCCTGCTGCCCGCCGAAATTCACGCTATACCTGTCGCCGGCAGTAAGATTCGACGGTGAGGCGCTTGTCCTGCAGATCGAGTTCACGACATGGATTTGGGCATTTTTTATGTCCGTCGGCCAGCCAAAACAAGAAGGCTTGTGAAGGCATGTGGGCCTCATTGGGCTTTATTTGTTGCAAGCCCATTCGAGTATAGACAGGTTTAGACGAGTGTTTAAAGGCCCAAATTTTTGCTCTATGACTTTTTGCTTCTTTCCAAGCTTTTGAATAGCTGATGGTGTATTTAAAATCTTCCTACAGATTTTAGCTTAAATAATGTTGTCATCAATCTGACCATATATGTAGTTTGCAATGAACTGTGAAGTTAGAGCGCTATTGCACTTCTTTAACTCTTCTAACCGACATGTATGATCGGTGACTATGGAACATTTCCGTAGCTTGCTCCATTTCTCCTCATAACCATAGATCCAAAATGGGCAAGAAGTAAACACACATTTCACACCATAGAGCTTTATCCTTAGATCTTGCAACCACAAAGGACCTTTTCACTTAAAGAGCCTAACACTTAATAACATCTTGGACTCGCATCTTTATCTTTGTACACGCCTCTCTCGTCACCTCATTCTCATGGTACTCCCACAACACAAAGTATCCTTCGGTTACAACTAGATTTGCAAAGTCTGCAGGGACAGGCACCGCATCTTCATCATCCGAGAGTCTATCTCAGGAAGCTCCTAATGCTCCTTGTCCTCCCTTCTCATCTCCTCGACTATATGTTTGATTGCTCTCCTTCATCCGCTTCTCCTCTCGGTTCCGTATGCACAAAGCCTTCTAGACCCTCCTCGGTTTTCACTTTCTCGTTGCCTTATCTTTTGATTTATATGGATTTTGTGCTTCAAAAGTCACTGTTACTACATGAGGGGTACCATCTACATTTTCATTTAATATTTTTTTGCTCACTTATATGATGATTTTTTGTGTGCATATAAAGAGTATATTAAGCAAAAAAGGGCATGGGGCACATGCCCCTCCTTGGCTTCAACACTTTAATCACACTCTAGATCTACATAATTAATCCTAAATTACCAAGTTCACGTGAATCATGTGAGGCAATTCCACCGCTTGAGCAAATAAGTAGTAAATTTTAAAGGACAATTTTATTTTCCAAGATCTAAAAATCTCAAAAAAAAAGCAAAAGACTAACGACCGGTTGGAGCAAAAGGAGGCATTTGGTTGTTAGTCGTGAAATATTATTATTTTCATTAATATTTTTAATATAACAATATTTTTGTAGAAATAAGATGTTGATTTCAGGAAAATCATGAATGGAAAATCTCTTCTGATCTTTAATTTATTTAAGAAAATATTGGAGGTAGAACAATCATCCAAGCGAGAGAGGTCGGAGGCTTAATTTTTTGTTTGTTTTTATTCATGGTTGTTATCTAACCTTATGTCTAACTAATATTAGAGTTTGTTTGGATATCATGGAGTTTTGAAACCAAGGTTTTAGAAAACCTTAACTTTCTATATAGAAGGTGTGAAAAACTAGAGTTTACTATATACGGGAAAGTTGGATGTGTATGAAAATTATGATATTTAGCTATTCTAACTGTGCCATCACATTAAAGCAAAGTTGATACATATATATCCATTAGAAACAAAATCATTTTCTTTATATGGTAGAAGCTAAATTTTTTTCCATATGGATTTTAAGGAAAAAAGTGACACTTTCATCGAATTGAAGTACTAAGCTCTTACAACAAAAAATAATGTGCTAAAATGTGCATAACACATGGGAAGTAGGTACTAGACATAAACGACTTTATTTCGACAAATTCTAAACATGCTCACGATCAATACCGGGTGATGTAAAAAAAAAAAGAACATGGTGATGCAAGTGACTTGCACATGAAGTAGACCGGTGCCACATGAGACTCAATTTTGAGGAAAAATGTCATGAGTGGATTTTTAAAATTCTAAAAATACTTAGGTTTTTGGAATCATGCTTTAGAAAATTAGGTTGTTTGTTGTATCCGAAATTCCAAACACCTCAAAGTTCCAATACCGTGGTAGTTTTTTCTTTAGAAATCATGATATCTCACCAATATCACAAATATAATTAGCATTCAAACAGGATCGTAGTGTTTTTCCTTAACCATTCTTACTATGTAGCTCAAGAACCATATGCTTTTTTTCAGGACAAATCTTAAATATGACCGTGATGTACCTCTACGGCAGAAGAAATTGTATAAAATGCTTCTACATAACCTGATGAGGGAGATATATTTTTCTGTTTACAAGAGGTAAGATAGTGAATATACTATTCTAATAACATTTCACATCAGTCAAACACTCATTTGGTCTTGCTAAGAAATTGTGTGTTCTTCCCACAAAACCCTTGACATACTTTCTTCTTTTCTTTGTAAATTGTGTGTTCTCGCCTTGCCATGAACCACACCTTGCTATAACCCACACTATGGTTAGCTGACTACTCCCTCCGTCCTTTAATATAGAACGTTTTTGAGTTTTTGACATCTACTTTGACATTTGTCTTATTGAAAATGTTTGTAAAATATTATTTTTTGTTATTATTTGTTTTATCTCTTTTTTTATATATTTTAACAAATATTTTGAATAAGACAAATGATCAAAGTTGACATCTCCCAGTAAAAAATGTTTGATATTAAGAGACGAGAGGGAGTAAAAAATAGTCCTAATAATCCTCCAACGGGCAGATTAATAGAGGAATTAATTTTTAGTTTATTAAAAACTAATTGTTTTCCTGTTAATCCAATCAAACATATGCTAATAATTCGGACTAACAATTCCGTACGAAGACAAAAAGACTTAAATACCCCTTATTGTTTCATCCACAATAATTAATTTTGGATCTAAACAGCTATGGACTAATAATTAGTCACGTTGCACTAGATATTTCAATGAGGATGGAACTAGCAATTAGTCAAACTTAAATAGTCATCTAACAATTGTTAGCTAACTACCAATTGCTAAGAACTTAATTATTAATTTAGGACTAATAATTATTTAGGTGGATAAAAAATCCCTATATTTAAGAAGCAAAGGATTTTCATATGGTACACAATTCAGGGCATCACAATGATAAATCTGGATTTGCATGTTTTGACTGACGATGGCTTCAAACACGAGTGAGGCACTGGTTTGATCGCTCCTCTGTCGTAGATGTATGGAGGCACCACTATGCGATCGTGATGGCCAACAACACCCTGTGAACTGGTGTTCTCGTACAACTGCATCATCGTGTTCTTTCTTCTGACTGATCACTTAATTCTCTCAGAAGTAAAACCATCATTTATTCGCGTTCTGACCATGAAAATTGTCCATGCCCATTCTATGGTGTTACCAGCCTGGCACAACGGCACTGAATTATCGATGCCACTCTATCCCGCTATGGCGCTATATCGTGATACTGATAGCCATTCCACGCGCCGTCTCCTGATTGGCCGTGCCCAATTCCTAAGCCAACAATTAATAATACTTTATTCTTTCTGGGTCCTGTTCACTTTACAAGTCAGCAGAGCACGCTCACACAGTATCCAATCAGGAACGATATGCCTATCCGTGTTACGGCTCAATGGGTAAGGCTCTCAGGATGTCCCGCCATTATTTAAACTACACTGCACGTCCCTAATTCTCCACTACAGCCGGCAACAGAGGACACGAGCTCTAAGCCAAGAACAGAAGAAGCTCAACCTCCTTGGGTGCCCATCAATGGCGTCCTCCACCATGTCCCTCTCCTCTCCTGCTCTCGCCGGCAAGGCCGCCAAGATCGCTCCCTCCAGCGTGTTCGGGGAGGGCCGCGTAACCATGCGCAAGACTGCCGCCAAGGCCAAGCCCGTCGCGGCGTCCGGCAGCCCGTGGTACGGCCCCGACCGCGTCCTCTACCTTGGCCCGTTGTCCGGCGAGCCACCATCCTACCTCACCGGCGAGTTCCCAGGGGACTACGGCTGGGACACCGCGGGCCTATCTGCCGACCCTGAGACATTCGCCAAGAACAGGGAGCTGGAGGTGATCCACTGCCGGTGGGCCATGCTCGGCGCGCTCGGCTGCGTGTTCCCGGAGCTCCTCGCCCGCAATGGTGTCAAGTTTGGCGAGGCCGTCTGGTTCAAGGCCGGTGCCCAGATCTTCAGCGAGGGTGGTCTGGATTACCTTGGCAACCCCAGCCTCGTGCACGCGCAGAGCATCCTCGCCATCTGGGCATGCCAGGTACAGATAATTGTCCCCCAAACCCACTTAAGCAGCTGAATTGTACAATGCATGATGGCAAAATTTGCATCTTTGATTTGTCGATCAGGTTATCTTGATGGGCGCTGTGGAGGGATACAGGGTAGCCGGCGGGCCGCTCGGCGAGGTGGTCGACCCGCTGTACCCTGGTGGGAGCTTTGACCCATTGGGCCTCGCCGACGACCCCGAGAAGTTCGCGGAGCTGAAGGTGAAGGAGATCAAGAACGGCCGCCTAGCCATGTTCTCCATGTTCGGCTTCTTCGTCCAGGCCATCGTCACCGGCAAGGGGCCCCTGGAGAACCTTGCCGACCACATCGCCGATCCCGTTAACAACAACGCTTGGTCGTACGCCACCAACTTCGTCCCCGGCAAGTGATGATGGTTCCAGGCGACTCGTGCCTACGAACGCCGGTGCAGAGCCTTGCACGCTGCTTCAGAATGTCTTGTCTAAAGGCAAAGAAAAATGGCATGGTTGTGTTCAGATAAGCGCTGCATGTGCCTACCCTGTAACTGTATGTTCAGATTTTGCTGTGTGGTATTGTTTGATTGGTTCATGAGACAAAATACTACCTCCATTCTTTTTCTTTTTTTTTTGTTGAAGTTAGGACAAGGATCCTAGTTCAAAAATGAACTAACTTCTCTGTCTCAACGTCATCAAAATAAGAACAGAATAGGTGATTTTACGACGAGATGCAGCTATCTCTACGCTAAGCACAAATTTGTGCTTATGGAGGGGATGAGACTTATATACACGGTGGAAGAATGTGTGCCTGCTTAATCAAAGTTAAGAGAAATGACAGATTTCTCACCACTCAATTAGACACATCTATCTCGACTTAAGCCATTGCTCCGTAAGAAGAAAAAAACAAAAACAAATAGCATGTTAAGATGTCTATGAACAAAAAAAGAATGTCCATTCTTGCCCTCGATCCCGTTTACATTGCTAAGGAATTGCTAATGATCTCTAAGTCTTAATTCCAATAATAATAAGAGCTCGTATAAATTCCAAGTGACTCCTAGTTAAGAAGGCTGTTGCATAGCCTTGCACGTTGCTTCAGAATGTCTTAAAAAAAGACTTGGCCATGTTCGGATAAACGCAGCCCGTGCCTACCCTGTAACTGTATGTTCAGAATTTATCTGTGTGGTATTGTTTGATTGGTTCATGAAACAAAGCTGGCGATTTTATGACGAGATGCATCTATCTCTACGTTAACCACGAATCTGTGCTTAGGAAGGGCATGAGACTTATATACATGGTGGAAGAATGTGTCTTTGCTTAGTCAAAGCTAAGAGAAATGACAAATTTGTCACCATTCACTTACAAACATCTCCATCGCGACTTGAAGCCATTGCTCCGTAAGAAAAAAAAAACAAATAGCATGTAAAGAGGTCTATGAACAAAAAAATGTCTATTCTTGGCCCGTTTACACTGAACTGTTACTGATCTCAAAGTCCTATTTCTAATAAGAGCTCATATAAATTTCATTTGTAACCAACAACTTGCTTTTGTAAACGAGAAAAGTCCATTTTACTCTCTTTAATAATCCACTTTGTCTATTTTACTCCCGCTAACAAAATCTTAACTCAATTTACTCTCTTAGACAAGACAGTTTGCTGCAATCTACTCCTGTTTACAATTTATCTTTTTTTCTTTGTATGATTTGAATTTAAAGCTCAAATTTTATATGATCATAGATAATACCAATATCATTATATAAAAGAATTATTTTATATTTTTCATAAATATTTTCTAAACAATTGGGGAACTATATAGTTCAGATAATATTTTATACTTCTAATAATAAAAAGTTCTTAAAATCTCCCTTATAATTTTCAACGTACACTATATGACATGTATCATTGTACAAAATTTTGAGAACTAAGTTCAAATTGTATATTGAGAAATAAAAAGGACAAATCTTCCCTCTAAAATTTAGCAACTGTCACATCAAAAAGAATCTTACTATTTATGAATATTTCGATCAATTTAATGATAAAACCCTTTGACAGATTGGTGCTAATTTTTAAGATGAATCTAATGAGCTTAATTAATCTATATTTTGCTAAGGTGATGCTAGAGTAACCGTCTTCTAATCACGATTTAATAAACTCATTAGATTCGTCTCGTAAATTAGTCTAGGAGCCTTATAATTTATTTTATAAGTAAATTTTATTTAGATACTTTATAAATAGTAAGATTCTTTTTTATGTAGCAGCTTATAAAATTTAGATCCAGTAAACGAACACACCTAAATTATTTGAGGGAGTGAACTCAGCCAAATCACCGATTGTAGTACTAGTACTACGTATACGTGCACGACAAAAAAAAAACAATTGTACTACTTGTCGGCTCCCAGGGCATGTGCATGAGATGCATCGTACTTGGACAAGTATCGTCACCTCTTTTCAGCTGCTGCGCCGAGGAGGCGCGTTGAAGAGCCAGGAGGAGGAGGAGGTGCTCAATTCGCCAAACCCGAACAGCCCTGCAGCACGACCTGGCTCGTGCTTTGCGTGCGCTTTCCGCTGGCCGTCAGGCGTTGGCACACTCGGCGAACTCGTGGCCGTGTTCCTGCACACCGCCGCGGAGATTAGCTCGCCCACGTGGCCTCGCCCCGACCGCCCCGCCTATATAGCCGAGCACCGGACCGGAGCATCGCGGCGCTTCAACCACGCAAGCACCCCCGCGTCACACGCCACAAGGCCACACCGCTCGCGCCACCCACCAGCCACTCATAGACAAACGGACTCGATGACTGCCGGGCAGCCGCTGCACTCCGACTCACCGGCGGCGGCCACCGCCACCCGCCGATCAAGCACCTCCCGGCGTCCATCGTGCCCTCCCACCCTCCGCCGGAATCCGAGTCCGCCGAGTCCTGGGTGTGGTCCCAGATCAAAGCCGAAGCCCGCCGCGACGCGGACGCCGAGCCCGCGCTCGCCTCCTTCCTCTACGCCACCGTGCTCTCCCACCCCTCCCTCGCGCGCTCCCTGGCCTTCCACCTCGCCAACAAGCTCTGCTCCTCCACGCTGCTCTCCACACTCCTCTACGACCTCTTCCTCGCCGCGCTCTCCGCCCACCCGAGCACGCTCCGCGCCGCCGCCGTCGCCGACCTGCTCGCGGCGCGCGCCCGCGACCCGGCCTGCGCGGGCTTCGCGCACTGCCTCCTCAACTACAAGGGCTTCCTGGCCGTGCAGGCCCACCGCGTCGCGCACGTGCTCTGGGCGCAGGGCCGCCGCGCGCTCGCGCTCGCCCTGCAGTCGCGCGTCGCCGAGGTCTTCGCCGTCGACGTGCACCCCGCCGCCGTCGTCGGGAAGGGCGTGCTGCTCGACCACGCCACCGGCGTGGTCATCGGCGAGACGGCGGTGGTCGGGGACAACGTGTCGATCCTGCACCACGTCACGCTGGGTGGGACCGGGAAGGCGGTCGGGGATCGGCACCCCAAGATTGGGGACGGCGTGCTCATCGGAGCTGGAGCGACCGTGCTCGGGAACGTCAGGATCGGGGCCGGGGCCAAGGTTGGGGCCGGGTCCGTGGTGCTCATCGACGTGCCGCCCGGGTGCACCGCCGTGGGGAACCCGGCCAGGCTGATCGGCGGGAAGAAGAACCAGGGCGGGGAGGTGGTCATGCCAGGAGAGTCCATGGACCACACCTCCTTCTTACAGCAGTGGTCAGACTACACCATCTAATTAATTGAGCTGCACAAGTATCGCTGTTTTCTATTACTAGTGCTCTGGCTCCGTAACTTTAATGTACTAAGATCTGGCTCCGGCGAGGTGAACCGTTCTTGCTGTAGTGCTGCACATGAATCGTCTTGACTCTGCTCTGGCTCTCAAAGTAAAAACAGATGTTAATTTTGGGAATTCATGAGAAATCGAATCGTACTGTTCTTTTTGTACGCAAGTTGGCATCTCTGTTACTTTCTTCTTTGCGCACATAAGCAAGATACATTTGCAGTCGTCTTTTATGCAAACATAACATAAATATGTTACTTTCTGTTATGCGCAAGTTGGCCTCGCAAGTAGGACATTCCTAGGTTGCAGTTGGAGGCCTGCAGGTTCCAGTCTGCAGATATCAATGAGAATAGCAAGTTAGCAACACTATCCGGAAGCGGAAACTCTCCCCTTAAGGGCATACACAATTATACATGCAACTGTCAGATCTTGTTGTTTGAGATTCGTGCATGGGAGGTGGTGTTGTATTTCCCCGGCGTAGTTGTTTCTGATCGATTTTCTGCGCCTTGTATTCGGCAGCCGCGCGGACGCATACCGGGTCCACGTGAGCACGTGGGTTACTGCCCCACTCGCAGCTCAATCATTCAAGGAAGGCTTTCTTCCGCTGCGAGCCCGTGACCTCGTTCTCGTTGTTTCTGCAGAAGGCCGCCGCACGCGAGGCTGCCGGTGGGCGGGTGCGACACATGCTTCAAGGTGCCTGCCGGTCGGGCGCCGCCGCATGCGAGGCTGCCGGCAGGGTGGGCGCGACACCTGCATCCGGGTGCCTGCCGAGCGGGCGTCGCCGCACGCCAGGCGAGAAGGTAACCGACCTTGGATTCTATTCTGTTGTTTTTTAGTCGCAGCCCCTAATTCTTTTATCCAGGCTTCGAGTTGTTTATTGCTGATCTGAACAGTTCCTTTATCCCTTGTTCTTCTTGCCCGGTTGGCGCGGAACTGGGGATTTTGCTGCAGATGAGCCTTTGATTCCGCTGTCCAACACCTGAGTTGTTTCCGACCAAAAGCCGAGATATTTATCGTTAGATCTGAATCCATCCTTTTTCTCCTTTGATTTGGTTGCGAATTTGTTTGGTAGTTGAGCGCTGATTTTGTTGCGATTTTGTTTGGTTCGTTAGCGCTTTGAAGGTGCCTCTTGGCCACGGTCGCCCAAGGGAGAAGAAAGAGATCACCATTGAAGGTCAGAAGTTGTTTTCCTTTGAAGGTGCCATTGCGCCGGTATTGGAGCTGTGGAGGTCAACTGTACCATCTCTCTAAACAACATGTACAATACTTTCCGCCCTCTCCTTTTCTTTACCTTTGGTTCTGATAGAGAAAATTTCAGAGGATCGAGTGGCCATGGATCTATGAGGTTTGAAGTTGTTGAAGATTACGACTTTGTTCTTCCTCAAGTTTGATGATGGTCAACCTTTCTTTGGTATGTCCTTAATCAGAAAGATCAGGTCTTGCTTGCCTTCAGAATTTATACGTCCGACATACTATTTTTCCTCTTCGTTGTGTTTGAACTCGGTGCATATTGTATTTCCTCCCGGCATAGTGTTTTTTCAACGCATTTTGTTGGTACAAAAGGAACTAGTGGAAACTATAAGTGTTCAGTGAAGTTATTCTTGAAGGTGTTCATATTAAGTTATGAGTAGTTTATATCTAAGCTAAAGTGTGTATTTTCTCTATTTTTGTCTAAAAAAGTTGTAAAAATTTAAATTCAGAGCTTAATCATCATTTTGCTCCTGAGTTTACATAAAGTAATCTTAGCTCAATAATCACTGTGTGCGCTTTCTTAATGTTGATTTTGAATTCAAGGTAACTTATTCTGGTTATAGAATCTTAGAAACTAGTCACCTACTTGTGTTAGTAAAAGTCGAAAACGGTGAGGCCTATAAAAATGTCCTATTACAAGTCACTTTTGTGTACTTGAAGTTAGTACAATGTTTCAGGATATGGATCCTGAGCAAAAAGATATCAACTTAGAGAATTAATGCATTACTCTTAATTTTTTTAAATCACCTACATGCACAATTAGGATGGTTAGCATTTCTTTTTCCCATGGATTGTGACTAAACATCATGTCAGCCTGTTGAGATTGGACAAGATAAACTAATGATTACACTTGTGAATTCTTTTTGTGGCTGCAGATGGACGGGTGCTTCCTCCAACAAATGTCAAGCTTTAACGCAAAAAAAGATTATTTATGTGCTATGCAAGTTCTAAGTTCAACTTGTGCTGTAATAAGAAGCACATGAGTAGGGTTAATTTATTTTACGAAGGTGCAGTCAACATTTTTTTAAAATGTACTACTGGGATTGAACGTTCATTACTTTCACAATACCGTAGGGGTGAATAAAGTTGTTCCTCTCTTCAATGGAAAGAGTAAAACTAAAATATTTTAACCTTTTTTTTGTTTCTACTGCAGAATGCAATCATGTTTTTTATTTACCTAATACATTAGTTTACAAACTTGAACGCTGTGTTAATTTTCATCACTCTCACATCATTATCTAGAGAGATAGATAGATATGCATCAAAATTTAGAACTATAAGACTCAATTTTACTACCTTGAAATGTGTGTTAATGCAATTAGAGCTCGTAAAAATCTTATTAAAAAATGGGGGAAAAACTCGAGCCCATATGGGCAGATCTGGTGGTGGACTTGATTTTGGTATACCACGATTCTGGGGAATCTGAGCAAAAATGGGGACTTAAAATCTCAACCAAGACATGCCCACATGTGGTGGACTTGATTTTCTTCAATAAGCAACACATCTGGTGGTGGAATTTTTACAAAGGAGCGAGCAAAGTTGTCACCCAAAGAAGACGACAAAACAAAGAATGTTTGACAGTTATGGTTGCCAAGGCATCTATGACCTGTCTTCCACCACACACCAAAGAATATATTACGTACAAACGATGTGCATTTCGATGCTTCAGTCAATAGAATGATAGAAGTGTGATTGTACTGTACTAGAATTTGATTCAAGCGTAGAATTATCCTTGGATTGTTTAGCGACATAGTACTATCTATGGAACTTGTTTTTTGTGTGCAAAAAGTACCGTTGAACATTAAATATAAAGCAAATACAACTACGCCTAATGATACTTAACAAAGCAGCCCTTACAGAAAAGGTAAAATAAGAAAAAAAGTTGCGAACTGACTTATATGGTCCAACACCTTCCTAGACGTGAAACCAGAACCTGTCCAAAAAGTTTTTAGTGGTTAGTTATCATGCTATGCTGGCTATATTTTGTAAAGATGAATGCAAATTCGTTTGAATCTTCATCTATCCAGAACTCAAGATGTTGACTAGTATGACCGACAATTCAGTGAAAAATATAACTAAAGCTACTAGCACATTGCACGTGCCAATGCTAAAGTGACATGCAAATCAAACAACAAAAAGACTCAGATCTTCACATTGTAATAGTAAATGTTTTTGAAATCACCAGATAAATTGGAGAAATAATACACATGTGTTGCTTATTGAAGAAAATGAAGTGAAACTTAATAGCCTCTACATTGCTATGGCAGCGCTTTACTCCAATCTACTTATCTATGTAGATACTCCCTCCATTCCTATATATAAGTATTTGAGGGATTCAAATATTTGTTCCATAACCATAATATAAGCATTCCTAGAGATAAGACAAAACTTGATGGATTCGTGGGTGGGTGGGGAATTGATGAGGTAGTGTAAAATGAAGGGTATACATGTCTCTTTTACTCTTGACTATTTTTATCTTGGGATTCTAGGAATGCTTATATATAGGAATGGAGGGAGTAGTCTATAAAATTGTGGACTGGCACATACGGTTCAACACCTTAGCTGTGATGATCTTGTTAAAGCTATGCATCATCAAAAGCCCTAGCTGCAGCAACCGCAAATCCTCCATGAAGATGATCTTGTCTCGCTAGGTATGAATCCTTGATCATCATGTAGTTTGACTGAAACATGGTAAGTAAATGCGATGAACTAAATATTTAAGTTATAGAAAAGTAAAAACAGAATGAGGCAAAGACTAACGTGAGTAAAACCAACACTTCACTAGAGCTCAACTTGGAGGATAAAGTCTATAATTAGCTAGGGAGTCTAATATAGTAAATTGTGTCTTAATTCAAGATTCAACATATGATGCAAATTGTTATCCGATATTCAGTTCATATTAAGCATTCATTTTGTTTTGCACACTTGTAAGTGTAATGCAGAGAAATAACCATGTTATTGGTGTTAAATAGTAATATTGCACTACAACCTGGTAACTAAATTCTTGAAATGTCAAACTGGTAACATCGTGGCATAGTCTTGATGCAAGTTTTTTCTTAAACACTAAGTCAAATATTTTTATGTGTGTGGAACTATAGATGGAGTGCAAAATATCTATGTTCAAGTGAAAATAATTCAGAGAAGAACAGTGTTGATAAAGCGACAATTAACTTCCATTGAAACAATCAATGGATGGGGTAACATATGAGACCTACATACCATATTGAATAAACTGATGAAGCATACAAGACACCCCATGAAAATTTGTACAAGGTACGCAAATCTAGCATATTTTGTCTAAGAACAGAGGAAGTTACAAAAAGAATGGGTTGTTTGTGAAACAACTTATGTACGGGTTAAGCTTTTTGGTGTTGTTAACTAGTATAGGTTGATCAAAGAAATAGAAATAGCAAGCTACAAGAAATAAAAAGTAGCCACTGCTTTTAAAAAATACTCACTCCATCTGTACAGTGATACACTTTTTTTTGCAAAAACGTTTTTTGCTAATAATGAAAATACCTGAGTCCTCATGTTCTGGTGTGTATCAAATTAGTATGTGCAGCATATGGCAGTGCAAAACTTTGAGAACTTTTTCTGCATGTACAGTGATGAACCCCACCAATCAGCTGCACTTACTAGTTACTATGATACACTTTTTTCCTCGAAAATATGGTACAATGTGTACGTACCAACAACATATGAATTTCTGGGCTACAGTATAGTGGTAATAACCAACTTACCAGTGGCAATCTGGAGGGGAAACCAGTAATATGTCTGACGCAGCTGACTCAGCTGACTTCTGATGTGCTAGTGTTGAAGTTTGGGACATCAACCGTGCATCCTTGAATAATTGTTCAACATGACCAAACAACATTCCCTTCCCTGGACTGCTACAAACAAACGGAGATAATATCAGTACTACCAACTGAAGAAGTAATTAGCAAGAAACAGTTTCCTCGTCAATGTAATACTCTGCATAGCTTGGTCGATGCGGATGTAATCCAGTCGGACGTGAGTCGTACATCTTGGTCGGATGCGGATGCATAGCTTGGTTCTTTGTATATTTTATAGTTCAATAAAAAAAACTCCAAACAGCATGTTCTCCTACAATTGAGCTATCCATTAAGCATTAAATTTATTTTGGTACATGATTCATGTTCAAATATGGGCAATAATAAATGTGAAACACAACTGAAATTGTGACCAGAACTAACTTTTTTTAACAACAATTTGTTTATGTGCAGGGGTCCATTAGATATATCAGTGGCGTCACCCAGATTGATAACCGCATCGTCCCTATAACAAAAAAAAAGCTTAAGTAATAGCACACAACTACGATTGTCAATGCTGCATTCACATCATGACTTGGATGCAAAATAGAGCACAGTAACCTCCTAGCCAGTGCCTCACTAACTGAAAACTATCCAACTAATACTTCATGAGCAAACATAGATGGGCTGATGTAGTAAACAACTTACAGGTCGGTTGCAATCTTGTGGGCAAAGACCTTGCAATACTCCTGGGTCTACAGACAAAGAATCCACCTTGCTACCGGCTGGATAGACATAAACAGCTTGCGATGAAGCGCCGATAAAAAGGGGGAACAAGCAATGTAATTCAAGGAAGGGGAACAAGCAGTGTGTCTGCCCATCTGACAAATGTGCTATTGTGGTAGACCGGGACATCGTCCGTGCATCATTTGTGCATAATTCCACATGACAAACACCATACTCTCCCCGAAACTAGAAGAACATAAGGAAAGAGTATCAATACTACGCTGGAAAAATTTGTAATTCAAGGAGAATTATTCTACAACCAAACACACACTAACCTCTTTGCTTGCGTCTCAGTGTTGGGAATTTGCTCTCCCTCAAATTCTTCCACTGGAGTGCTGCAAATTCTCCCTCAAATTGCAACTGTTGTATGCCTTGCCGCCGGCTGCAGCGACGACGGGAACACCAGGCGAGGGATCTCCCATAGCAGCGACGGGAGAAGCTCCAGACCCGTATCTCCAAGAGGTTGTCGCAGGTTGTCAAAGCAAGAGCGGGGGCGGGATCTCCACGCGGCGGCGGCGGGATATCCAAGCGGCGGCGACGGCGGCGGCGGGAGGGATCTCCCATAGCAGCGACGGGAGAAGCTCCAGACCCCGTATCTCCAAGAGGTTGTCGCGGGTTGTCAAAGCAAGAGCGGGCGCGGGATCTCCACGCGGCGGCGGCGGGATCTGCGAGCGGCAATGGCAGCACCTGGCGACTGGATGCGGCAAGGACAAACACACGGAAGGGAGAATGGAACTACTGGAAGGGCGCCGAGGTCATCACGTGCAACAGGTCTACGGTACAGATACGAGTGTGTCCATGTATTTCCAACTAAATAGATAGTATTGCATCTGGAGCTCCCACACGAATCTCCGGCACACCAAGATCTGACGGCTGCATGCGCAATTGCACATGCCCTTAAGGGGAGAGTTTTCTTTCTCAACACTATCCTCGGTGCTGTAGTTCCATTGGCGTGTACTAGTATCTATCAGTTACCTTGCGTTTGCCCTTGAATTAAGGTCACGACTTTCAGGAGAAAGCTATCTAAATTTTTCAATAAACGAATGGACGAGGCAACAAATGAGCAGATATCGTTACCTCACCGGCCGTGTTGAGGTATCCACTGAAACGTCACGCGCGTCAGCGCTTACCGATGTTGACATCGCGCCTGGAACTAATATTTATCTGTATACAGTGCACAGCAGCACACTGATTTAGAATTCAATTACGGGTTTGGAAGGGGATCTTTTGGTGTTCACACGAAGAATTCTTGGTTTCTCGCGGCACAGTACGCATTATGTCATAGGCATTGCCAACTTGGATGCAACGAGATCATCTCCAGGCTTGAGTGATTTACCCGGAGAAGGGGAACACGGCATTGACATCGGTTTATGAACGATTTCGGCTTTACCGTTGCGTTGTTCTTTGCATCTCTCAGAGATGTTGTCGAATGGCAGCATTCGTATTCTATTGTACTGGTAGGTGGCAGCCTGCATAGGATCAAGCTCGTAATGTGGACAGAATCGACGTTACTCGTGCTAATGCGGATGACCGCATTTCTCAAAAAGTATCAGCGTTGAATTTCATTCTCCTCAGGAAAATAATGAACCAGGCGCTAAAATTCTCTGTTTTTTTATGTCTATTGAAGTGCTTGGATCGCTCTAGCGCACCAGTTATGTGCCGTGCCGGAATTGCCTCAGCATCGCACAACTTTTTGCGACTTGACCGCTGGGACGCCCCGCCCGCATTCATCAGTTCTGTGCATGCATTCGGTGGGGCTGAACCGTGCCTGCTGAGTCGATCGGGGTCCTCTGAATTCAGAGGAAACACGTAGCAGGGAATTAGCTCAAGCATCAGCTGTCGATCAGGAATTAACAGGCGAGATCCATTGCTACAGTGTCCATCGCCACAATAAAAATTCCCTGAGTAGTACATGCAAACAAGATTCTAATTCAGTGCTATTTCAGGGTATTGTAGCTCCTCTCTAATATTACTGTGCTAATCGCTACAGTACCTGATTTTTTTTAAGGCCGCAGTACCCTGAATTGATTTCATCACTTCAGAGGACCTTCATCCCTGCTGAGTACTATATATGCTAATATGCATCTTCTTCTGACTCT
Source organism: Chloris gayana (assembly GCA_031894775.1). Classification (NCBI taxonomy): domain Eukaryota; kingdom Viridiplantae; phylum Streptophyta; class Magnoliopsida; order Poales; family Poaceae; genus Chloris; species Chloris gayana. The sequence goes on along the minus strand of JAUNZO010001896.1, from coordinate 14,930 downwards.
CGGACAGATGGTCTTGCACTGTAATTCTGGTAACTAATGAGAATTACAGTGCATTTTTACGCAGGTTGGCACCTTTGTTATCTTCCACTATTGTGAGCAAGAACGAAGGAAGGTGCAACCTTCACAGTGCGCTTGCTACTTTGCGCAAATCCTAGTTGTCTCAGTATCTTTTTACCCTTCACACCCGTCTAGGAAAGTCTAAGTGACACTCGGACATAGATCTAGCGGCCCACTAAGGTTGGGAAGACCCGACATTGCTCAATTATCATCGCACATGACCATGGTTCAACACACCACTAAGAAGATGATGACCCATCCCTTGATCATTTTCTACATCCGGGTTTCGATGCACCGTGTCGGAGGGTTACACCCCAATGAATTTCATATCCATTAGTGTCCGAGGGTTACACCCCAATGGATTTATACTTGAGTTCATCAAACGTATCCTTTATTTTGAATTTGGGGGCCGACTATGCCAAACATAGGTGGACGTTTTTGTCTATTAAAGCATAATTATGTATTTTTAAATATGGTTATATTACTTTTTAGTCAATTTATGTATATATTTTATTAACCATAGGCCAAAAGGAGCAAAGACGTTGAAACTCCATTTTTACCTATTATATGGATCCACTTGGTGCATAGCACGATTTCAACATGTTAGGATGTCAAAAATTCAAATTGATTGCAAAATGTACAATAAATCAATGAAAGTATTTACACTCGGGCAATTATGGAGTAAATGTTAAAGGCTGATGTTGCTCTGCAAGGTGTAGCGACTGGCGGGAGCACTAAGAGGTATTTGGCTATTAATCGTGGGATGTTATTATTTTTCATTAACATTTTTTGCAGAAACAAGATGTTGATTTTAGGAAAATTGGGAATGGAAAATCTCTTCTAATCCTTAAGTTGTTGAATTGGAGGCAGAGCAATCCTCCACCACAAAGGTTAGAGGCTTAATTTTTTTTGTTTGTTTTATTCATGATTGTTATATAGCCTTATGTCTAACTAGTATTAGAGTTTGTTTAAAAAACCATAATTTTCTATAAATAATAAATAAAAACCAGAATTTACTATATTTGGGAAAATTGGATGTGTTTGATAATTGTGATATTGTGATATTTAGCTATTCTAACTTGGACATCACATTAAAGCAAAGTTTATACATATATGTTCATTAGAAGCAAAATCATTTTCTTTATATGGTATAAGCGAGAATTGTTTTCCCATATGGATGATTTTAAGGAACAAAGTGACACTATCATCTGAATTGAAGCACTAAGTTCTTACAACAAAAGTTAATGTGTTAAAATGTTTATAACACATGGGAAGTAGGTAGCTGACAAGAACACATTATTTCAACAAAGTCTAAACATGCTCACGGTCAATACTGACCAGGCGATGTAAAGAAAAAAGGAACATGGAAAAGGCAGCTCTTTTATGTGATAGATATCAACAACGTTTTCTTAAGGGCAACACTATTCCCAACAAATGTACAAAAAAAATGGACATCATTTCATCTCAATATCATTGAATATTTTTTTGTCTAGATGAGTGCAAGTTGTTCAAAAACAAAGTACTACAACAACTGACTGTAGAGCCATATAATTTTGCTAATAAAACATCATTTTTGTAACATTGTTGCTTGTTGGTATGGTATGGTAATGGTAGTGAGGTGATTTTCTATTTGTAACAATGCAGGGAGCTACCATTACATCGTATTTGTGCCACTTGTGTTTTTCTCTAATAGCCAAATTGAGTGTTCCTCTATAATCTAACCTTTTTTAGGAAAGGTAGATTGAATGTTTTTTCTATAAATCTAAACTCTTAGAAAAGCTATTTTTCAGTTTTGACCTTAGGATTTTTCAGCCAAATAAGTGGCGTGACATTTAGATAGAAAAACGCCAATGACTATCTTGCCATGGATAAAGCTCTGACGTGAAGTCAACACGACGCTGATGTGGAAGGGCTCCGCACCACAAAGGCGCAGGTTCAGATAGAAGCTTTACAAAGAGATCATTAAGAGTTCCTTGGCCATGGAAACATGATCGACGATTGCCATATAGGCATGGAGGGCAAGAATAGTTTTTTTTTTTGTTCATAGACCACTTAATATGCTATTTCTTGTGTTTAAGAGAGTGTTTCACATTGACTAATTGAGTGGAGATAAATCTGGCATTTCTCTTAACTTTGACTCGGCAGTGACACATTCTTGCACCATGTATATGAGTCTCATGTTCTCCGTAAGCAAACAATCATGGTTAACGTAGAGATAGATGCATCTCGTAGTAAAATCACAAGCCTTGTTTCATAAACCACCAATTAAACAATACCACATGGGACAATTAATCTGAACATATAAATGCTAGCTGGGTGCACCGCCATGGGGAACCCGGCGAGGCTGATCGGCGAGAAGAAGCTACAAGCGGCACGGCGAGGAGGTGGTCATGCCGGGAGAGTCTATGGACCACACCTTCATACAGCAGTGGTCAGACTACACCATCTGATCGAGTTTCTAACCCGAGGATTGAGCTGCACAAGTGTCATTGTTTCCTACTACTAGTGCTCTGGCTGCAACTGAAATGTAAGCTCCGGCTCCGGCGACGTGAACCATGTCGGCTGTAGTGCTGCACTTGAATCTTCTTACTCTGCTCCGGCTCTCAAATCAGAACGGGAATTGATGAGAAATCGTACCATTCTTTTTGTATGCAAGTTGGCGTCTTTGCCACTTTCTTCTTTGCGCACTTAAACAAGATACATTTCCAGGCGTCTTTTATAAACATAACATAAATATGTTACTTTCTTGTATGCGCAAGTTGGCCTCACAAGTAGGACATTCTCAAGATTGAAGTTAGAGGCCTGCTGGTTCCAAAATCTGCAAGATAGGCATGCGAATAGCAAGTTAGCAACACTATCTTCGGTGCTGCAGTTTGATTGGCGTGTATCCATCAATTACCTTGCGTATCTAAATTAAGGCCACGGCTTTCAGGAGAAAGCTATCTATCTTCTTTATTAAATAAACGAATGGGCGAGAGCAACTATGCTACCTCGCCCGCCGTTCAGGTGTCCACTGAAACGTCACACGCGTCAGGGCTTACAGATGATAACATAGCGCCTCGACCTATCTTTATCTGTATACACTGCACGGTAGCACATTGTTTTAGAATTGCTTGGTGGTTTGGAAAGGGGATCTTTGGGTGTTCACACGAATAATTTTTTGTTTCTCGCGGTACAGTACGCATAGTCTCGTAGGCATTGCCAACTTGGATGCAACGACATCATCTCATCTCCAGGCACGAGTGATTTACCCGGAGGAGAAGGGGAACACGGCATTGACATTGGTTTGTCAACGATTTCGACTTTGTCGTTGCGTTGTTCTCCGCATCTCTCTCCAATGGCAGCATTCGTATCATATACTGTACTAGTAGATGGCACCGTGCATGGGATCAAGCTACTTTGACTGCATTTCTCAAAAAATACCAGCAGATGGCACCGTGCTGGCATTTCTCAAAAAGTACCAGCGCTATGCTCCTCGGGCAAATAAAGAACCAGACACTAAAGTTCTCTCTGTTCTTTTTTCTATTGAAGTGGGTAGCATGCTGGTTCTTGCACCAGTAGTGCGGTATTTGGATGGCTCTAGCGCACCAGTTCTGTGCGTGCCGGAATTGCTGCAGCCATCGCACATCTTTATGCGATTTGACCGCTAGGACGCCCGATCTAATGAGTTATGTGCTTGCATCCGGTGGGGGTGAACCGTTCCTGCTGAGTGCTATATGCATCTTCTGCTGGTGAGAGTTGCAGTATGCAATTTTTACGCAAGTTGGCGTCTTTGTTATCTTCGACTATTGAGCGCATGAATGAAAAAAAGGTGCAACCTTCACAGCTTCTGAACCTGTGGGTCTCTTCCTTGATCAGACAGCATTTCCTGGCCTGGAGCTTTTCACTTCAAACACCATCCACGTGTGCCAAAAAGATTGAAACCGCAAAAATCTGCAGATACCAACTCTACCTTCGTGCTACCGTTTGATTGGCGTGTATCTGTCACCTCGCGTTTACACTTGAATTAAGCCCACAACTTTCAGCAGAAAGCTAACTAATCTTCGGAATATACAAATGGACGAGGCAACAAAAATAAATGAGCAAAGAAGATTTAGACCTACTAACATGCCATCCTTCAGTTACAAGGAACTAACAGAACACTTGCACTCAACCGTCTGAAATGTCGATAATTTCACATCTAATAGGTGAATTCAGTGGGGAAGACATAGATTCATGAGTAGCTTGATGTCCAGCAACTTCATGATTAGCCACAGAATGATAGGACACCAAGCTTTCTTCAGGTCGAGGAGCTGGCACAATGGCAAACTTGCTGTCATTCCCTGGCGCAGGTGAGCGACAACCAACATGAACATAATTTTCTTCACTTACTGAATGAGAAGTTGGGTTCTCAAACTTAACATTCTCGCTGAATTCCCTGGCGCGAGTCCTTTCAATTAGTTTTTGTCGCTTTCTTCTTTCTGTTCGTTTATTGATCAAAGGTGCCTCATCTTCATCAGAGTCACTAACACTATAGTAGTGCAACCATTCAATTACTACCGAATAGCTGCCATCCCAGTTGCTTGGTTTCCTTTTCTTCCGCTTGCTGCATTCTTGGTTTTGTACAACTGATGTTCTTGGACGTTTTTGTACTTTCTGAACAATGTCATGGGCCTGAAGGTTAAAGCCAACATCCTTGGACAATTTGATTTTCTTATTAGACTTGTCTCTTGAAGAGGAACTCAGTCCTGAACAGCCAACTGCATCATCAACAGGATAAGGGGACCCAGCAGAGGTATCTTCCTGTTCATTTTTATTACTTCTCCCCGCCTTATTTGATGTGGGGTGGCAACTTTTACAGACAGTTTCGACAGACTTGCCATCATAAAGTGCTTCATCGGCTGAAGTAGTCAAGAAAAGCTAGAAATTTCATTACGTTGAATGAGGTAGCAACATTTGCATAAGGAAAATGAATCACTTTACAATCCCATATGATGACATAATTTGAACTGGTGGGTTTGAGCTAAAGTTACCTTTGGAACGTTTAAGTTCCAAACTTCCAGATGCTGATTCTTGAACTTTATGAGAGCCACCTGAGCACAACTTCTTGTGTCTGTGCAACAAGACAGACATAAGAAATCCAGAAACATACAGATCTTTTGAAAATCTGAGAAACATAAAGTTGAATCCTGACCATGCTTTTTTTGTAAGATTTCCTTCTAAGGCCCTGTTCGTTTCCAGATATATAATTTTTAGAGGGATCAAATCAAAGAGAATTTTATCATTTTGGAGTACTAAATAAAGTCTAATCTCGAAACTAATTGCAGACCCCCTATCTAATTCACGAGACGAATCCAACGAGGGTAATTATGGTGTTATTAGAAGATGTTTACTGTAGCATCACTGTAGCAAAACATAGATTAATTAGGATCATTAGATTCGTCTCGCAAATTAGAGGGGGGTCGTGACATAGGTTTTGTTATTAAATTAATAAAAGTACTACTAAATAGTAAGATTCTTTTTGATGTGACAGTGCTAAATTTTAGAGGGCAGGAAACGAACAGGGCCTAATTAGTACTTGCAAATCATGGTTGGACTGGGCTAGTATCTAATTAAAACTGGTGAAGTTAAAGGTTTTATATACATATGCGCAAAACAGAAAATCAAATAAATTAGTACACCAGAATCACTAGTCCTAACACAGCCACTCCATACACAACCAGAACACTAGAATTGCTCTCTTTAACAAGAAATTTCAGAGTAATATCTGCAACTTTACATTTTCTTTACTGCCATTAACTTGGTTATCACACACATCACAACAAAAGTAAGATAGTAACTGGATTCATACCATCATATTCACATGTGCATTTATAGCTATGGTCACTTTGACAAAGAAACAGCTAGGCCCTAGACCACAGAAACAAAGCCATTGATCTTTGTTGAAAAGATTCACGGTTATCTTACTTTGCTATGAGTAGTCAGCTCACTATGTTATTGAATAGCCTTGAAATTTTGCATTGAAGAACTGAAGGATATATAGAATACCTATGCAAGTGGCATTTCAAATACAGGCCATCAGCTCCTATTCTCTCAATGCAGTCATCACAAGAAGGTGCTTTCATCTTGATTGACATGAACGAATCTCGACAACTTTCACACTGCAAAAATTGTAGCTCTTATCGTGAAAACATAAGTTAAAATGTATTAACTATAACAATTTTTCTTTTAAAAAAGAACATACTTTAAAACATTTATGCTCTTTCGTGCACATGCTCTGTGAGTTCATTACAATTCCAGTTGCAGTGTTGCAAATGTTAGTTGCTTTTATTTAATATATACCCGGAGCTTTAAAACAATATTTATATAATTGTTTCAGGAAAACAGTATCATAAACGCTAAACAATCTCGTGTCAATTCTCCAAGATCTGTGAAGATAATTTACATGTCTTCGAGCAAACCAGTATGATTGATACAACTCAAAGCTAGATTCAGATCATATACAGAAATCATATTACAATGCACTGAAAATATATTATGGGGAAACAGCCCGATACCATTTACTTGTGAAACCGTCCTGCACCATCTACCTTGCGCTGGTGCAGCACTAACCGGCAAATATATCAATGCAACATGGACAAAACCATTTCCACTACCGTCTATTTCTTCTTGTCAGACCCAGATATGAAATAAGTATTCCAACTACAGAATTCAGCGAATAAGAGAATGATGGAAGGGTCCATGGGCTCATAATGGAAAGCCGTTGACCGTGTGCAGGGAGTAGGGTCACTTGTGTTCAGAGTGCACGCCATTCTCAACATGGAGAATCCCTTTGATGGGCTAATTTTAGTTTTTGTGGATCAATATCCCCTAATGAACAACGGGGGAGTTAGGCTACCTATTCAGAAGTGCAGCTAATATTTACAAATTGACGGAGGGGACACATCCAGAATGACCAAATCCAAAGCCCAATTGCATCGATGCAGCACTCGCAATGCATCAAAAGTAGGTAACATGTGCCTGTGAAGCGATGCTTTGTAGAAGCTGAGAGATATGAAACATAGGGTCTTTTTAGCCACAAAAACAATCCACCATTACGACCTTCAATACGCGTAGACGGTAGCCCCCAGAAACCGAAATCATATACCACTTGAGAACTCAAGAATGAGGAGGGGGTCACTCACCGATCCGGGAGTGGATTCTCATAATGGCGGGCCGAGCAACAGGGCAAGTCCCAATAGCGGCAGCGGAGAGACCCCTCTCCTCTTAGAGATGAAAATGAAAATTCCCCTCCAAAATCCCAATACCCAAGCCCATCCCCGATTAGGATGAAATCTCCCAGTCCCCGTCGCCACCCTCGCGTGAGGATCGACCCATCCCCTAATGTCAGCTTAGGGTTTAGGGGATTGGGGAGGAGATCGGCTCACCTGGAGGAGACGCTGGCCGCAGAGACAAGGTGTTTAGATGCACACGAGTGAGACCGACGAGTCCGAGACCGAAACCGAGACTGCCGCGCCGCCGCGTTTGGTTTCTCGCACGGTCTGGCCTGCCTCTGTACCCAGGGTGAGAACATGTACAGTAGTAGTTCAGACACGTATATTTTCATTTGCAATGACTGTCTGTTGTGCTATCTAAATGGGACTCCTACTCCTTTTAAATTTTTACCTCATTTAAAAATGTGTTGATCAAACCATTACTAAAGTGATGCAGCCAAGCTAACAGGCGAGGCCAGGGCTGGCAGTCATTTGGTTTGTGGATTGAATGCCTTTGTCATCCCATCATTCCGGATTGTTAGATGAATTCCAGAATCTTTGAGCACACAGCGCGGATCATGGATTCAAAAACCGTTCAAAACCACGAAAGTCGGAGTTATCGGTCCGGCTCGATTTTTAAAATCGACCGGTTTTTCGATAAAATCAAACCTAGTTACCGTAGCATAAACGATTTTCGCTCGATTTTTACAGTTTATCGCTCGATTTTTGTTACAGAAAAAACCGAGCGGTTTACGGTTTTGTGACCTATGGCGCGGACAGATGTTCGCTTTGGGCATCATTTCCTAACCTGGGCTGCAAGACGGATGCTCAGAAGGATGCTTCTACCTCCAGAATGAAAGCTATCATTATAGAACGCTCTGATCCTTGATCACCTTGCCAAGCAGACTTCACACAACTTATATTTTTAACCATGAAAAAACCATATCTGAATCCTAATGTCCAAAGCCATGCATGATGGCCAACGATTTACAAAAACAGCAGATGGATGTGTTCAGAGTCAAAAGTGTTTATTTAGATGCAAAATTGCCACCAAATACAATTTATGAATTGATTTAAGCACTCACATAAAAAAACTATTTCATAAAGATTAGCAATGGAGGCGTTTCTTTCTGCAGTCCTTGGAGATCTTGTCAGCAGATCAATATCTTTTGTCATCGATAGTTACTATCGGCGGCAGAACGGCGTGGAGGAGAACCTGCAACAGTTGCGCCTTGTTCTGTTGCACATCCAGACCACAGTGGAGGAGGCCGAGGGGAGGGACACATCACGAACCAAGCGATGCTCCAGCAGCTGGAGATTCTCAGAGAGGCAATGTATAAGACTAGCTACAGTGGTGGCCGCTATCCCCATCTGCAGATCAAGTATAGCGATTTTTCTTCCGCACCGGTGATAGACTGATAGCTATAGCGATCTGTATAATAGCGATGCCGTGCGCAGCCGCTATTTCTAGGGATCTTGCGGTCGGTCGCCAAAGGAAGAGAGAGGGAAATGTGAGAGAGAGAAAGATGGATCCCACTGTTTTAACGAACTAAAAGATGTTATAAATCACAAACCAAAAAACCAAATCAAATTCCGATTACGGCTGCTACTTGCTAGATACTTTTGGGTACAGGATGCTGCAAAGAAATATGACTGACGATCAGGTTCGTCATACCCCTTTGCCTTGACCAAATTCAGTTCAGCTAAACGCTTCTGCTTCCCTACCAGAAGGATCAACATGGCCATTCAACGTGATGGGCTGAAGGTTTAAGAAGATGCTAGAAACATTGTATAACATCATCAACGATATGGTAGAATTCGTTCGCTTCTTGAATCTTTTCCCCCAATCACCCGTCAGCCTTGTAGCAAGCACTTGATTACTGGAGAGGTCCATGTTTGGCCGCCGAGGCAGAAATGGAGACGATCATCAGCTTTTATTGCAGCAAGAACCTCCGAGCACGGGAACTCTTGTTGGCAAACGAACTCTTGTTCGAGGCTATCTGCACTCATCATACTCTAAAATTATCTTTTACTCCCTCGAGTCCTCAAAAGCATGCCGTTTTAGCATTTGAGTAGGCAAAGGAACAATTTACGGAAATGACCTACATGCCCTTATTAAATTCAGCGGCATTGGGACCACAATTGTACTTGTTACTTCTATTTTTTTTTTATTTGATCTCGACGGCGGGCATACAAAAATTAAACTTGGCGCCGAGCACATTAGGCCAAGACTAGGACACACGTGGCCAAGAAATTAGCACAGGCGCCAAAAAATTTCAACTTCTCACCGGCCTTTCTAGCAGCCTCACCACATTAAACACCCATCTCTATCCTTTCAACAACACCCGGTAAGCGAGAAAACAAAGAGGAACACACATCACATATGGCCATAGATCTCAATGAACCACCACCGAGAGGAGATCAAGGTGGCCTTTTTATCTGAATAAGCCACCCTGGAGGGGAGATAAAGATGGCACGCTTGATCTAAATGAAGCACTTGTGGATGGCCATGATGGACTTCCTGCTGCGCATGATCTCCAACAATATGGATTGTACCCTTTTGATCTTAACATTCCATTTGGAGATGAAGACAATGAAGGGAAGATCTGCATCCAGGTTAGTTTTCAATTAAATACTCCAAGTGTTCTTTCTCTTTCTCTAGCTGCCTAACATATCATGAAATGCACCTGCATCTAGTTGTGTTCATACAAAGGGTACTTTTTTAGTCTGTGTGCCTTGGTACAATAACTTGTTCCTACTTGCATCTGGAACCTTTTGGACGAGACCGATAGGCAAATAGCAATGTTGTAGTGGCCGAAAAAGCATGGCATTCAATTAAATTGGTTCAGATTACTTTTTCCCTATTAAATTGGTTCAGCTTACTTTTTCCCTAGGTAAAGACACACGAGATGTCTAGTTATTGATCCAACATACTTTCTGTCATATTTTTACTTGCTGCTTGACGTATGCACACACTTGTATGTTCGAGATCATGAGAATGCTATAGAGTACGTACATCCTGAGATGAATGCCATGGAAGAGTATCTTGCTGACTATGGTGTGTATGCCGATGTTGTGGGAGTTACCTTCGACCGGGAGGAGTTGTCGGACTCGAGATGATGAAGAAGAGGCACACTGGAAATACAAATAGAGGGAAGACCACGCAAAGAGATGTCAAAGAGAGAGAGCGAGGACATGTATGAAGCATTGCTTGCTTTAAGTAACAATGTGAGATTGAAAAAGAAACAGCACCGGAATAGTTGCTAACCAGTTCAATGTCGGCATGCGTACGAGTCCGGCGGCTTTGGAACGAGCCCAAAAGTGTCGTAGGCAAGGGTTTCCAATTGATGTATCATCAAAGAAACCCAAACGTTGTGGCAAAAAGAAGCTGCAGATTGACCTATCAAGAATTGCTACAATACCGTTGCACAAGAGGACTACCCTTCGGAAGCTAGCTAAAGAACTACAAGTGTCAAAAAGCTTGTTGCATAGGTGGTTCAAAAGTGGCCTTCTACGAAGGCATTCTAACTCACGAAACCATGCTTGAAGGAAGAAAATAAGAAAGACAGAGGCTTAGATGGTGTATTTCCATGCTTGATCACGGTACTTTGCCACATGATCCTAAGTTTATTCAAATGGATAACATTATCCATATAGATGAGAAATGGTTCAATGCTACAAAGAAGACTAAGAACTTTTATTTGCTACCGAGAGAGGAGGACCCATATAGGACGGTACAAAACAAAAACTCAATTGACAAAGTCATGGTCCTGGCAGCAGTTGGAAGACCTATGAAAGATGCAAGAGGTAATGAAATTTTTAATGGGAAGATAGGCATTTGGCCTTTTGTGAGGAAGGTACCACTAAACACTCCTTCCTATGATACAATACAGATTTCCTTCCATTATTCATTACATTAGTTGTTCTTATTCATTTGTTTAATTAAACCTTGTTGTTGTTTGTCGTAGGAACCGGCAAAAGGCGGAGCAATAATAGAGAGAAAGGAACACTAGTCACTAAGTCTATCAATGTTGACGAGAGATATAATGCGATCATATTTTATTTCTAAAGTCTTGCCTCGCTATCAAATCAAAGTGGCCTAGAGAACATGCACACAGGACTATATGGATTCAGCAGGATAATGCAAGAACACATGTCCACTGTGAATGATCCTGACTTTGCTCGCGTGGCAGCAGAAACCGGACTTGATATTCGCCTCATTAATCAGCCAGCGAAGCTCGCCCGACATGAATTGCCTCGATTTAGGCTTCTTTGCTTCACTTCAATCACTTATGTATGACACGGTTCCTAGGAATATGGATGAGGTAATCAACAATGTTATCAAGGCATTTGAAAACTATGATCCTGCACTTTTAAATAGAGTGTATCTGACCCTACAACGTTGCATGATTGAGGTCATGAAAGCTGGTGGAGGAAACAAGTATCCAATCCCTCACATGAACAAGACTAGGCTTGGAGGCTCTATGCATTCTTCGAGATAGGCTTAGTTGTGATCGACAGGTTATATGAGGCTGTAATTCGGTCTTTGACTACATAATTACTGTGCAAGCTTTTGTAAGTAGGGAAATCAAAGCAAGCTTTTGTAAGTAGGGAAATCAATGCAAGCTTTTGTACGTAGGGAAATATATGGTACTCATGTATCTAATTTCACTTGAACAACACGTACTACATGGGCACTAGATGAGCACAACCAAAAGGGAGCACCACACTACGGGTAAAACAGCCGGACTTGTCTAGATACAGTCACCACAACATGACCACTATACAGCAAAATGCGAGCATAGCAACAAAATACTTAGCCACCTGTCATTATTATTATCACTACCTGACCACTACGCAACATAAGGAGCACGTGCAACACTAATCACGTTTTCGGCATGAAGCACGAGTATAACACTGGAAGCAGTAGATGAAGGAAGTCGGTTTTGAAATCTTCCCACTCGAGAATCAGCTTGGGAGCGACCACGGACATCCAACCTCCCTTGTTTGCATATTCGGTCCTCGGTCTCGAGCATCCGAAGATACGTCGGGCGCGAGTGGTGAATTTCTCCTTCGCTGAACCGCCCACCTCGGGCTCCTGAAACTTCTGTCTCCGCCACGACTTCATCATCGTCGGGAAAGCGAGGACAAACCACCACCGCGTGCTTCTTCATCATCGAGTCGGTTGAGTAATTGGAACTCATCGCCGGGACCTTCCGAGAGTCCGACACAAAATCGACACCTTACTGTGAGTGCGCGATAGAATGGAGACCACCAGGTGCGTCCTTGTCGCTTCTGTCACCGCATCTTGGCAATGTGCTTTCGCCACCTCGCCGTGAGGGTCCTTCTTGCCCCCCATCCCCGAGCGCCCATGTCATCGAATCGGATAGGGGACCAAGAGGCATGGAGCCGCCTTTGCGCTCGCGAGGCCTCTGGCAGCTCGCCGCGCCTTCCGCCAAGCTCGCAACCGCCGCCGGTCTTGCTATTCACCACTTCACCATCGTCGCGGAACTCGGCCTTGTCGCCGCACGGCTCGCCAAGGCTGCCACACCAGATGCAACACCGGCCGCACACGTCGCAATGGCCGCCGCGCGGCTCTCGGGCGTTGCCGCTAGCCATGGAAATCGATGGAATCTGCTGGGGCCTCTCAAGATCTGGTTTGAGTGTGTGGAGTGGAGGAGATGCTTCGAGTGTGTGGGCTGAGGTGATATTTCGAGTGTGTGGAGGAGATGAAGTGGGATTTTTTTCCTTTTCCAGATCTTTGTCGGTCGCGAGAGGACGCCCAAAACGACAATCTTTTGGGGAAAATATATTAGAGCTGAAACGGCATGCTTTTGGGGACGGAGGGAGTAAAAGGAATATTTTGTTACGAGTCGGTAAGATTCTATCCTCGATATACGGTTTTGCTGCACCCATTCGTCCTCTCCATATCAACTATCTAATATTTTATTCGACTCTCTTTCAGCTACCATCTTCTTTCATCTCTCCTCCTATTTTCTTTTTTCTTCTTTTTTCACTTATTTTCTCTCTCTTTTTTCTTTCCTTTTTCCTTTCTTTTTTTCCCTTTCTTCTTTCCCCTTTTCCTTTCTTTTCCCACTTCCCCGATCCTTTTTCTCCTTCTCTCCACACGCGCGCCTCCGTTCCCCCACGAGCGTGTCGTCGCACGCCGCCGCCGGTCTCCCCCTGCGCGCCCGCCTCCCTCGCCCTTCGCCGCCGGCCACCCTCGTCTCTCTCCTCTCCCGTCGTCGCCGGCCTTCCCCTCCCTCCATCCGCGGATTCGCCGCCTCTAGGCCTTGCCGGATCCCGCCGTCTTGCCGCCGCCTCCTCGCCGCCGCCATCCCTCCCGCCAGTTGACCCCGCCGGAACCCGCCCGGGCGTGCCGCCGCCGCCTCTCCGCCGGGCCCGCGCGCCCCCGCCGCCCTCGCCCAGGACCCGCCCCTGCGCGCCGCCGCCGCCCGCCTCCCTTCCTCCTCCGTCGCACGCGCCTCCTCCCCTTCCTCCTCCGCCGCGCCGCCTCCTGCCGCCGGGACCCGCCTACGCCCGCCGCCGGGTAGATCGGCGGCTGGGGTCCGGGCCGCGGATCCGGCAGCCACGGGGCGTGGATCCGGCCGCCGGGGCTTGCCTCGGCCGCCACCGTGTCCGCCTCGCCTCCAAGCCGCGCCTCTCTCTCTCTCTCCTTCCGGGGTCATTGAGGATGGAGCGGCGGTGCATGGGCCCGTGCCACGTCGGCGCGTAGCGGGCCTCCGTGCGTCCGCGGGATGATGGCGCGGGAGGCGGTTCTGCGGAGACGGTCCCGGACGGGATCCAGTACCCTGGTGCAGCAAGTTTTGCGCCATGGTGGTACTTGGAGGACCGTTTCCAGGACCCCAATGCAGCTAGTCTGAGCATGTCTGCGTATGATAGAGGGTACCCAATCACTTTTCCTCAATAATTTTGTGCGGTAAAAGATCCTCACTGCTCTAGAAGACAGTGGTGTCCTGAAGAAACAAATTCATAATTCACATGGGAGGTCCCTATTATCATGGATTCATGGAGGCTTGCTGGTGATTTTGTTATAGTCAAGAGACATTGGAGGCAGTTTCACTCTTTGAGAAGCAATATGCCACATGGTAGTAGAGTTATTATTACAAGCAAATCAGAGACAGAACTGTGGAACTCGGAACAATAGGAGCTATTAGACTGAGATTTTTCCCCCAAGAAGATACATGCATCGTCACAGCGAGTAACAGCCCAGCACAGGTGGGTTTCGAAAACGTTTGGATCGCGATTAAGGACGTTTATGTTAAATACTGAATCGCGACAAATAATTACAATCAATCAGGGTTGTATATGTAAATTATCGAATCAAATTAATATACCTCCGTTAAAATGTAAGTATTTGTTGGCTTTAATTGTGTTTGACTGCATTTATGCTTATTTAAAAAATTTATGAAAAAATAAAAAAAAATACATCAAATATTTAAAATATATCTAACAATAAAATCAAAATATAATAAAATAATCGATATTAGCATAAATTTTTTGAATAAGGCAAATCTTCAAATCCCGATTATAAAAAGTCGATAAATGCTACGTTTTAGAACGGAAAGTATTGATTCAAAGCATGGGGGCGTTATGTAAAATGCGATCGTAAAATCCCCA
>JAUNZO010001895.1:0-29564 GCA_031894775.1 Chloris gayana | reverse complement strand
CTCTACCCCTTAAATTCACGAGTGGGATTGTTACACATCTAATGGTCCATATTGACTGCATCACAATCGACGGCTGCAAGCGATCCCACCTCCCAACCAACCATCGAGCCCTTTCGATTTTGATTCGATCGAAAAAAAGAAATCCAACTGTCGTCCGCCCGTCGAAGCACCGCCGCAGGCGCTCTCCTGTTTCCGCGCGCCGCCGCTGATCACACATTCGCCCATCGTTGGTCGCCCTCGCCACCGGTAGGTCCTCTCTCTCGCACACGGACGCCGATCTGCACTCAATTGAGGGCCAATCTTTGCCTTAGCTTGCGTGATTCGGGCACCGCTCGTCGCCATCGCTGTAGGTGGCCATGGCTTCCGTGGCTTAGCAATCGGACCTGAAGCGCGTCCCTTCGAGCCAAACCGCACCCGGGGTCGCCCCTATAAATTTGTGAACTCCCTGCCTTCTTCATTCTCCTCCCCATTAATCCTTTTGCCCAAAGAAAACAGAACTGCCATTGACAGTTATTCACAGTAACTCGCCGCCGCTCGTCTTTCTCTTCATCCAAGCCAAGGCTGCTCTTTGACACCTAAAACAGAGCCGCAGGCCACTAGGAGTATGTAGAGCCCATACCCGCCGCCCTCCGCGCGGAAAACCGCCTCTCCGAGAAGTATAGCGCGCTCTGTGGTGTCTCCGAGAGCTCTGGAGCCTAGCCATGACGTCTGCCGCCGTGTGTTGAGTCGCCGGTAGCAACGTGAGTAGTTTTGCTTAGTTGCCTTACCGTCCACCGTTCGATCTCCAAGCAATGACTTAGATTAGATTGAAACATACCCCTTCGCTGCCCAATTAGATGCTGCCACGTGTCGCAACATAATCTCAGCCAGTTTTTTCTTTTTAAATAAATTAAATTATGTTTATTACGTCATGATAACGTCACTTTTGCACAACAGTTCGTTTTAGTTTCATTTTGTTATTGCACGCAGTTTGCAGAAAATCCCCTTACTTTGTTTATCTCATTTTACTTTTTCATACGAACTCAAAATTATGTTGAGCCTGAGCTCCGCGAGGTCGTAGAGCACCAGCGAGCTGCCCATGCTGTGCCCGGCGAGCATGACGCTTAGTTTCATTTTGTTATTGCACGCAGTTTGCAGAAAATCCCCTTACTTTGTTTATCTCATTTTACTTTTTCATACGAACTCAAAATTATGTTGAGCCTGAGCTCCGCGAGGTCGTAGAGCACCAGCGAGCTGCCCATGCTGTGCCCGGCGAGCATGACGCTCACGTCATTGGTGTCCAAAATAAGAATTCGATGATTCATGGTCTTTGAATAATTAAATTAGTTTGTTCAGGTTTATTCTCTGAGAAATCAATTGTCAGTTTTATGCTGCAATTTGATATTAAATATGCTGTTGTTCATATAAATTCTTATATTAGAGTAGTAATATACCGTAGCGTTAGCACGGGTAATATACTAGTTGTTAGTAATAATAATAACTTCAGCTACTACTCCCTCGTTTCGTTTTTATAAAACGTTGATACCTTAAAGTTTTTAGTAATAATTCGTATGTTATTGATAGAAATCAATGGCCAAATATACAAAATGACTAGCTGCAACCCTTTTGAAACAGAAATAACAAAAGTGCAGCGTTGCGATTGTAATTTATTGTTGAACTTTTCAACTTTTTTTTATCGTAAGTGTCCTGTAGCGATCGTAATTTATTGATGGACAACTTTACAACTTTTTTAAAAAAAGTAAGAGTCCTGACAACGCACCCATGCGAGAGGCCGTGCCGGAATGCGGACGAGGAAAACTGACAGCAACTCTACAGGCAGCACACGCATGAATGAGTCCATGGTTGTGTACAAGCAGTCAAACACTAGCACCATCAGAACGTTTGGATGGCACATACCAGCATTGGGGCGATCCAATTTCAACCGGAGCACAGTAACACTTTAGAATATGTAGCACGGTATCCAGCAAATAGTCTTCACATGTTAGCAATTGGCATGCAAACCAAGCACAATATCAACCAAATCGCAGACAAAAGAAAAAGGGACAGGACACAATAAATTATTAGCTCATCAGGTTTGTTGAATCGAGATGTTCACAAGCATAAGAACCTTTCTGGATAACAAAACTTCTCATGACAACTCATGTCAGGATAGTTGAAAACCGGCCACCAACATAATGTTCGTTGGCAAATGTACTCTAATATTGTTTGCTTGCTAGAGGTAAGGCAGGAATTCAGACATGGTAGCCGGTGAGAGTAAATCCCCTACCAACGATCTCACCAACACAGAACCAAGCGTACAATTCAATGCCAAACAATGCTGCGACTCCAGCATCCTCAACCTTCAGACTGCTTCTGTTTTTCCACAAGAGCTTTGCGCCATCAAGCTCCTTCCAGAATGACTCGTAACGCCCAGGAAGGCTGAAAAGGTTCATTTTCCACAGGTAAATATTACTGAAATTCTAATGAGAACATATATACGCAATGCATCTGCATGAAACTTTGCAGTTATGTAAACTGTTCAGAATGCCAGCATAATTGTTTAGTCGAGCTACATGTCCGATACATAATAAGGATATTAGCATCCAGAAAAACCTACATCACCAAGCTCCTCAACCCCAAGAAGCCAAGGATTAACTCTTGGGGATTAGAGCATCAAACAAATACACAAAAGGGCATCTTGCGCACCTCTCTTAATAAACATGTAGAGACACATTACATCAAGAAAATATAAATAACACCAGAAACAATAGTCATAACATATGAATATCAATGCACTTAAAGAAACAGGATCCATCTCCTCATAAGTCATGATGCCCATGTGGAAACTGCAAATATCCATAACACCAGAAACAATAGGCATAACATAATATCAATGTGTTTAAAAGAAACAGGATCCATCTGAACTCATGATGCCTATGTGGAAACTGCAAATTTTCATCTGCGAATTGCAATATCACAGCACAGAAACTAGTTCTGTCAGTTCAGAAACCTAAATCCTAAGATATTTTTGGTGGCATTTGAACATCCACGGTCAATTATACCAGGTAAACCTTTATAGATACAGCAACAAGAATCACAGAATTTTGCAGTGTTTGCTACTCATCTGTGTTGCTGCACTTCCTCCTCTAAGATACAATATCACCGAAATCTACTGGAAAACAGTTAAAGGCATGTCTCTTTCTAACTAAAAAGAAACAGTGGAATTTAAAGGGTTTTTGGACTCCTTTCCACCCCAGATGAGGCCTTTTAGGTACCAATGACACTATCCTATGAAATTTTTGCAGATCGTCTATCAGATCCTAATAGTTTCTAATAACCTAGTAGGCACAAAAAAAGTCTGCAATGCACCTCCCAGTGGGTAACTATGCAAGCTCAAAACTTCATACCAGGAAAATCACATTAAGTGCCATGAAACCTTTGAAAGCATCTTACTATGTTCCATACTGATCTAATCGCTCGCTAATTTCAGCAATTTACAGGGATTCTTTTAGGCAAAGATCAAGATTGTTTCGATAAAACCTAATTTGCCTTGAGACAACTAAGATCAGCATCAGGAAAGAAGAAACAATGTAGCAATCGATAGTTGGCCCAGGTGGGCATAATCCGAGCGATATTAGTCTGACATGGCTGATAGGTGCATGGCGACGGGGAGGAGCTGGAGTACAGACCTGGCGAGGCGGGTGTAGAAGAGCTGCTTGGAGAGCTCCTGGCACTTCTGGATGGTGGGTGGGTCGACGACGTAGTGCTTGTTCTTCTCCATGAGCGTCTTGTGGTAGGCGCACCCGTGCTTGGCCGCGAACCTCGTCGCCTCGCACGCCTTGGACTGCAGCTGCGCCAACTTCGAGCCCAACGCCGCCATGGGATCCGCCGCCGCCGCTGCTGGTCACGGTTGTAGATGCAGGGGCCAATGCGGGTGAGAACACAAAGATTACTAGAGGGAGAGAGGAAATTCGATGGCTGGAAGGCAGCGAATCGATAAAAGCTCTGGATTGTTACCTTGCGAGTTGTTGTCGGGGTTTGGAGGAAGGGGACGAACGAAGAGATCCGAGCAGAGGTCAAGAGTTGATTTGGGAGAGGCGGCTTCTGTTTATGAGGGGAGGGACGGACGGAGGGTGGTGGGCTTTTTGGCTTGGAGGGGAGGTTAGGGCTGCTTTGTCCAGGTGGACTCCATTGCGCGTACGATTTTGATCTTTCTGTAAATCAATTCCCTGAACTGAAATAGCAACGCAAATTCTAGTATGTTAGTACATCGACATTGGCACGACGCTACTTTTACATATTCCCTGTTAGAATTCATACATCAATTTGCAGCATCACTACACTATTAAAGGAACTCTTACTACAAAGGGCTTGCAGTGTCAAATTTGAAATTAGAAACTATCTTAACAGTCATATATGCAGAAGAATTGACATTAGATAA
The DNA here is from genome assembly GCA_031894775.1 of Chloris gayana. Classification (NCBI taxonomy): domain Eukaryota; kingdom Viridiplantae; phylum Streptophyta; class Magnoliopsida; order Poales; family Poaceae; genus Chloris; species Chloris gayana. Next base: position 25,144 of record JAUNZO010001895.1, on the reverse strand, counting down.
CACAATAAACAACGTGTCAAGACCCACAGCGCACAATCGCAACAAAGCAGAAAATCGTACACAAGTCAACCAGTGTGCTGCTGCATTACAAAATGTGAAGTGAAAACAGGCTTCACAACAAGTATGTTCATTACTGCAGAACTCGATCCAAGGTCACGAGTTCCGTGTTCATAAAACAGCCTGGCGATACATCCTTCCAGGCACAACAACAGGTTTGAAAATTCAAGCGCAGGGCTGTTCTTATTTCACATTACAGCAGGTAGAATGAAAAGAACTATAACAACCAAGCAATGACAGAACCAATGCTTCACTTGGTCCACCAGTGAAGGAAATCCTTGCGCCTGTTGATCTTCTTTTGGAGCTGGAGAACACCGTACAGAAGAGCCTCAGCAGTTGGTGGGCATCCAGGAACATAGATGTCCACGGGAACTATACGGTCACAGCCACGTACAACAGAGTACGAGTAGTGGTAGTATCCACCGCCGTTAGCACAGCTACCCATTGAAATAACCCATCGAGGCTCGGGCATTTGGTCATAAACCCTACAGATAACATATGAAGTTAGTGTCTGTTATGAGCATTATAAGTTCGGACTTGCTAATTTTCAGTTGATTGACAGTTCCGGAAACTTTCAATCACCATCTAGCACCACTAGATCAAAATCAGACGGTCTACATTTTTTTTACAGTCTACACATTAACAGATTTTTCCTTCTATCTACATGTAACATAACCGTATAAAAATAAATAATAATACAAAATCTAGTACAAATCATGTTGATTGAAAGTTTCTAAACTTTCAGTCAATTGAAAAGGAGAAAAGCTGTTATAAGTTTGTGGGTAAGTAAATACTCCCTCCGTCCCCTTTTATTTGACGTCCTAGGACAATCCAGTTTTCTCGTTTTATTTGACGTTCTCGGTTGCCGAGGTCACTCTGCCTCTCGTACGCCACAGAACTCGGATCCCCTCTGGGTGGAACTCTCCCTCCCGATCTACACCATTTCTCTCCTGTCTCCTCCTAGCCGAGGCTACCGGCCCCAGGACGAAAGTTGTCGTCGCACCACAAGCTTCAGTAGCTTGCCGTCGTCGTGAGCTTCAGGAAGCCCACACTTGCCATGAGATTGGGGAGGCCAAAGTGAAGTTCTTCGGAAAGGCCACCACGACTTGCATCTGCTCAGGTCACAAGCGGATGCAGCACAATAGAGGCCATCAATGGCAGGGGAGCGGGATGAGAAGCAGCAGGACTTCCTTTGGAAGATGGAGGATGTGCTCTCTGAAATGCTGGATGCCATGCAGGAGGTTGTCCTAGCCAGACAAGTAGTACGCCGCCTCGCTCCACGGTCGTCATCGGCTCCTCCGCATCCACAGCTCCAGGCCATCTGGCTCACCTTCCCTCGTGACGCTACGCTCCAGGCATTCTCTTGAGACGTTGATTTGCGGTGCTGTGAGGAGATGGGAGAGAGAAGGAATGGATGGGATGAATATGTGGTGCTGGAGACGATAGGGGAGAGAGAGACGACCGTGTGGTCTGGTGCGCACCGCATCCCACTGACAGAGTCATGTGATGTTGCAGTTATTTACTGTACCCTTGTCTTGGCATCTGTGAGGATGTGTAGGACGTCAAATAAAAAGGGACAGAGGGAGTATCTTTCTTGGCTAATCTTTCTTGGCTAAAAAGAAATTATTGGCAAAATGCAATATGAACAATCAGATTTTTCTTTTTCATGAAAGCTTACCAGGCGTGTGCACACATCCCCAGAAAGGGAGACAAATAGGCAACATAAGATGGCACTAAAGTTGTTCACTATAGTGAATATCTAGGCTTTTGTATTTAAGGATACAAAAAAAGCTACCCTTCCTCCCTTGTTCCAACATATTGTATCCCTTCATGCTTCAGTATAAATTCATGCAGAGGCATACATATTTGTTTCTTTTTCTCTAATAAGTATGCAAGTACAAATGCAAGGCAGTCAACCACTCAGGCATGCATGCTTGTTTCTCTAATCACAGAAAGCCAATACAGCATTGCTGACTACTAATTTTAATTTTAAAGTTGAACATTATTAAGTTTGTTAAATGAATGGCAGTGTAGAAGTTTTTTGGTAAAAGACTCTGCTGTTATTTTGATGTCCTTCTAAATATTTCTGCATAGATCAGATATCAAAATTTAAGGTTTGTGTTAAATAAACATAATGGAGGAACAAATTCAAAGGATAAATGCATGTGATTTTTAACAAGTAATCTAAAAATCAGTACAAGAATAGAATCCGATTCTTCAAATCCTTGAAATGCAGAAAAAAATACTATGCAAGATAAACAGATGAATTTTCTGTTTGATACAAACTGCTAACTGGGATGGCTGTACACACTGCTAAACTTGGAACGGCGCGGCTCAAATAACAGGCCCAATATGCAAATTTAGATCAAGAAAATTACCAATGCTCATATTTATGATATGCATACTGATCAATTCAAAATACCGTAACTCCAGAAGACAGCAAGAAACAAGAACTCAAAAGTTTATCATATGCTACCAGCACAACAGAAACTGATCGGTTATGTCTTAAGCTTGAAGACAATCATTTTTTAGAAGGCTTTCAAACTTAACTATGTTGAAAACTTGCCGATAATCATTTTTCGATGGCTTTCGCACCTAACCATTCCTTGTTTCTATAATCAAATCACCAGAAACTATTCAGCTACAGCTACAGTTTTAACATCGCAGTCATAACCCACTCACTGATGATCTGAGCACAATCTGGTTCCTACTAACGGCATAGCCGAGCAATACTCAGCAAAAGCTTCTTCTAGGATATCCTATTGGCTTGGTGCAGAAATGGAAACCCATTACTCCCTGTAGTCCCTATCCAGATCTTCCTTTGAGATCTACCCATCCCCAAATCGAAATCTTAAATCGGTACTAGCAACAGAGACGGGGAGAGATGTTACTGACTTGCGGAGGGCGGGCGCCATCTTGTTGGTGAGGGTGCCGGCGACGATCATGCAGTCGGACTGGCGCGGTGAGGGGCGGAAGATGACACCGAATCGGTCGAAGTCGTAGCGGGAGGCGCCGGCGTGCATCATCTCGACGGCGCAGCAGGCGAGACCGAAGGTCATGGGCCAGATCGATCCGCGGCGCGCCCAGTTCATGAGGTCGTCCACCTTGGAGACGACGAACTCGGCGGCCTTGGACATGGGCGCGGGCGGGGGCGCGCCCGCGTACGGCGCCGGGGACGACGGCGAGGCGCCCGCGGCGGCGGCGGAGTACGCCCGCGGGGTGGAGAGCAGGGCCAGCCGCGCGGTGCGCGGGAGCAGCGCCATGGCGTCGGTGGTCGTCCGCTAGGGTTGGCTGGTTCCCCTTGTGGCCTCGTGGAGGAGGAGGTGGAAGCGTAGGCCGGTTTGGAGAAGGGAGGATGAATAGTTTCCCCAAGCTCTCGGCTCTCTCGGGACTCGGGAGTGGCTCGTGGCCGCAGTGAGGTCGGGGCGCGTGTTGGGTGCGCGCCGGGTGTGTGACGAGCCCAAGTGCCAATTTTGTGGTGGCCAGGCCCATCCTCGTTATTGTCACCTTTATGGGCCTAAAGTACGGTAGTTAAAGGGACAGCCCAATGTTCATTGACTTTTCTCGATGTCGCACGAAATTCTCTGACGAATGCTCAAAACAACAACAACAACAAAACACGAAATTCTGTGACGATGCAGGCCTCTTTTGTATTAACGTGTTCTTTATTAACGTGTTCCAGGTTTAGAAAATGGATGGAGTAATGCGAATCTATTCGAAAGCATTAGTACAGAGTATCGTTTGTATGGAAGTGATGACATGGAACAAAACGGCCTCTTGCTGTCGCCATACAAAATTTGTATCGTTTCATTACTCAAGCTGCTACACGTGGGACGTGGCTTCCAGCTCCATCGCGGTCCGAGTCGCTGTCAGTCGAGATCGATATGTCAAGCACCGCACACACACGAGTAGGATGTGGGAGTGCGTGGATCCGACGAGTTGGGAGGCCGTGGCTCCAGTTGGATTGCTTTCCCGCGGATCGAGGACATGCCAGAGCATATCCCGCGAATATGTGCGAAAATCGGGTGAATAGCTCTTTCGGTCTCACGGGTATGGGAATGGGATGCGCGAGCGTTCCAGTTCAGCTGCCTCTGAAAAGATTGCGGCCGGCGAAAGGAAACCCAGGATACATACTGCTAGGATGAATGGCTGTCCAGTAAAGAAAAAAAATGAATGGCTGCCGTTTCGGGCACACGTATGTCAGAGATCACGATTATGGCTGCAAAATTTTCATCTTCTAGTGGTGGGACTATTTCTGTTAAATGACGCTTTTCATGTTCATCTCCACGTAGTGGTTTTCCGTACTAGATTCAATTTTATTTTTCCCCCAGGAGGATTGGTAATATACAAATGACAAGGAGCCATCAGACATTGCAATTCACCATTAACAGGCCGCTCGACGCATACAAAATACGCCACTAAAATCAAATCCAGCCTCACAGCTGTGGGAGTTCGCCGTTCGCTGTCATTTCGATTAGCAGGGTGAACGTCTATCTGCGATCAGGATTGCGATTGTAACTACAGATTGCGGGCACTCTGTTACGTTAAATAACGCTACTTGTTTCCATCTCCATCTGGTGGTTTTTCGTACATTAAATTTGAATTTTTTTTCCCGGAGCAATTGACCATTACCCGGCATACGAACTGGCATATGGCCAACACAAACTTCTTGCCTGAAACGTCATCAAAATCAGAATGGAGGGAGTACCAATTAGCCAGTAGAATCAAATCCAGCCTCACAAATGTTCAAGCTCGCCATTGGATTTCCGGGGTGAACATGTATCTGATATCACAATTGCGATTCTAATGACCAGGCATACATTCTATTTGTTTCTCTTGAAATGGTTGCACAATGCTTTGTTTAATGGTGATACTCAAATAGTACTTGTCGAACAATGAATGGGTTTCATCCATTAGAGATTTGATAATTTCTTGGGGTACAAGGGGGCCATTAGGAGGCATTAGCCATTTGACCAATGGCAGAGGCTCCACACTCAAATTAGTCAATACAGTCAAACGCGACTACTGATGATTCGGCCTCACATAATGGTCGGAGCTCTGCTCCTCCAAGCAGAACCCACGCCGGCAATCTTTGATCTTTCTTTGTAGTAGTAGTAGTAGTAGTAGAAACCTACGTGTATACCGTCCTAATTATATTATTACCAATGCAGGTAGTACTCATGTTGGTGAAGAGGCTCAGAGGAAATCAGTTCTTGACGCCGAGCGGCCTGGGCATCCCGTCCTGCACGGCGACGGGCATGGACTCGAGCTTGCAGTCGAGCGGCACGGCCGCGGCGGCGTCCTCGACGAGCACCCTCCTGACGATCCCGAGCAGTGTCTCCTCCATGTCGGCGCCGTCGGCCCAGGGGTGCACCTCGGCCTGCACCCGCGCGGGGTCCTCGCAGATGAGGTCCCAGACGGGGAAGCCGCGGCGCGGCATGACGAAGTCCTCGCGGCGCAGGCGCAGCGCCGGGCAGTAGTCCCCGCGGCCGTCGCCGAGGTATACGACGCGCTTGCGCGCGGCGCGGGCCTCGCGCAGCACGCGGTCCAGCACGGCGCCCTTGCACATGTTGGGCGGGCACGTGCCGACGGCGCACCCGTGCGCGGCGGCGCCGGAGGCCGCGTCGAAGGCGTGGCAGGGGCCGATGCGGAGGCGGCCGGTGGAGGCGTCCACGTGGCTGGGGTTGGTGTTGACCTCGGTGAAGAGCGGGCGCAGGCCGTGGCGGGCCAGGACCGTGTCGATGAAGAAGGCGTTGGCGTCGCTGAGCACGCGCAGGTCGCAGCCCAGCGCGTACGCGGCGCGGATCGCGGCGGGGACGCGCGGGTCCAGGGGCGCGGTCTCGAGCGCGGCGGCCACGTCCGCGAGGGACTTGCCGCTCGCGTGGATCTCGCCCATCATCGTGTCCATGAGGGTGTTCCACGGCATGGTGGGCAGCAGGCGCTCGAACTGCTCGGTGAAGCCCAGGTTGTCCACCACCCAGTTGTCGCTGTCCACGTCGATGATGGTCTTGTCGAAGTCGAACACCACGATGACACCGGCCATGGAGGCTCTCTCTCTCTCTTGGTCTCGGCGACAAGGGAAGGAAGAAGAAGGGTTTAGGTGGCAACCAACAATGGATGCTTTGCTGTTGTCTCTCAGGTTGGCCTGGGAGCCGTGGCCTTTATATACGGGCGCGCCGGGCGGGAAGATGCCGAGGGAATATTACCAGATGCCTAAGAATAGGGGTTTGGAGCATGGGAAGGGATCCGGGAACCGGGAGATATGCCGCGGATCAATGCAAGAAAAGGTTTGCTGGTGGACTAGAATCGGTTCTTGCCTTCTGGAGAAGCATCCCGAGGGGCTCCCCGGAACGGTATATCCTCTCTCCTCTCCAGAAGCAGTGGAGTCGCTTTCGCCGCATCTGCTCTGCTGCTTGGTTGTGGGGGCGTTCGGCACGCCGAACGCGAAAAGGATTTGACGTCCGTGCCCGTCGATTTTGCCTGCCACGAATTGAATTTGTGAAGGCTCGTTATTATTATACTAATAACTAGTATTTGTGTTTACCAACATTGACAAGCTGATTGACAGCGTTCGGATCGTGCCCACGCACGTAACAGAGCTCACGTGTAGTATTACAGCTTGTAGTCGTAGTTTCGTACGGTGGTCAGCTGCGCTGATCCAGTCTCACTACTCGTGTACGTAGCGAAATTGTGTGGCACGAGCGAGATTAGGGTCCCGGACAGCGGTCAGTCATGTGCGGAGATATTTGTCACGTTTCCCGCGGCGTCCCGTAGCGGATATTCGGCGGATGCGGAGAATCTCCTCCGGCGTGGCTGACTGGCTCCTGTCTGCTGGATGGTCCTGACTCACTCGCGTTTCAACCACCAGAACAGGGCGTGGCCTCTGTTCTTCCTCTGTCGCCCGGTTTTACCCCCACCTCAAATTAAAGCGTATCCTTTTACGGTACAATTCAACCAGCTGTAAATCTCAATGTGCGTTTTCAACACAAGGATCCTCCAGTATAATTAGTACCCATTTTTCTGAAACCTGTATCGATGTGCATTTGATGTGTAGCGGCGAATCCCGTGTCTAAGTTTGGAGACATGGAATCATGCTGCGTGCAGAAAGCAGCCGGGCTAGCTAGCCGGCTTAGGACGGAAGGAAGGCTCCTAGCTGCTTCGTCAGTCGCCATTATCCTATCCTACCTGCTTTAGTTTGCGAGTGACGATTCATTTTTTCCACCTTATCACGGGCACGGTAGGGAAGGAACCAGTTCTCGTCCGAAATCCATACTAGTACCAACTAAAGACATATTCCATTCACCCCTCTTTTTCGGTTAGTGGTATGCACACACGAGATGCATGACGGAGCATAATGCCGGTATAACTCGTCTTATGCCCCTGGGACAAAAAAAGGAGGCGACGCGTCTGCTTGCTTGCCAAGCTCGTGGTGCGTTGAACGCCGGCCGCAAGATTGAGTTGCAAAACGACGACGCACGCAAGCCTCGTCGGGGGACTCACATGGACGAAGGGCCGAGACTGACGTCCTCAGCGACGTGTGTCCAACTCCAAGGTGGAACTGACACAAGACGGCATCAGTCAGATAAGATGGGAAGTTTCGTCCGCGCGATTGGTCGCGTACGATGCAAAAGCTTGCAAGTGCAATCTGCTAGTGCTAGCCGACGCGTCTCCGTGACCGTGATGAGATCGGATGCCCTCTCATCTCATGTGGGTGAGGCCGTGCGCGTGCAGTGCGCCGTGCGGTCGAATGAGAGAGCTGCGAGCCTGCTGCCCGCCGAAATTCACGCTATACCTGTCGCCGGCAGTAAGATTCGACGGTGAGGCGCTTGTCCTGCAGATCGAGTTCACGACATGGATTTTGGGCATTTTTTATGTCCGTCGGCCAGCCAAAACAAGAAGGCTTGTGAAGGCATGTGGGCCTCATTGGGCTTTATTTGTTGCAAGCCCATTCGAGTATAGACAGGTTTAGACGAGTGTTTAAAGGCCCAAATTTTTGCTCTATGACTTTTTGCTTCTTTCCAAGCTTTTGAATAGCTGATTATGTATTTAAAATCTTCCTATAGATTTTAGCTTAAACAATGTTGTCAACAATCTGAGCATACATGTAGTTTGCAATGAACTGTGAAGTTAGAGCGCTATTGCACTTCTTTAATTCTTCTAACCGACATGTATGATCGGTGACTATGGAACATTTCCGGAGCTTGCTCCATTTCTCCTCATAAGCATAGATCCAAAATGGGCAAGAAGTAAACACACATTTCACATCATAGAGCTTTATCCTTAGATCTTGCAACCACAAAGGACCTTTTCACTTAAAGAGCCTAACACTTAATAACATCTTGGACTGCATCTTTATCTTTGTACACGCCTCTCTCTGTCACCTCATTCTCATGGTACTCCCACAACACAAAGTATCCTTCGGTTACAACTAGATTTGCAAAGTCTGCAGGGACAGGCACCGCATCTTCATCATCTGAGAGTCTATCTCAGGAAGCTCCTAATGCTCCTTGTCCTCCCTTCTCATCTCCTCGACTATATGTTTGATTGCTCTCCTTCATCTGCTTCTCCTCTCGGTTCCGTATGCACAAAGCCTTCTGGACCCTCCTCGGTTTCCACTTTCTGTTGCCTTATCTTTTGATTTATATGGATTTATGCTTCAAAAATCATTGTTTACTACATGAGGGGTACCATCTATATTTTTCATTTACTTTACGTTTTTTGCTTCAAATTTGCGTTGTGACTGCGCCACTGCGGTACGTACACTACTACCATTGTACTTAGATGACAACATTTTTGCCACGGTGTTGGTCTCTCGATTTCGAGAACTTGGCAAGGGCGTTCGATTCGAATGTAGCTCGATACATCGCCCAAAAATATGGTCATTGCGCACGATGTTCTTATCAGGGGCATACAATAAATTTTAAAAGACAATTTTATTCTTTAAGATCTAAAAATCTCCAAAAAAAAAGCAAAAGACTAACGACCGGTGGGAGCAAAAGGAGGCATTTGGTTGTTAGTCGTGAAATATTATTATTTTCATTAATATTTTTAATATAACAATATTTTAGTAGAAATAAGATGTTGATTTCAGGAAAATCATGAATGGAAAATCTCTTCTGATCTTTAATTTATTTAAGAAAATATTGGAGGTAGAACAATCATCCAGCAGAGAGGTCAGAGGCTTAATTTTTTGTTTGTTTTTTATTCATGGTTGTTATCTAACCTTATGTCTAACTAATATTAGAGTTTGTTTGGATATCATGGAGTTTTGAAACCAAGGTTTTAGAAAACCTTAACTTTCTATATAGAAGGTGTGAAAAACTAGAGTTTACTATATACGGGAAAGTTGGATGTGTATGAAAATTATGATATTTAGCTATTCTAACTGTGCCATCACATTAAAGCAAAGTTGATACATATATATCCATTAGAAACAAAATCATTTTCTTTATATGGTAGAAGCTAAATTTTTTTCCATATGGATTTTAAGGAAAAAAGTGACACTTTCATCAGAATTGAAGTACTAAGCTCTTACAACAAAAAATAATGTGCTAAAATGTGCATAACACATGGGAAGTAGGTACTAGACATAAACGACTTTATTTCGACAAATTCTAAACATGCTCACGATCAATACCAGGTGATGTAAAAAAAAGAACATGGTGATGCAAGTGACTGCACATGAAGTAGACCGGTGCCACATGAGACTCAATTTTGAGGAAAAATGTCATGAGTGGATTTTTAAAATTCTAAAAATACTTAGGTTTTTGGAATCATGCTTTAGAAAATTAGGTTGTTTGTTGTATCCGAAATTCCAAACACCTCAAAGTTCCAATACCGTGGTAGTTTTTTCTTTAGAAATCATGATATCTCACCAATATCACAAATATAATTAGCATTCAAACAGGATCGTAGTGTTTTTCCTTAACCATTCTTACTATGTAGCTCAAGAACCATATGCTTTTTTTCAGGACAAATCTTAAATATGACTGTGATGTACCTCTACGGCAGAAGAAATTGTATAAAATGCTTCTACATAACCTGATGAGGGAGATATATTTTTCTGTTTACAAGAGGTAAGATAGTGAATATACTATTCTAATAACATTTCACATCAGTCAAACACTCATTTGGTCTTGCTAAGAAATTGTGTGTTCTTCCCACAAAACCCTTGACATACTTTCTTCTTTTCTTTGTAAATTGTGTGTTCTCGCCTTGCCATGAACCACACCTTGCTATAACCCACACTATGGTTAGCTGACTACTCCCTTCGTCCTTTAATATAGAACGTTTTTGAGTTTCTGACATCTACTTTGACATTTGTCTTATTGAAAATGTTTGTAAAATATTATTTTTTGTTATTATTTGTTTTATCTATTTTTTATATATTTTTACAAATATTTTGAATAAGACGAATGATCAAAGTTGACATCTCCCAGTAAAAAATGTTTGATATTAAGAGACAGAGGGAGTAAAAAATAGTCCTAATAATCCTCCAACGGGCAGATTAATAGAGGAATTAATTTTTAGTTTATTAAAAACTAATTGTTTTCCTGTTAATCCAATCAAACATATGCTAATAATTCGGACTAACAATTCCATACGAAGACAAAAAGACTTAAATACCCCTTATTGTTTCATCCACAATAATTAATTTTGGATCTAAACAGCTATGGACTAATAATTAGTCACGTTGCACTAGATATTTCAATGAGGATGGAACTAGCAATTAGTCAAACTTAAATAGTCATCTAACAATTGTTAGCTAACTACCAATTGCTAAGAACTTAATTATTAATTTAGGACTAATAATTATTTAGGTGGATAAAAAATCCCTATATTTAAGAAGCAAAGGATTGTCATATGGTACACAATTCAGGGCATCACAATGATAAATCTGGATTTGCATGTTTTGACTGACGATGGCTTCAAACACGAGTGAGGCACGTTGATCGCTCCTCTGTCGTAGATGTATGGAGGCACCACTATGCGATCGTGATGGCCAACAACACCCTGTGAACTGGTGTTCTCGTACAACTGCATCATCGTGTTCTTTCTTCTGACTGATCACTTAATTCTCTCATCTCTCAGAAGTAAAACCATCATTTATTCGCGTTCTGACCATGAAAACTGTCCGTGCCCATTCTACTCGTATGCTGTTACTAGCCTGGCACAACGGCACTCAATTATCGATGCCACTCTATCCCGCTATGGCGCTATATCGTGATACCGATAGCCATTCCACCCGCCCTCTCCTGATTGGCCGTGCCCAATTCCTAAGCCAACAATTAATAATACTTTATTCTTTCTGGGTCCTGTTCACTTTACAAGTCAGCAGAGCACGCTCACACAGTATCCAATCAGGAACGATATGCCTATCCGTGTTACGGCTCAATGGGTAAGGCTCTCAGGATGTCCCGCCATTATTTAAACTACACTGCACGTCCCTAATTCTCCACTACAGCCTGCAACAGAGGACACGAGCTCTAAGCCAAGAACAGAAGAAGCTCAACCTCCTTGGGTGCCCATCAATGGCGTCCTCCACCATGTCCCTCTCCTCTCCTGCTCTCGCCGGCAAGGCCGCCAAGATCGCTCCCTCCAGCGTGTTCGGGGAGGGCCGCGTAACCATGCGCAAGACTGCCGCCAAGGCCAAGCCCGTCGCGGCGTCCGGCAGCCCGTGGTACGGCCCCGACCGCGTCCTCTACCTTGGCCCGTTGTCCGGCGAGCCACCATCCTACCTCACCGGCGAGTTCCCAGGGGACTACGGCTGGGACACCGCGGGCCTATCTGCCGACCCTGAGACATTCGCCAAGAACAGGGAGCTGGAGGTGATCCACTGCCGGTGGGCCATGCTCGGGGCGCTCGGCTGCGTGTTCCCGGAGCTCCTCGCTCGCAATGGTGTCAAGTTTGGCGAGGCCGTCTGGTTCAAGGCCGGTGCCCAGATCTTCAGCGAGGGCGGTCTGGATTACCTTGGCAACCCTAGCCTCGTGCACGCGCAGAGCATCCTCGCCATCTGGGCATGCCAGGTACAGATAATTGTCCCCCAAACCCACTTAAGCAGCTGAATTGTACAATGCGTGATGGCAAAATTTGCATCTTTGATTGGTCGATCAGGTTATCTTGATGGGCGCTGTGGAGGGATACAGGGTAGCCGGCGGGCCGCTCGGCGAGGTGGTCGACCCGTTGTACCCTGGTGGGAGCTTTGACCCATTGGGCCTCGCCGACGACCCCGAGAAGTTCGCGGAGCTGAAGGTGAAGGAGATCAAGAATGGCCGCCTAGCCATGTTCTCCATGTTCGGCTTCTTCGTCCAGGCCATTGTCACTGGCAAGGGGCCCCTGGAGAACCTTGCTGACCACATCGCCGATCCCGTTAATAACAACGCTTGGTCGTACGCCACCAACTTCGTCCCCGGCAAGTGATGATGGTTCCAGGCGACTCGTGGCTACGAACGCCGGTGCAGAGCCTTGCACGTTGCTTCAGAATGTCTTGTCTAAAGGCAAAGAAAAATGGCATGGTTGTGTTCAGATAAGCGCTGCATGTGCCTACCCTGTAACTGTATGTTCAGATTTTGCTGTGTGGTATTGTTTGATTGGTTCATGAGACAAAATACTACCTCCATTCTTTTTCTTTTTTTTGTTGTTGAAGTTAGGACAAGGATCCTAGTTCAAAAATGAACTAACTTCTCTGTCTCAACGTCATCAAAATAAGAACAGAGTAGGTGATTTTACGACGAGATGCATCTATCTCTACGCTAAGCACAAATTTGTGCTTATGGAGGGGATGAGACTTATATACACGGTGGAAGAATGTGTGCCTGCTTAGTCAAAGTTAAGAGAAATGACAGATTTCTCACCACTCAATTAGACACATCTATCTCGACTTGAAGCCATTGCTCTGTAAGAAGAAAAAAAACAAAAACAAATAGCATGTTAAGATGTCTATGAACAAAAAAAGAATGTCCATTCTTGACCTCGATCCCGTTTACATTGCTAAGGAATTGCTAATGATCTCTAAGTCTTAATTCCAATAATAATAAGAGCTCGTATAAATTCCAAGTGACTCCTAGTTACGAAGGCCGGTGCATAACCTTGCACGTTGCTTCAGAATGTCTTAAAAAAAGACTTGGCCATGTTCGGATAAACGCTGCCCGTGCCTACCCTGTAATTGTATGTTCAGAATTTTTTATTGTGTGGTATTGTTTGATTGGTTCATGAAACAAAGCTGGTGATTTTATGACGAGATGCATCTATCTCTACGTTAACCACGAATCTGTGCTAAGAGAGGCGGGAGCGAGGGAGGCAGGCCGGAGTTGAGGGCATGAGACTTATATACATGGTGGAAGAATGTGTCTTTGCTTAGTCAAAGCTAAGAGAAATGACAAATTTATCACCATTCACTTACAAACATCTCCATCGCGACTTGAAGCCATTGCTCCGTAAGAAAAAAAAAACAAATAGCATGTAAAGAGGTCTATGAACAAAAAAAATGTCTATTCTTGGCCTCAGTTTTTTCAGGGTAAATCCCGTTTACACTGCCAAGGAACTGTTACTGATCTCAAAGTCCTAATTCTAATAAGAGCTCATATAAATTTCATTTGTAACCAACAACTTGCTTTTGTAAACGAGAAAAGTCCATTTTACTCTCTCTAATAATCCACTTTGTCCATTTTACTTCCGCTAACAAAATCTTGACTCAATTTACTCTCTTAAACAAGACAGTTTGTTGCAATCTACTCCTGTTTACAATTTATCTTTTTTTTTCCTTTGTATGATTTGAATTTGAAGCTCAAATTTTATATGATCATAGATAATACCAATATCATTATATAAAAGAATTATTTTACATTTTTCATAAATATTTTCTAAACAATTGGGGAACTATATAGTTCAGATAATATTTTATACTTCTAATAATAAAAAGTTCTTAAAATCTCCCTTATAATTTTCAACGTACACTATATGACATGTGTCATTGTACAAAATTTTGAGAACTAAGTTCAAATTGTATATTGAGAAATAAAAAGGACAAATCTTCCCTCTAAAATTTAGCACTGTCACATCAAAAAGAATCTTACTATTTATGAATATTTCGATCAATTTAATGATAAAACCCTTTGACAGATTGGTGCTAATTTTTAAGATGAATCTAATGAGCTTAATTAATCTATATTTTGCTAAGGTGATGCTAGAGTAACCGTTTTCTAATCACGATTTAATAAACTCATTAGATTCGTCTCGTAAATTAGTCTAGGGGCCTATAATTTATTTTATAAGTAAACTTTATTTAGTACTCATAAATAGTAAGATTCTTTTTTATGTGACAGCTATAAAATTTAGATCAGTAAACCAACACACCTAAATTATTTGAGGGAGTGAACTCAGCCTATCTTCGGTGCTGTAGTTCCACTGGCGTGTATCTGTCAATTACCTTTCGTTTGCCCTTGAATTAAAGTCACGACTTTCAGGAGAAAGCTATCTAAATTTTTCAATAAACGAATGGACGAGGCAACAAATGAGCAGATATCGTTACCTCACCGGCCGTGTTGAGGTATCCACCGAAACGTCACGCGCGTCAGCGCTTACAGATGTTGACATCGGGCCTCGAACTATATTTATCTGTATGCAGTGCACAGCAGCACACTGGTTTAGAATTCATTACGGGTTTGGAAGGGGATCTTTCGGTGTTCACACGAAGAATTATTGGTGTCTCGCGGCACAGTACGCATTGTAGGCATTGCCAACTTGGATGCAACGACATCATCTCCAGGCTTGGGTGATTTACCCGGAGAAGGGGAACACGGCATTGACAACGGTTTATGAACGATTTCGGCTTTACCGTTGCGTTGTTCTCTGCATCTCTCAGAGATGTTGTCGAATGGCAGCATTCGTATTATATTTGTACTGGTAGGTGGCAGCCTCAATAGGATCAAGCTACTTTGACTTTACTCGTAATGTGGACAGAATCGACGTTACTCGAGCTAATGCGGATGACCGCATTTCTCAAAAAGTACCAGCGTTGAATTTCATTCTCCTCAGGAAAATAATGAACCAGGCGCTAAAATTCTCTGTTTTTTTTCATGTCCATTGAACTGGGGTAGCATATGCTATGTATCAGTAGTGCCGTGCATGGATCGCTCTAGCGCACCATTGAAGTGGAGGCCCCGCCTGCATTCATCAGTTCTGTGCATGCATTCGGTGGGGCTGAACCGTGCCTGCGGAGTCGATCGGGGTCCTCTGAATTCAGAGGAAACACGTAGCAGGGAATTAGCTCAAGCATCAGCTGTTGCTACAGTGTCCATCGCCACAGTAAAAAATTCCCTGAGTAGTACATGCAAACAAGATTCTAATTCAGTGCTATTTCAGGGTATTGTAGCTCCTCTCTAATATTACTGTGCTAATCGCTACAGTACCCTGATTTTTTTGAAGGCCGCAGTACCCTGAATTGATTTCATCACTTCAGAGGACCTTCATCCCTGTTGAGTGCTATATATGCTAATATGCATCTTCTGACTCTCGGACAGATAGTCTTGCACTGTAATTCTGGTAACTAATGAGAATTACAGTTTGCATTTTTTACGCAGGTTGGCACCTTTGTTATCTTCCACTATTGAGCAAGAACGAAGGAAGGTGCAACCTTCACAGTGCGCTTGCTACTTTGCGCAAATCCTAGTTGTCTCAGTATCTTTTTACCCTTCACACCCGTCTAGGAAAGTCTAAGTGACACTCGGACATAGATCTAGCGCCCCACTAAGGTTGTGAAGACCCGACATTGCTCACATATCATCGCACATGACCATGGTTCAACACACCACTAAGAAGATGATGACCCATCCCTTGATCATTTTCTACATCTGGGTTTCGATGCACCGTGTCGGAGGGTTACACCCCAATGAATTTCATATCCATTAGTGTCCGAGGGTTACACCCCAATGGATTTATACTTGAGTTCATCAAACGTATCACAACCCTCCTTTATTTTGAATTTGGGGGCCGACTATGCCAAACATAGGTGGACGTTTTTGTCTATTAAAGCATAATTATGTATTTTTAAATACGGTTATATTACTTTTTAGTCAATTTATGTATATATTTTATTAACTTAGGCCAAAACTTTGGAGCAAAGACGTCGAAACTCTATTTTTACCTATTATATGGATCCACTTGGTGCATAGCACGATTTCAACATGTTAGGATGTCAAAAATTCAAATTGATTGCAAAATGTACAATAAATCAATGAAAGTATTTACACTCATGCAATTATGGAGTACTAGTAAATGTTAAAGGCTGATGTTGCTCTACAAGGTGTATAGCTCTCTAGAAAATTAAAGGACTAGCGATCGGCGGGAGCACTAAGAGGTATTTGGCTATTAGTCGTGGGATGTTATTATTTTTATTAACATTTTTAATATTACATTTTTTGCAGAAACAAGATGTTGATTTTAGGAAAATAGGGAATGGAGAATCTCTTCTAATCCTTAAGTTGTTTTAGAAAGAATTGGAGGCAGAGCAATCCTCCACCACAAAGGTTAGAGGCTTAATTTTGTTTGTTTGTTTTATTCATGATTGTTATATAGCCTTATGTCAGTTTGTTTAAAAAACCATAATTTTCTATAAATAATAAGTAAAAACCAGAATTTACTATATTTGGGAAAGTTGGATGTGTTTGATAATTGTGATATTGTGATATTTAGCTATTCTAACTTGGACATCACATTAAAGAAAAGTTTATACATATATGTTCATTAGAAGCAAAATCATTTTCTTTATATGGTATAAGCGAGAATTGTTTTCCCATATGGATGATTTTAAGGAACAGTGACACTATCATCTGAATTGAAGCACTAAGTTCTTACAACAAAATTTAATGTGTTAAAATGTTTATAACACATGGGAAGTAGGTAGCTGACAAGAACACTTTATTTCAACAAAGTCTAAACATGCTCACGGTCAATACTGACCAGGCGATGTAAAGAAAAAAGGAACATGGAAAAAAGGCAGCTCTTTTATGTGATAGATATCAACAACGTTTTCTTAAGGGCAACACTATTCCCAACAAATGTACAAAAAAATGGACATTATTTCATCTCAATATCATTGAATATATTTTTTGTCTAGATGAGTGCAAGTTGTTCAAAAACAAAGTACTACAACATAATTTTGCTAATAAAACATCGTTTTTGTAACATTGTTGCTTGTCGGTATGGTATGGTAATGGTAGTGAGGTGATTTTCTATTTGTAACAATGCAGGGAGCTACCATTACATCGTATTTGTGCCACTTGTGTTTTTCTCTAATAGCCAACTTGAGTGTTCCTCTATAATCTAACCTTTTTTAGGAAAGGTAGATTGAATATTTTTTCTATAAATCTAAACTCTTAGAAAAGCTATTTTTCAGTTTTGACCTTAGGATTTTTCAGCCAAAATAAGTGGCATGATATTTAGATAGAAAAACGCCAATGACTATCTTGCCATGGATAAAGCTCTGACGTGAAGTCAACACGACGCTGATGTGGAAGGGCTCCGCACCACAAAGGCGCAGGTTCAGATAGAAGCTTTACAAAGAGATCATTAAGAGTTCCTTGGCCATGGAAACATGATCGACGATTGCCATATAGGCATGGAGGGCAAGAATAGTTTTTTTTTTGTTCATAGACCACTTAATATGCTATTTCTTGTGTTTAAGAGAGCAAGTTTCCGACCAAAGGGAGGAATTCTATAATATAAATAAAGCTATCCCTCCGGGGATAAGTACTCGGGAAGGGACTTTCCCTTTTGGTGGTCTAAGTCGATACAGAGATGTTTCACATTGACTAATTGAGTGGAGATAAATCTGGCATTTCTCTTAACTTTGACTCGGCAGTGACACATTCTTGCACCATGTATATGAGTCTCATGTTCTCCGTAAGCAAACAATCATGTTCTCCCTAAGCAAACAATCATGGTTAACGTAGAGATAGATGCATCTCGTCGTAAAATCACAAGCCTTGTTTCATGAACCACCAATTAAACAATATACCACATGGGACAATTAATCTGAACATATAAATGCTAGCTGGGTGCACCGCCATGGGGAACCCGGCGAGGCTGATCGGCGAGAAGAAGCTAGAAGCGGCACGGCGAGGAGGTGGTCATGCCGGGAGAGTCTATGGACCACACCTTCATACAGCAGTGGTCAGACTACACCATCTGATCGAGTCTCTAACCCGAGGATTGAGCTGCACAAGTGTCACTGTTTCCTACTACTAGTGCTCTGGCTGCAACTGAAATGTAAGCTCCGGCTCCGGCGACGTGAACCATGTCGGCTGTAGTGCTGCACTTGAATCTTCTTACTCTGCCCCGGCTCTCAAATCAGAACGGGAATTGATGAGAAATTGTACCATTCTTTTTGTATGCAAGTTGGCGTCTTTGCCACTTTCTTCTTTGTGCACTTAAACAAGATACATTTCCAGGCGTCTTTTATCAAACATAACATAAATATGTTACTTTCTTGTATGCACAAGTTGGCCTCACAAGTAGGACATTCTCAAGATTGAAGTTGGAGGCCTGCTGGTTCCAGTCTGCAAGATAGGCATGCGAATATAGCAAGTTAGCAACACTATCTTCGGCGCTGTAGTTTGATTGGCGTTTATCCATCAATTACCTTGCGTATCTAAATTAAGGCCACGGCTTTCAGGAGAAAGCTATCTATCTTTTTTATTAAATAAACGAATGGGCGAGAGCAACTATGCTACCTCGCCCGCCGTTCAGGTGTCCACTGAAACGTCACACGCGTCAGGGCTTACAGATGATAACATAGCGCCTCGACCTATCTTTATCTGTATACAATGCACAGTAGCACATTGTTTTAGAATTGCTTGGTGGTTTGGAAAGGGGATCTTTGGGTGTTCACACGAATAATTTTTTGTTTCTCGCGGTACAGTACGCATAGTCTCGTAGGCATTGCCAACTTGGATGCAACGACATCATCTCATCTCCAGGCCTGAGTGATTTGCCCGGAGGAGAAGGGGAACACGGCATTGACATTGGTTTGTCAACGATTTCGACATTGTCGTTGCGTTGTTCTCCGCATCTCTCCAATGGCAGCATTCTTATTATACTGTGCTAGTAGATGGCACCGTGCATGTGATCAAGCTACTTTGACCGCATTTCTCAAAAAATACCAGCAGATGGCACCGTGCTGGCATTTCTCAAAAAGTACCAGCGCTATGCTCCTCGGGCAAATAAAGAACCAGACACTAAAGTTCCTCTGTTCTTTTTTCTATTGAAGTGGGTAGCATGCTGGTTCTTGCACCAGGAGTGCGGTATTTGGATGGCTCTAGCGCACCAGTTCTGTGCCGTGCCGGAATTGCTGCAGCCATCGCACATCTTTATGCGATTTGACCGCTAGGACGCCCGATCTAATGAGTTATGTGCTTGCATCCGGTGGGGGTGAACCGTTCCTGCTGAGTGCTATATGCATCTTCTGCTGGTGAGAGTTGCAGTATGCAATTTTTACGCAAGTTGGCGTCTTTGTTATCTTCCACTATTGAGCGCATGAATGAAAAAAAGGTGCAACCTTCACAGCTTCTGAACCTGTGGGTCTCTTCCTTGATCAGACAGCATTTCCTGGCCTGGAGCTTTTCACTTCAGACACCATCCACGTGTGCCAAAAAGATTGAAACCGCAAAAATCTGCAGATACCAACTCTACCTTCGTGCTACCGTTTGATTGGCGTGTATCTGTCACCTCGCGTTTACACTTGAATTAAGCCCACAACTTTCAGCAGAAAGCTAACTAATCTTCGGAATATACAAATGGACGAGGCAACAAAAATAAATGAGCAAAGAAGATTTAGACCTACTAACATGCCATCCTTCAGTTACAAGGAACTAACAGAACACTTGCACTCAACCGTCTGAAATGTCGATAATTTCACATCTAATAGGTGAATTCAGTGGGGAAGACATAGATTCATGAGCAGCTTGATGTCCAGCAACTTCATGGTTAGCCACAGAATGATAGGACACCAAGCTTTCTTCAGGTCGAGGAGCTGGCACAATGGCAAACTTGCTGTCATTCCCTGGCGCAGGTGAGCGACAACCAACATGAACATAATTTTCTTCACTTACTGAATGAGAAGTTGGGTTCTCAAACTTAACATTCTCGCTGAATTCCCTGGCACGAGTCCTTTCAATTAGTTTTTGTCGCTTTCTTCTTTCTGTTCGTTTATTGATCAAAGGTGCCTCATCTTCATCAGAGTCACTAACACTATAGTAGTGCAACCATTCAATTACTACCGAATAGCTGCCATCCCAGTTGCTTGGTTTCCTTTTCTTCCGCTTGCTGCATTCTTGGTTTTGTACGACTGATGTTCTTGGACGTTTTTGTACTTTCTGAACAATGTCATGGGCCTGAAGGTTAAAGCCAACATCCTTGGACAATTTGATTTTCTTATTAGACTTGTCTCTTGAAGAGGAACTGAGTCCTGAACAGCCAACTGCATCATCAACAGGATAAGGGGACCCAGCAGAGGTATCTTCCTGTTCATTTTTATTACTTCTCCCCGCCTTATTTGATGTGGGGTGGCAACTTTTACAGACAGTTTTGACAGACTTGCCATCATAAAGTGCTTCATCGGCTGAAGTAGTCAAGAAAAGCTAGAAATTTCATTACGTTGAATGAGGTAGCAACATTTGCATAAGGAAAATGAATCACTTTACAATCCCATATGATGACATAATTTGAACTGGTGGGTTTGAGCTAAAGTTACCTTTGGAACGTTTAAGTTCCAAACTTCCAGATGCTGATTCTTGAACTTTATGAGAGCTACCTGAGCACAACTTCTTGTGTCTGTGCAACAAGACAGACATAAGAAATCCAGAAACATACAGATCTTTTGAAAATCTGAGAAACATAAAGTTGAATCCTGACCATGCTTTTTTTGTAAGATTTCCTTCTAATTAGTACTTGCAAATCATGGTTGGACTGGGCTAGTATCTAATTAAAACTGGTGAAGTTAAAGGTTTTATATGCATATGCGCAAAACAGAAAATCAAATAAATTAGTACACCAGAATCACTAGTCCTAACCCAGGCACTCCATACACAACCAGAACACTAGAATTGCTCTCTTTAACAAGAAATTTCAGAGTAATATCTGCAACTTTACATTTTCTTTACTGCCATTAACTTGGTTATCACACACATCACAACAAAAGTAAGATAGTAACTGGATTCATACCATCATATTCACATGTTATAGCTATGGTCACTTTGACAAAGAAACAGCTAGGCCCTAGACCACAGAAACAAAGCCATTGATCTTTGTTGAAAAGATTCACGGTTATCTTACTTTGCTATGAGTAGTCAGCTCACTATGTTATTGAATAGCCTTGAAATTTTGCATTGAAGAACTGAAGGATATATAGAATACCTATGCAAGTGGCATTTCAAATTTTGATACAGGCCATCAGCTCCTATTCTCTCAATGCAGTCATCACAAGAAGGTGCTTTCATCTTGATTGACTTGAACGAATCTCAACAACTTTCACACTGCAAAAATTGTAGCTCTTATCGTGAAAACATAAGTTAAAATGTATTAACTATAACAATTTTTCTTTTGAAAAAGAACATACTTTAAAACATTTATGCTCTTTCGTGCACATGCTCTGTGAGTTCATTACAATTCCAGTTGCAGTGTTGCAAATGTTAGTTGCTTTTATTTAATATATACCGGAGCTTTAAAACAATATTTATATAATTGTTTCAGGAAAACAGTATCATAAACGCTAAACAATATCGTGTCAATTCTCCAAGATCTGTGAAGATAATTTACATGTCTTCGAGCAAACCAGTATGATTGATACAACTCAAAGCTAGATTCAGATCATATACAGAAATCATATTACAATGCACTGAAAATATATTATGGGGAAACAGCCCGATACCATTTACTTGTGAAACCGTCCTGCACCATCTACCTTGCGCTGGTGCAGCACTAACTGGCAAATATATCAATGCAACATGGACAAAACCATTTCCACTACCGTCTATTTCTTCTTGTCGGACCCAGATATGAAATAAGTATTCCAACTACAGAATTCGGCGAATAAGAGAATGATGGAAGGGTCCATGGGCTCATAATGGAAAGCCGTTGACCGTGTGCAGGGAGTAGGGTCACTTGTGTTCAGAGTGCACGCCATTCTGAACATGGAGAATCCCTTTGATGGGCTAATTTTAGTTTTTTGGATCAATATCCCCTAATGAACAACGGGGGAGTTAGGCTACCTATTCAGAAGTGCAGCTAATATTTACAAATTGACGGAGGGGACACATCCAGAATGACCAAATCCAAAGCCCAACTGCATCGATGCAGCACTCGCAATGCATCAAAAGTAGGTAACATGTGCCTGTGAAGCGATGCTTTGTAGAAGCTGAGAGATATGAAACATAGGGTCTTTTTAGCCACAAAAACAATCCACCATTACGACCTTCAATACGCGTAGACGGTAGCCCCCAGAAACCGAAATCATATACCACTTGAGAACTCAAGAATGAGGAGGGGGTCACTCACCGATCCGGGAGTGGATTCTCATAATGGCGGACCGAGCAACAGGGCAAGTCCCAATAGCGGCAGCGGAGAGACCCCTCTCCTCTTAGAGATGAAAATGAAAATTCCCCTCCAAAATCCCAATACCCAAGCCCATCCCCGATTAGGATGAAATCTCCCAGTCCCCGTCGCCACCCTCGCGCGAGGATCGACCCATCCCCTAATGTCAGCTAGGGTTTAGGGGATTGGGGAGGAGATCGGCTCACCTGGAGGAGACGCTGGCCGCAGAGACAAGGTGTTTAGATGCACACGAGTGAGACCGACGAGTCCGAGACCGAAACCGAGACTGCGCGCCGCCGCGTTTGGTTTCTCGCACGGTCTGGCCTGCCTCTGTACCCAGGGTGAGAACATGTACAGTAGTAGTTCAGACACGCACTGTCACATCAAAGAGAATCTTACTATATATAAATATTTTGATTAATTTAATGATAAATGAGACTGTCCGTTGTGCTATCTAAATGTGACTCCTACTCCTTCTAAATTTTTGCCTCATTTAAAAATGTGTTGATATGCAGCCAAGCAAACAGGCTGGCAGTCATTTGGTTTCTGGATTGAATGCCTTTGTGATCCCATCATTCCGGATTGTAGATGAATTCCTGAATCTTTGAGTACACAGCGCGGACCATGGATTCAAAAACTGTTCAAAATCGCGAAAGTCGGAGTTATCGGTCCGGCTTGATTTTTAAAACTGATCGGTTTTTAGACAAAACCAAACCTAGTTACCGTAGCAAAAACGATTTTCGCTCGATTTTTACTGTTTATCGCTCGGTTTTTGTTGTACGAAAAAACCGAACGGTTTACGGTTTTGTGACCTATGGCGCGAACAGATGTTCGCTTTGGACATCACTTCCTAACCTGGGCTGCAAGACAGATGCTCAGAAGGATGTTCTACCTCCAGAATGAAAGCTATCATTATAGAACGCTCTAATCCTTGATCACCTTGCCAAGTAGACTTCACACATCTTATATTTTTAACCATGAAAAAACCATATCTGAATCCTAATGTCCAAAGCCATGCATGATGGCCAACGATTTACAAAAACAGCAGATGGATGTGTTCAGAGTCAAAAGTGTTATTTTAGAGGCAAAATTGCCCCCAAATACAATTTATGAATTGATTTAAGCACTCACATAAAAAAACTATTTCATAAAAAAAACGAGACCCGATGAGGGAAGACCACCCCCACGGTTTTT
Organism: Chloris gayana; assembly: GCA_031894775.1. Lineage (NCBI taxonomy): Eukaryota > Viridiplantae > Streptophyta > Magnoliopsida > Poales > Poaceae > Chloris > Chloris gayana. Next base: position 1,306 of record JAUNZO010001895.1, on the reverse strand, counting down.
CATTAAGAGGAAGCAACCGGCTCTCGGGCCTCGAAAAACCCCTGAACGCGGACTTATTCAGCGAGGGGATTTTATTGTGAGAAGTGGGGGTCAAACCCCCAACCTGTAGGTTGCCAACTTCTCAAAAAACTATTTCATAAAGATTAGCAATGGAGGCGTTTCTTTCTGCAGTCCTTGGAGATCTTGTCAGCAGATCAATATCTTTTGTCATCGATAGTTACTATCGGCGGCAGAACGGCGTGGAGGAGAACCTGCAACAGTTGCGCCTTGTTCTGTTGCGCATCCAGGCCACATTGGAGGAGGCCGAGGGGAGGCACGTCACGAACCAAGCGATGCTACAGCAGCTGGAGATTCTCAGAGAGACTAACGGCTGCTACTTGCTAGATACTTTTGGGTACAGGATGCTGCAAAGAAATATGACTGACGATCAGGTTCGTCATACCCCCTTTGCCTTGACCAAATTCAGTTCAGCTAAACGCTTCTGCTTCCCTACCAGAAGGATCAACATGGCTGTTCAACGTGATGGGCTGAAGGCGGTTCAGAAGATGCTAGACACATTGCGTAACATCATCAACGATATGGTAGAATTCGTTCGCTTCTTGAAATCCTATCCCCCAATCACCCGTCAGCCTTATAGCAAGCACTTGATTCTGGAGAGGTGCATGTTTGGCCGCCAGGCAGAAATGGAGACGATCGTCAGCTTTTTGTTGCAGCAAGAACCTCCGAGCACAGGAAGTTTCCAAGTGCTTCCAACAATCAGTCCCCCGAAAGTTGGCAAACGAACTCTTGTTGAGCATGTCTGCTATGATAAGAGGGTACGCAATCACTTTTCCTCAATAATTTTGTGCAGTAAAGATCCTACTGCTCTAGAAGACAGTGGTGTCCTGAAGAAACAAATTCATAATTCACATGGAAGGTCCCTATTATCATGGAGCTTGCTGGTGATTTTGTTATAGTCAAGAGACATATATTGGAGGCAGTTTCACTCTTTGAGAAGCAATCTACCACATGGTAGTAGAGTTATTATTATTACAAGCAGATCAGAGAGGGAACTGTGGAACTCGGAACAATAGGAGCTATTAGACTGAGATTTTTGTCCCAAGAAGATACATGCATCGTCACAGCGAGTAACAGCACAGCACAGGGGGTTTCGAAAACGTTTGGATCGCGATTAAGGATGTTTATGTTAAATACTGAATCGCGACAAATAATTGCGATCCCAATCAGGGTTGTATATGTAAATTATCGGATCACAATTAATAAATACGATTCAAAGCATGAGGCGTTATGTACAATGCGACCGTAA
>JAUNZO010001894.1:0-18992 GCA_031894775.1 Chloris gayana | reverse complement strand
AGACGGCCGGATGGCAGGGACGCCTTCTAAATATTGCTGGACGTAAGGAGCTGACCAAAGTTGTTCTAGCAGCAATGCCCACCTACCTGCTCACAGCCCTACGAGTGCCAAAAAATTCACAGCTGAGATGGACAAGATAATGAAACGGTTCCTTTGGGCCGGCACAGACGAAATGCATGGAGGCAAATGCAAGGTACAGTGGGTCAAAGTCACAAGACCGGTCAAATACGGGGGCTCGGTATTCGAAACCTGGACATGTTCGCACGAGCTTTGAGACTACGCTGGCTGTGGTTTGAATGGAATGATCCGCCCAAGGCATGGCACGGCATGGAACTGCCAATTGACAAGCTTGACCAAGCTCTCTTCTCGGCAGCTACGGAAGTCACAGTCCGAAATGGCCACAAGGCCCGCTTCTGGACATCTAGTTGGCTCCATGGAAGCAACCCTGCGTCCCTCTACCCGCTGCTATTCAAGCATAGCCGTCGTAAGAATCGCAGTGTCGCAGAAGCTTTGCGGGAAGATAAATGGGTCCATGACATTGCTTATAACTTAAACTCATACATTCTGGGTGAATACTTCCACCTATGGACAGCCATCCATGATCTTCACCTGGACCTCGACACGCATGAGTCTGACAAAATCAAGTGGCGCCTCACAGCCGATGGTGCCTACTCCGCAAAGTCAGCTTATGACATGCAGTTCATGGGAGCTATATGCTCCAACATGCAGGACATAATTTGGAGGGTATGGGCACCACCTCGCATCAAATTCTTCCTTTGGCTACTCTTGCAGTACCGTATTTGGACTGCGGATCGATTGCAACAACGACACTGGCCCAATGAATATTTTTGCCAGTTGTGTCTAAGGAACCTAGAGACAGCAGATCACCTCTTCATCGAGTGTCCGTACGCAAGACATTTGTGGGAGCGCGTGTTTAATTGGCTCAGACAGCCGGCGCTAGTCTCCTCCTCCTGGGATAGCAACCTATCGGTGCCTCAGTGGTATGAGAACTTCATACCACAGGGCTTCGACATAGCAAAGGCCAGCGGCACACGATCGATCACCATGCTTACCATCTGGACGCTGTGGAACGAGCGAAACCGGAGGGTATTCCATCATGACGAACGTACGGTGGCACAACTTCTTCATGAAATTCAGGACGAAGCAAGGACGTGGACTCTGGCGGGAGCAATAAATATTAAGAAACTCGGCGTTTTTTCCGATCGCGAGTAATCCTTTTCCTTTTCTTTTTGCCTTGCTCCCCGGTCTGGATGTGCAAGGATGTAGCAATTTGCGCGACTCGTGCATGTAAAACTCTATTATCTTCTTATTAATATATGCCGGATAGGTTCCGGGTCTTTCGAAAAAAAAGAAACCACGTAGTTCGTCCCGGAGTGTCTCACTCGGGAAAAAATCTCAAGAGGCAATAAAACATGAGCTGCATGACCACCCGCGCTATGGAAGTTACTACACAAACATGCTCCATCGCCAAAAGATACTACGGGGGTGTTCGTTTTGTGGGGTTAAAGAGGAGAGTTAAAAATCCGGCTGTGCCTTCCCGGGAAGGCATTTCATCAGCCCCACATCACACAAACGTGTGCTATCCCACTTCATCATGCAAATTGCGGGTCCCAGCTGCACAAATCCCGAAAGCAAATCAATGGCAAATGAAGGATGCCTTCCCGGGCCGGTGCCTTCGGTTTCTAATTTCCCGTTAAAGAGGCTAAATGAGCTAAAGAGCTAAAGTTTAGCCTCAAGTAAACTGAACATGTGGATTAAAAGGGGCTAAAGTTTAACCTTTAAGGCTAAAAGGTGGGGTAAAAGAGGGGCTAAACTTTAGCCTCAAAAGAGACACTAAACTTTAGCCTCAAAACTTTAGCATGTTAAAGGAAACGAACAGCCCCTAGTTATACACTTATACTGGCCACTGGTAATAAGGAAACAAAATATGGGCCATAAAATAGGTTGTGGCGTCAAGTCGGTTTTGAGTATCTCTTGGAGAGAGATCTTGTTGACCAGCAAGTATTAGTACATATATTCATGTGCGACATGTGAAAGGTACTGTCCAAAAGAGAACTCGTAAAACGTTAGTTTGACCGCTGTGATCGAGACAGCAAGCAAACAGGTTGTACAGCTATCCACAGGGTCACGCTCACGTCATTGCACCCTTGGGTACACACAGGATCGGAGGCAACGCCGGCCCTACGCATGCCAACATAACCTCACGGCTGCAAAGGAACAGGTCTAATTAAGCTAGCAGCTGCTGAGCCGCGCAATTGTTCTGATCGGCCTCTGGACTGCCGCAATGCGCGGGCGTAAACAAGTTTTTGAAACATTGATCATGCTTCTGTATAATACTATTCAGTGTGTGGCGGCTAAAACAAGTTTGTGGCAGAAAGATGATGAACTCCATGAAACAAGCAAGAAACCAGCCAACCTGCTGAAGGAACACGCTCCCTTTCATGCCTGCCAGGTAGTGAACGGCCGGGCTACCCCGGAGGAAATAAGCGAAACGCATGAGCCATATATTGGATCGGAGACGCATGCTGCTCTAGCACGGCCGAGGTCGCGCCGCTTCATGGCTGACCGGCACTATATTATCATCCGCCGTTCGACGCACGCGACGAGACGACTCGTATGCCTGCTTTTTTTTAAAAAAATCTCGTATGCCTGCTACAACTTTAACCACGAAGAAACAAAAAGGGCCACACACATCATGGAACGAACAGAAATGCGGCCAGGCATGGCGGGAAGGTGTGGGCTTGAGATCAAGATCCAGGAAGTCAAACCCCACTCGGCCCAAATGTTGAACACGGATCCAGCCCAAGACGCGCAAGTTGGTCAACCGTCATCTCCGGTCCAGCTCTCGGGTCAAACCGTGAGAGACTTGAGTCCCAAGTTGCCGCCTGCCGCGACACGAATCCGTGGCCGCCAAGAAACTGTACGCGCGGCAACCAGTCTCCGGCCTATAAGTTCGTCTCCGGCAGCCTCACTGGCTGCACTCCACCCATCGCTACCAAAGCAAACCAAGAAACTTGCCACGATGCGTCGCGAGGGCCGGCAGCGCGGGTGGGTGTTCGCCGTGGACCGCAGCCTGGTGGACCCGGAGGGCAAGTCCCGCCGCCGCGCCGTGCCAGTCGAGGGTGCCGCGGCCGCCGCCAACGGCGGCTTCGTCCGCGCGCCGCGCAAGCCCACCAACCACTCCAAGCCCGCCGTCGGCCGCGCCTACAAGTACATGATCGGCGGCAGCGGCGGCGCGGCGTCGTCGTCCGGCAAGAAGGGGATGCACAAGTTCAAGCACGACGAGGTCAAGAAGTACTACCTCGAGCTCGAGGGAGCCTACGACGCCGAGGTCGATGCGTATGACATGGACGCATGAGCTGGACCGACCGGTTCAGCCTTGCAAGGAAGAGGAGCGATACGTTAAGTTTTTCTCTGGAGGACTAGAGGCTGAACTTGTTTTGTAATGTGAATCTTCTCTGTTTGTTTTGGTGAAACTGCTGATTAGAGTCTGAACTTTACTGAACATTTCCATGGGGCTGTCTTCAGATGTTAGAAAGTCAATGTTGTTGAAGTAAAAATATAAATGGTCAAACTGTGTCTTATTTTGTGATGATGTGAATATCTGTTGTTCTGGTGAAATAATTGCCGATGGGTCTGAACTTGACGGAATATTTCTATGAGATTGTACTTCCGATGTTAGGGCCTGTTCGTTTCCCCTATCTAATTTTTAGAGGGGTCAAATCAAAGAGAATTTTATTATTTTGGAGTATTAAATAAAGTCTAATCTCGAAACTAATTGCAGACCCCTATCTAATTCACGAGACGAATCCAACGAGGGTAATTATGGTGTTATTAGAAGATGTTTACTGTAGCATCACTGTAGCAAAACATAGATTAATTAGGATCATTAGATTCGTCTCGCAAATTAGAGGGGGTCGCGACATAGGTTTTGTTATTAAATTAATAAAAGTACTACTAAATAGTAAGATTCTCTTTGATGTGACAGTATCTAAATTTTAGAGGGTGGAAACGAACGGGGCCTTAGTTGAGCACATTGTCAAAGCGGACAATTGTTAGCCACAACTGTTTTGTTCAAACTCAAGCTCCTGGTAGTGTCACAATGAGCGCTGCGGTAGAATGTTATGAAAAACAGGCTGCCTCCGAACAACAACTGACCATGAAATTTTATCTTGTACAGATCCTTCTTCAGTCATGTGCTCATTCTGTTTCCTGCCTTACGGCTCCTTTGCCTAAGTAATAATCAAACTGAACTAAATAAGCTACCGAAAATGCAAACGAAGGAGGGATGGATCAGCTCAAGTGGTCAGCACTTACTGCGAGTGCATGACTGTGTCAGAGGTCTGCACTTTTTATATACTCGGTGACTAAGATATTGAGGTTTTATAATTGTGGGAGAGAAACCATTTTAGGGATAGATGAATAGAATTGTAGGTATTTTTCAACGCTCACAGGATTACCCTCGACATTTGCACTGCAAGTAGGTGTAGAGAATACAGTTTTGTTTTTTTTTGAATGAGCAAGGGCGCCATCTCTCCCTACTGTTTATAACATCCTTAGAGCATCTCCAACCGTTCCATAAATGAGGTTCTTAAATGGAAATTTAGGATGTGATTAATAAAAATCATTCTCCAACCGTTCTCTATATGAGGTTGCTAAATTTACCAACTCCCAACCCCATGGCCTAAAGGTTGCTATATTTAGCCACCTAATTCTTACTCCCCAAAGGATATTTGAACTATTTAGGAAACGATTATTGGGAACGGTTGGAATGCATATCTTCTTTTTACTCCCAATAGATATAGCAACACTCTAAAACTAGTATTTTGGGAGTAAAATTATTGGGAACTGTTGGAGATGCTCTTAGAAAAAAAAAGTACAGCAAACAGACAAGTTGTGTCGTAGATGAATTTCATCTTGCTCCCGGTCCAAGATCCGCCGCATTTGGGGCAAGAGGTATAGTCCCTTGTATGTTATCGTGGTAGTCATAACCTACCTCACTTGGTAATAATAATCCATCCCAGAAGGCTGACCACCAATCTCTTTGTAGGATGAACAGACTGTTTCAGGATAATTCATTGCCAGTTCTAGACTATCTTTGAGCTCTGCAACCACATCTGTCATTGTTGGCCTTTGTTTTGATGAATGTGCAATACATCTCAAGGCTACTTCAGTTACTTTCCAGAGAGAATTCACATCATACTGGCGTTCATTTTTTCATCTGCAACACTCTCAATGTTCCCCCTTGCAGTCCTGTGTTGAACCCACTGTCCAATGTGACTGTTTTCAGGAGCTTGAAGTATTGGAGGTTTCCCCGTAACTAGTTCAAGGAGGACTACACCAAAGCTGAATACATCACTTTTCTCACTCAGCGTCGAGTTGTGGTAGTACCTAAAATTTGGATATAACAAATGATTTAACTTATACGATTCAACGTACATAAATAGAGCTAACAATCTATTTATTCACATAAAAGCTAACAAGAGCGAAATATCATCATCAATATGACACGTACAATAATCAACATGTTTGAAGTTTGTTATCAAAATTGTTAGTGCATTAGGCAGACAGATTAGATGGAGACCTTGATCTTCTGACCTGAAGAATTACTGATAGAATCGATCTAGATATATCTATACTAGCAGAAAAAATAACCGAGAGTTAGGGAAAGGACATACTAGGCGGTCGACCGAGACCGGTTCACCGAGATAACCGATCGATTTCTACCAGTTATGTAAACCATAGAGCCGCCCCAAGAGAGCGACGCGCATCCGCGCTAGGTCACGTTCGTCATCGATGGCCTGTGCCTTGCTGATTGTGCAGTGCAGCTCAGGACAACATCGGTAACTTTCCAAAGAGAGTTCACGACATACTGGCCCTTCACTTTTGGATCTGCAATGCTTTGTATATATGTTCCCACTTTCAATTCTCTCTTTCACCCACTATATAACGTGGCCGTACGGGAACCAAATCTTGCAAAGACTACCGTGATGTCAATCCCATCGTCTTCGTCGCAAGCGATTTGTGGTTGCAGCTGGGTATCAGTATTTATACGCTCTTCAACTCAACTAATGCGGTGATATACGGTCGTCAAATTTATGACCCCTATGCTCCTTCGCATTTATCTGATCAGGATCCTTATGCCTCTTCGCATTTGCCTTTTGTGCCTCTTTTTTCTTTGATGGAATTCCAAAAAAAACTATTATTTATATTGGAGAAAACATTTTCACAGCCGTCCTGTGACCGCTAATGAACCACCACCACTTAGGGTGTGTTCGTTTCCTGAGGTCTAAACTTTAGAGTTGTCACATCAAAGAAAATCTTACTATTTAGAAGTAGTAAATAAAGTTTAAATATAAAATAAATTACAGGCCCCTAGACTAATTTACTGACGAATCTAATGAGGTTAATTAAGTCGTGATTAGAAGACGATTATCTGTAGCATCACTTTAATAAAATTTAAATTAATTAAGCTCATTAGATTCATCTCGAAAATTAGCACCAATCTGTCAATAGGGTTTTGTCATTAAATTAATTAAAATATTCATAAATAGTAAGATTATCTTTGATGTGACAGTCTTAAATTTTAGAGGGCATGAAAGGAACATGGCCTTAGTAGTTGTCACGGAAGTAAGTGGGAAGCTGAAACATACTGTCGTACAAGGCCTCAGCGAAATTCAGCCCACTTTTGCGAGACTTTAACAACGAAGAGGCCCAGTATATGCCATCTCGGCCTGGACCAATAGTTTAGCAGGCCCAACCCATACGTCGGTGCCCAGTGGCTTGGATGCCAAGTAGCCGACCGCAACACGAACCCGTGGCAGCCAAGGCACCGGCACCGTCGTACGCGCGCGTCCGACACGGCCTGTGACTCGGCAACTCCCGGCATATAAATTCGGAGGCCCCCGTGTGTCCTCCTCACACAATCGCAAAGCAAACCAAGAAACTTGCCACGATGCGTCGCGAGGGCCGGCTGCGCGGGTGGGTGTTCGCCGTCGACTCCAGCCTGGTGGACCCGGAGGGCAAGTCCCGCCGCCGCGCCGTGCCCGTGGACGGCGCCGCCGTTGCCAACGGCGGCTTCGTGAGGGCGCCGCGCAAGCCCACGAACCACTCCAAGCCCGCCGTCAGCCGCGCCTACAAGTACATGCTCAGCAGCGGCACGGCGTCGTCCGGCAAGGGGATGCACAAGTTCAAGCACGACGAGATCAAGACGTACTACCTCGAGCTCGAGGGAGCCTACGACGCCGCCGTCGATGCGATGGAGTACGACGACTGACATGGATACTTAGGCGAGCGCGGCTGAACTGCCACTTGATTTGCCAAGAAGAGAGATGTACATTTGGTGCGTGGGTGTTGTGTTAGTCTGAACTTTGTTCTGTGACGTGAATCCTTGTTGTTCCAGTGGGAATTCAATTCGTCTTCCATATCAGTAGGTTAACTATGGGTTCTGATTGTAAGCCTATAGCTTTTAATCTCAGTGTCTTCGGTAAAAATAACAGAGCTCTTGCAGTAATAACATGCAAGCAATGTCTCGTATTACTTTTAAATATCTTTATAAGTTGAACACTTTTACTCTAATCTCGAAGGCCTATAACAGTACCTACAAGGAGACCAGCACGAAATAAAAGCGCGGCGGCAGGATTCCCTCTCTACTCTCATACTCCACTATTAAAAACAAACACAAGATGATTGGGGAGTTTTCTCACATAACCGATACAAACACAGAGATGTCGGGGGCAATCTGTGCCAATATCAAGAGGCGAGGACAGAGGCCCCTGAAAACATACAAATGCCTAATCCGGCTACTCCGGTGTATTCATGGGAGGTTCCAGGTTCTCGACCAGAGTCCGTAGGTCTAAATCCTTATCCTCAAATTTCTTCATAAAAGGGTGGTCCTGCAAATTCGTAAATGTCAGCACAACTTACCAAATAAACCGAGCAACAAGATTCATTTGAAATTGATTAGTCAAAGTAGCTGACCAAAAGTTCTGATGCAGACATCCTCTCTGCTGGATCCTTTTGTATGCTGCAGATCAGTATAACAATGAAAATTTCAGTATGGCACTGACGATGCTAAACAACAATGAACCTACTGATATCTCAAACTTTAGAATTTATCTCAAGTACTAGAGTGATGGTTCAACGGTCAAAGAGGTCCCAGGAGTATGATGTGTGGTTATATAAAAACAAACATGCTAAGACAGATCAGTGTCTCCCAATTAGCACAGAATTTCAGCTTGATAAAACTCACGAACTGCAGTTCAGACTCGACTGCACAGTATAGATGTATTTGAAACATCTTACCAATTCCAAGAGTTCTACCAACGGAGCCATTGGTTGAAATGTTAATTGTTCCTCATCTAAATGGTAGTATAGCACTAGCACAGTTGTACTGTTTCAAATAGTTATTACAGTGCATGATCAGATCTAAATGAAAGGTTGTGATAAAAGAAGTCCCACAATAAAATCTGAACTCTAGATGGATTCTAATAGTAGTTATCTGAAAATGCAAATCAACAAGGCATTATGTCCTTTAATTAGCAAATTGAGCTCAAATGCTTACAATAAGGTGGTTCTACTGAAAAACATGGTCCGAAACAGATACTGTAAAACATATTTTAGCAGATAAAGTCCTGTAGTAGAGAGGATCAAGGAAATCATCAAAGAAGTACAGTTTCAATCAAGTCAAATAGCCAAATACTATGTTAAATGATTAAAATCTTTCTGTTAATAAGCATACAGGTGTTAACTGAGACAATTTTTATGTGATTTCAGAGAAATGTTTAGTTTACCATGCGGAGATAAATGAGCAGAATTCTGGAGAAAACTGATCTGCAGGAGCAGAAGGTGGTGGCTGATCAACTATTGCCTCCAGTAGTTCATAAAAGCTTAGCCAACCTTCTCCTTCCGGAGGTATATAGGGGAAGCGGCCGATGGCACATTCAAGTATTACTAAGCCCAAACTCCATATGTCACTCTTGTAGTCATACGAACTTCCACTGATGCGCTCAGGCTGAATCAGAAGTAAAGTACTGTCAGAACAAACTTATGCACTCCAGTCACCTCAATGAACAAAAACTAGCAATTATGTGCCATTGCGGATGATTAATTCAACATACCGCCATATAGTTGTAGGTTCCAACAAATGTATCTCGCTGACCCATTGAACTTGCTAGCACTGCACTCACCCCGAAATCAGAAATCTTTACTTCACCTTTGCGATTGACTAATAAGTTAGATGGCTTTATGTCCCTGTGAATCACGTGCCTTTCATGATGAAGGTATAATAAACCCTCCAGGATCTGAAAATCATAGTACTATTTAACGTTAGTAAGTGAAGAACATAGTTTCAAGTTTCGATATATGTTAATCACAAAATTTTGAGCTTATTCTAAATACAGAAGTCAAAGCAGAAAACAAAAGGTAACTTCGTTAATACCTGCTTGCAAAGTACTGCAAGGTATGGCTCCAGAATAGTCTTCACTTGCTTAATGATGTCTGCAAGAGATCCACGATCCATGTACTCAAGAACAAGATATATTACACCGTTGTGGTAAAAGGATTGATGACAAAGAACTATATGTGGGCTCTGTGTAGCTTGATTTATTTTGAGCTCCTGTACTATTTGTTTGCGAAAAGACTCCTGAATGTTCATTTGAATACCCTGCAAAGGAAAGCATGATACGGGTCAATCTCAACCAAAAGAAATAGTTATGTGAGTGAAATGACAATGAACCCAGTCAGAAGGAACAATTATTGAATTTCTCAGTAAACTGGTTACATTATGCTTGATGTACTCCCATAATAGCATGGAAAACTAAAACTAATTCTGAAAACACAAAACGCTTTGAACATATATCCATGTCAAGAAACACAATTAACAAGACAGTGAAATAGGAGAAATTAGCTGTATAGGAGTGCTCTAGTTTATGAAACAGATACTTCTTTTTTCTCATGTACGCGGTGTGTGTTCTGTGCCTGTGCAGTGCATCCAGCCAAGTTCAACTTCTGGAAATACCTTTAAAGCATACAATGTCCCCACCCATTTGTGTCTCACTAGCTGGACAACACCACCACTCCCTTTACCAATGACTTGAACCATCTCAAGATCATCCATTGACAGCTGCACATCTTCCACTTTCAGTTTTGTTTCTTCCTGAGGAAAAGAAGCAACCCAAATTTAGAAAGTACATGACCACAAGCCAAACAGATAACGCAAATACAAACTCAAAAATAAGACATGCTCCTACTGTCCTACAGGAAGTAGAAAACAGGATATCCTACTAGGAGTGATAGCCATTGGGACAACATAATGTTCTCACGGCTGAGAAAAACTTTTGGGAGTGGCAAATATTTTTGCGAAAGAAGGATCTGCCCATTTCCCATCAGAGAACAGACGAGGAGGCTTAGAGCACACTAAGTCAGGCCTACACTTAGATAATCTAAAGACCTGAGTAAAATGACTTGGCAAACTCATCAACAACACTCATCTATTAACCAACAGAAGTCAAGGATCAGAATTAAATAGATTATTTATTTCCTGCTCTAAACTGTACATTTTCCCACCTAACTAATCTGTAGTGATAGGGGCTTTCTACTGTTACAAATACAATTAAGAAAGCAGAATGTTAAACCCCATGATTGAAAAATCCACATCTGTCTATATCAATATAAATCTGAAATTAAAAAAAACGATAAAAGGGTTAGAAAACAAAGGTTCCCATCGAGTCTGTACCATTGCACATTCAATCAACCAAGGGAGATTTGTTTTTTAACAACATAGGATAAGGTTCGCAATTGAAACAGTGAAACAGTACATGTGCCTATATTATGTGAAAATGCATTTCACAATAACACAGTTGAACGAATCGAAATATGATGGAAGAAAATCCTCGCAGATCCAGGTACTCACACTGTCATCTCCATTTTCCTCGGAGATCAGCCGTAAGCCACTTTGATTAAGCCGCAGTTCACCATCCTTGAATGTACCACTCGCCGTCCTGAAAGATCCCATCGATAAGCAACAGTTTTCCACGTGCAATACTTGCGAAAGGTAAAAACTGAACTCAAGCTCCAATCGAATGATAAATAGGATCAGGCATGAAGCATGATCTGGAACCACAAGCGACATCCGCTCCATTCGAAACATCAACGTAACATATGAGACAGCTTGGTCGCTACTTACACATGGTAGCCCAGACCATTACAAATCCAGAGAAAATTAGAAAGGAAAACAGGAATAGAGTATGCTAATGGACCGCGGAGGCTCACAGGAACTTATCGACGGGTGTCTCCTGCGCCGGCACGGCGACCATGAGATCCTTGACCGGCTTCTTCCCCTTCATGGCCTCCTCGCTCCCTCGCGGTAGGGTTCCCAACAGAGGGAGGCGGAAGTCGGGTAGTGGCTGCGAGCTGCAAAGGGGAGGAACCGAGGAAGCGAGTAGACCGGAAGGACCGACTCCGTGCGTGTTAGGTGGTTCTCAGTTCTGCGTATCACTGAACGGTGGACCCTTTCTTTGTTGTAGTGGGTAGTCAACTCGCCTATACAGGTCAAAGCACGTGCTATGACCTGATCGCCCTTGCAACGCTACTGCTGATTTTATATCTACTCCCTCCGTCAAATATAAGGATTCGTTGACTTTCAAACTCTACTTTTGATCATTCGTCTTATTCAAAATATTTATGAAAATACAAAAGTAAAGAAGTTATATTTAAATTGTATCTACTAATAAAATAAACTATTACAAAATAAATAATATTTTTATAAATTTTTTGAATAAGACGGATGGTCAAACGTGATATCCGAAAGTCAACAAATGCTTATATTTCTGGACGGAGGTAGTAACAAGTTAATTTAGATTGAAATAAAAATAGAATTATGATTCTAAACCTGGTATATATATATAAAGAGAATACAATACATAGGTGCTTAACAAATGGCTTAAAAGAGGAAAATTGCCACACTCCCAAACACTCTCCCAAACAACGAGTACTCAAAAGAATTGTATAGAACAAACTGCACATAAATGTTTCATAACTATAATTTATAGATTGCTTAGAGGAGGACCAGAGCCTAGATGACTTGTTACTCCTTTAGATGTCTATAGACCTAACCTAATGGATACGGAACACACGATCTTGAAAAATATGAAAATTATTTGGCCTTTAGGTTAACGTGCCGTGAAATAAACTATCATAATATCCAAATTTTTTTATTTTTACGCATTATTAATTAAAGTTAAAATATTTTTTCAAATTCAGAAATATTTATATTTTGGGATAGAGAAATTTAGAATACTTATATTTCGAGACAACAAAAAAATAGTCCACATACGGATTAGACCCATCGGCATGTTACACATATAGCGCCTATGTGTATAATTATTCATTTTGACTAAAAATGGTCAATCCAAGTTAAGTTGGTCATGAACATGTCTTATTATTGATATGGAATAATGTCATTTGCCATAAATAGATAGCCAATAATCCTATCTTGGTTACAATAGTTGTATAAACCATCTTATATGTCAACAGGCATTAGAAATTACTACGATTTCCATAGGTTTACTCGACTATTTTGAGCAGATTGATCAAACTTACAAACTTTCCGAGAGTATAATATTTATCTATACAAAAACATGACGATTAGAGGTTACATGTTGTCCCATAAAGTTTTAGTATTTGGGTACATTTTCTAAAAAGATGTGATAAATAAGTATCATTTAAATAGTACTCCTATTAACTTAGCTCATCACTTTGTTGACTCTAGTAGGTGAAAAATATGAAAAAGTTTAAGTATGGGGAAAACAAAGTTGTTTTTAATAAACTTAGTAGTTGGATAGAAATTTAAAATAAAATAATATATAAATTTGAGTTTCAAACACTAAGGGACATATGAGTTTCAAACGCTACTCCTATTAAGGGTTAGCCGCTATGTATAGAAGCGATGGCTCGCCTGGTTACGGGGCGACTAGAACGAGTGCGGAGGATAAGTAGCGCTTGAGATCCTGCAGGGCTTCATCGGCCTCCCGCGTCCATTCGAATTTGTCCGTCCTCTTCATTAATTTGAACAGGGGAAGAGCACGCTCGCCCGGGCACGAGATGAATCGGCCAAGGGCCGTCATGCTCCCGGTTAGGCGCTGCATGAAAGCCTTTCGGCGGGGTTACTACCGACCGACAGCCCTCCAGGACGCCACAAGGTTGGTGCAACAATGCAAGGCATGCCGGTTCCATGCCAAGCGATCGCATCTACCCGCTCAAGCCCTTCAAACAATTGCACTATCCTCGGTCGTTCGCGGTTTGGGGTGTGGACATTGTGGGGCCATTTCCGACCGCTCCGGGTGGTTACGGGTGGCTATACGTGGCCATCGACAAGTTCACGAAGTGGGTGGAAGCCGAAGCGGTGACGAAGATAGACCGGAACTCGGCGGTCAAATTCATGAATAACATCACTCGCAAGGTTCGGGGTGCCGCAGCGGATCATCACGGACAATGGGGACTCAATTCACAAGCCACGCATTCACGGCGTCATCGTGACACCCTCGGCACCGGGTCCGCTTCGCCTCAAGGGCCCACCCACGGAGCAACGGCCAAGTCGAACGCGCCAACGGAGAAATCCTGAAGGGCCTCAAGACAAGATCCTTTGACCCGTTGAAGAAGAAAGGCTCAAAATGGGTAACGAGAGGTCCAATCCGTGCTTTGGTCCCTGCGCACCACAACGAGTCGAGCCACGGGCGAAACGCCTTTCTTCCTCGTGTATGGTGCGAGGCGGTGCTACCAGCGGAGACCCTGTTTAACGGCCCCCGAGTCGCCGCGTTTGACGAAGCCGACCAAGACACCCGGCGGCACGACGACATCGACCTCCTTGAGGAGGCAAGACGACGAGTATTCATCGCGCAACGCGAGGTACCTCCGGGGCTTGCGCCGCTATCACCGACGACGTGTACGCCCCGGGAGTTGCAAACGGGAGATCTCGTCCTCCGACGGGCTCGGACGCGTGAAGGCAAGGACAAGCTAACCCCCATGGGGAAGGGCCCTTTGTCGTCACCGCCGTCACCCGCCCGAGATCGGTTCGCACTGGAGTCGGAGGACGGATACCCGAACCGAGCGCCTGGAACATTGAGCATCTCAAAAATTCTATCCTTAGAATATTCTGTATCCAATGGTCCCGGATAGTACCCGAAGTCGCATCGCCACGGCCACGATCGCCAAGGCACTTGTACTAACGTGTTATGAATGAAACAGCGCTTGGTCGCTGCCTTTTCTACTTCCCGCGAGCTTGCTGTTGTACGTGTCCGAGTCCTTGGTTTTCTTTATCGGGTAAAAGAAACCTATAACTAAGGTGGAGGCCGGAAGACGCTCATGCTCGATTAAGGCACGGGTGGCGAAGTCTCGCACTTGCGTAACGATGAAGCACCGCATGTCTAAGACTAGGCAGCGCATGGCAATGATCACACCCAACAAAAGAAAACCCGAGGACTAAAGCGAGTACAATAACGCGCGTGAAATTTAAAACTAACTTCGGTCTTATCTCGCAGAAAACATGCTTTAAAATAGGCACATGCGCCGGCAAGCCACTCGCAGGTGGAAAAAAGGGACACTCAACCCCGCTTGAAGGTCTCGACGAAGGCGTGAGCAATGGCGCGAGCTCGTGCCTTAGCCACGGCGTGTTCGCCCGGGGAATCTCGCCGTTCACCACGTCCGGGAGTGGGAAGCCGGGCACCAGCACCGGGACGTTCGTCGGCACCTCCTCCAGGGCCGCGGCTATGGTCGGCCGCCCTTCCTCCTCCATGAGCGACTCCACCCGGGTCCTCGGATCGCGCAGCGCGTCGACCACGCCCGCATGGCGAACACATACCCGACCGTGCTGCGCTCGATGGGCTCGGGAAGCCGGGCCGGGCTCGGCTCGAACGGCGCCGTGGAGATCGCCTTGTGCACATCGGCGGCGATTTCAGCTGCGCCCACCCCGCGGAGACCAGCTCCGTCACTCGCTCGCTCGGCTCGACGCGCCGAACCTCGGAGTCCTCGAGCCGACGCCGCAACTCGTCCGAGCTGCACCCCGAGGTCGTCGCCACCGGCTGCGGCGGAGGCGCCGCCCAACGGTCCCTTCACCCGGGCCTCCAACTCCTCAACGCGTCGGCGGTAGTCGTCCCGGCTCTTCTCCACGGCCTTGACCTCGCGATCGAAGGCCTTCCGGGCCTTCGCGAGCGTCTCCTGGCGCACGCGGCTGCGCCATCTCCCCGGCGATGCCGCGGACGCGCTGCTCGGCCTTAGCAAGGCGGGCCGCCTCCGTCTCCGAGCCTCCTTCCGAACGACGGCCTCGTCTTCACGAAGCCGGACCTGTCCCTCCCGGGTGGCGAGGGCATCTTCGCGGTGCTTCAACTCTTCCTCCCGAGAGTCCACGGCATCGCGAAGGCGATGGATCCGTGCCTCCGCCGCCTCGACGACCCGCTCCCGGGCACCCGGTTGGTGATCCTTTCCTACCGGGGCAGCCTCGCGGAGAGCAAGGTCCTCGCCGCGCTTCTTCGGCTCGGCCTCCGGAGCCACCGCGGCCGACTCTCGCCGCGTCAAAGCGTCCTCGCGAATCGCCACGGCGGCGTCGGCCTCCTCCAACTTCGAACCGCGGAGCTCGACGGCCCGCTCCGGGCCAAGACGCCACGAAGGCGATTGATGCTCTCCTCCTCGCGGTCAATAGCCGCGCGAAGTTTCGCCTCCGCCTCCCGCGGCCTCTCGTCGGCCTCCTCGGCGACGGCGGCGGCGGTGTTCAACTCACGCCGGACTTCCACCATGCGTCGCCGATGCTGCTGCTCGGCCGGCTTCCCGCCGTCTCCGGGGCCTTACGGGCGTCCGCCACCTCCGCCTCGCGTTCGGCCACCGCAACCTCGCGGTCCTCCGGGGATGCGTCCGTCTCCTCCACGGCCGCCTTCATAGCAACGAGCGACCGGGTAACCTCCCCAAGAACGTCACCGATTCGATGGCGTGTGGAACCGCCCGATCGACTCATCGGCGACGCGCTCCGGCCACGTCCGGCGCGCCCACGGCCTCTTCCGGCGGCGGTGGTCGACGAAGCGTCTCCGCCAACCACCGTTCCGGCTCCGACCCGGCGCGTGGAGGGAATCGTTCCCCTCCAGCACTATAGGAGTGGCGGCGCCGGCACCCGGCCGAGGAGTGGAAGCCCGTGGCGGGCGCCGGCGGCGCCGATCAAGAGAGCGGCCACCCCCACCGCCGGCGCATCCGAGCACGTCACCGGCCGGAGGAGTCGACGGCCGGTCAAGGTCCTTGCCGGCGAGGGCACCCGCGGCCTCCTCCTCGGGGGCTCCCGCAGCCTCCTCTTCGGGGGCACCCGCGGCCTCCTCCTCGGGAGTACCCGCAACCTTCTCCTCGGGGGCACCCGCAGCCTCTTCTGCGTCGGCCTCCGCTCCGATCGCTTCGGCCTCAACGGCAGCAGGAGTGACCCCCGGATCCGGCGCAGGGACGCCGGAAGCTTTGGGGTTCAAAGGGACCAAGTCCGGGTCCAACTCGATCCGGACACTCCTACGATCAAAACAAATCGGGACATGTTCGCGATCGTCGGCACGTAGTGGCAGCAACCTTCTTATCTTCGATCGCCATGGTCGGACGGACCGAGCTCACAGCATAAGCAAAACAAGGAGAAAGGCAACGCACCGTCGCGGGTCCACCCGGCCGCTTGCACTGGCGCGGCCGCAGGGGATTTCTCCCGTGAAGCGGCTTCCGTCACCGGTGCCGGCGAAGCTTGCCGGGCCCGTTTCCGTTGAAAGCGTACGGGCCGGAGGAGTCGGAGGAGGGCGGCGACGGAGATCTCTTCCCCTTGCCCTTGTCGCGCGTGCCCGAACCCGGCCTTGCAGCATCGGGACCGGCACCCGGAGCTCCGGGGACGCCCCTGAAGCGGCCGCCACACCCGGGTTAGAGGGAGGCGTGGCCCCGGGCACCCGGATGCCGGGAGTGGGGCCGGAATTGTGTCAAGGAACCCGAGCGGTCCCAGCCGGGGCATGGCGTCGAGGATGGCGCGCCGATCCGCCAAAAGGTGGAGAGGCCCCGCGCCATCCGGGTACTGGAATGAGGCGGGCCACTTCTTCCCGGTCGGCGTGGAGTAGGCGGACTCCTTCGAGGCGGCGGGCAGGTCCGAACCCGCCCCGTCCGAGTGCGGCCGGCGAAGTTGTAGTCCCGGTACAACCACGAGGGGTGCGACCGCCGGCGGAGCGGCGCGATGTTGCACGAAAGGAAGTCGCGCACCACCCCGTGCGAGGTCAAGCCGGCCGCGGCAAGCGCCGCTATCCGGTCAACCACGGGCATCATGCCGTCGGGAAGGTTGGGCACGGCGTCCCGGACGGTGAAGTGCTCGGCCGGACCCGGCGGGACGCGGAGACGGCGGAAATCCTTCTCGTACGTGGCCACGAACCGGGCCTTCTTCCAGCCCTCCACCTTGTTGTTCGGCGCGTACTCGATGTACCCGCTTCCGCTCCGGATCGTCAATCGCACGGAACCGATCACCTCGGCGGAGTTCGTCGGTGTCGCCTTGAAGTAGCGCCGGAAGATGGGGAAGCATGGCTGCACCCCCACGAACGCTTCGCACAAGTGGGCGAACACCGCCGGCGCCGCGACCGCGTTCGGCGTGAGGTGCGCCATCCGGATCCCGTACGCCGGAGCACCTCCATGAAGAAATCGGAGAAAGCAGGGGGACGGCGCCGGCCACGACGAAGGACGGGAAGTGGAGGATCTCCACTCCCCGCTCGACGACGGTAGAGGTCCCCCGATGCGGACGCCCTTGTCGCCGCCCGCCGGCGAGAATGGCGAGATTTGTTTCATCGTTAGCCGGGGGCGGGTAACCGCACCGGGAGCGACGGATCCGCCGACGGCGAACGAGTGCGCGAGCCACCGCGGCGGGGAGACTTCCCACGAGCCATCTCGGCGGGCGAGGAGCGGCGGCGGCGGAGGAGCGGCTCGGATCGCCGAGGAAGAAGAGGAGCAGCTGCGCAGGAGCGTGGGAGTCCAAGAAGTTGGGGAGGCGAAAGGCGGAGTGGGAGACGTGCCTCGGGCAACCGCCCGTCTCCGTACTTAAGCGCGGGATCCGGGCGGGCCCACCACTCGCGAACCGAAGCGACGCCCTACCTCGGAACGGTCGCGCCTCGACAGCCCAATCGGCACCGCTCCTCGTAACCCGCGTCTCGAGGTAACCTAACCGGCGCCGGGCGCTGACGGGTGGCCCCAATCCCTGCTCCGGTCCCGCGAGTCGGTGGTCGGGGCCGGGGCTCCTGTCGGTGTAGGGGATTGGGGTCCCCTAACCGCGCGTGGGCCGCTTTCGGCCCACGAATGAAGGCGGCGATCGCGGAGCGAGGGAGCCCACGAAGCCCACGAAGCCGGAGGAGTGGGAGCGTCGGGGGAGGAAGCTTCCCGGCAGGTTCCTCCGGCGCCCCAACCAACCGGAGTTAATGCGGCACTCGAGTGCTCGCGGCGACGGTTGCAGCCCGACAGACGTGCGCGCGCCTTCCCCATGCGCCGTGTCTCGGGAAGCCACGCTGCTACGGGGCTAGGAGCACCCGGAACCAATAGGAGAGAAGATGCTTGGAGCCCAAATCCGGCAAGGAAGATCGTAGCGGATCCTGTCGGGATTTGGTCGCGCCTTCCCAAGGAAGGACCGGACCCCCACAGGGCATCCGGGTACCCCTCCGGGTACTTGTGCAGTACTTCCCTCCTTGCTCTATAAAAGGAGGGGGTACTCTCTTGTAAGAGATAGAGAACAACAAATACACGAAGCGGGACGTAGGGTATTACGCATCACTTGCGGCCCGAACCCGGATAAATCCTCCGTGTTCTTCGCTCGTTTAATCTTCCGCGCTAGCAAGAGTAAATCCGTCCTTCCCCGATCCTATCCGAAGGGAGCCTTGACAGGCCTCCATTTGGAGGTGTGCTCACACACCGACAACTACTAGATCGGATCTTTCACATTTCAC
>JAUNZO010001892.1:0-59316 GCA_031894775.1 Chloris gayana | reverse complement strand
ATAGTTAACGTCCTCGTGATTAAGACAGTCTACACCACAAGGTCCTGTTCTGTTCCAGTTCCACATAGATTCGTGGGGGACTGAGGATTGAATAATTTGCAAGTTAGATATGTGGATTGAAGACGTACTATGCGAAATGGCCCTAAAACATCTCTTTAGCCACAAGTGTGACAGATCTCTTTAAGGCATAATTCAAATCCTGCTAAGGTGGGTAAATCCCTGTTTTACTCCAAAAAAAAATCCAAATCCTCTTGATGGTGCTGCCCCGTTTACTATGGTCGTCCTCCACGCTCCTCCTTCCTAACGCACCCTCAAAATTTGCACGATTTGAGAAGGAGGTCATGATCAAAGCACACATAGTGATCCTCTTTATAAATTGATCATGTTTACTTCTCATAAATGGTAAAGATAAAGATAGCTATCAAGAAAGATTTTTTTTTCTCTTCTTCAAACACATTTGTTCTTCATCGTCCCATTGTTCTATCCCTTTCGTTTGGTACCCTCTAGAGAAGAGAGGAACTTAAGCCCCACTACAGGTCTTGTCACCTCTTCAAACGCCTCTCAAACACCGTGTTACGACGACGGTGGTGTGACCCGTCTTCTCCGCTCTAACTTGAGCCATGGCGGAGTAGTCCGAGAGGGTACAAAAGTGTATCGATACGCATATTGAGCGTTATCTAAAGGACACGAGTTAGTCTTGACTTCGACAATTACGAATGCTTTGGCTTTGGATTTCAGGATAGAGCATCGGATACAACACAACTCCTAGTGCTCTATATTTACATTTTACAACATGAAAGGGAGAATATAAAGAATTTCTAAAACTTTTTATAGCAAAAACACAATGTAGTCTTGACACGCATTGAGCGTCATCTAAATGACACGAGTTGGTCTCGACGTTGGCAATTATGAATGCTTTGGCTTGGAGTTTGTGGTGGTGGGAAGGATGGTAGGCTTCCCGCCCACCCGATTTCGGGATAGAGGGTCATATACAACACAAATCCTAGTGCTCCTAGTGCCCTATTATCTTCCCTTCTTGTTGCATATCCACTCCTATACTTCTATTTGCTTTATGAAAGAACTGTAAAGGGGGTAATTATTTCAATAAAGATTTTGAAAATTTAGGTCTTAGTCTTCACTATAACTATTTGAAAGTCGCCTAGAGGGGGGTGAATAGGCGATGATCCTGAAAATCACTTAATTTAACAAATTAAATACGCAGGAAAGATTTGTCCGACTATAGTAGGATAAGTCCGACTAAGGACAAATATCCGACTAGAGTAGGACAAGTCCGACTCCCTCGTGCGGAAAGGGGATCGATAGCCAAGATGGACAAATCCGCGGAAATTAAACAACAAGCAAGCAGCTAGTAACACTAGAAAGCTAGGGCAACAAGGAGACAAACAAACAAGCCACCTATGCAAGTTAATCTAGGAATTTAAGCAAGAACACCCTAGAGCTATAGCACACCAATAGCAAGAAATAAAAGGGAAGACAAGGAGACACACGATTTTTCACCGAAGTTCAGCTCCACCAAGAAGCCTACGTCTCCATTGAGGAGTCCACCAAGGACCGGGTTGCTCTCAACCCTGAACCTCTTCAAGCCACCACAAAGGCCGGCTTAAAATCCACTAAATCAAATCTCCACAAAGGGAGGGGCAATACAAACGACCCGAGTCTCAACCACAAGCTTGGGAGCTCGCCGGGTAACGCCTAACCGTCTAGGGGATGAATCCCCAAGAGTAACAAACACAACAAGTACCGGCGATGAGAAAGAATCAAGTGCTCTTGAGATGATGATGAAGCTCAACGAATTTCTCCTCAATCTTCTCACAAATCCACCAAGGATTGGAGTGGGGAATCAAACTTGAAGAAGAGAAGTGCTTGAGTGAGTTTGGGAGTGTTTTTAGAGTTTGGAAGGTGCCAACCGGCCAAAAGTGGACGAGGTCCTCTTTTATAGCCGGGGCACCCAAAAGAGCCGTTGGGCTAGATCTGACTCGGACAAAGTCCGAGTGAGTCGGACAAAGGGGTTTCGAAAAGTTGCTTTGGCTCGGAGTCCGAGTCTTAAATCCGACGAGAGTCGGATAAGTCCGAGTATATTGGAGAGTCGGACATTGTCCGACCGAGTCGGACAATCCGACTCCTAGGGTTTCAAAAGAATGTCACGGTTCCGGAGTCCGACCCAAAAGTCCGACCGAGTCGGATATATCCGACTCTAGAGGTAATTTTTCTTTGGCCAACATTCTCGTAGTCCGAGTCCAATGTCCGAGTGGGTCGGACATTGTCCGACTCCATAGGTTATTTTGTATTTGGATGAAGATTTGAGCACTTTCATTTTTCACATCTCACACTTGTGTGTCCCTCTTGATAGTACGGTGTTTCCTATACTCAAGACATGAATAAAAGGCTTTACAACTTGATCTTGAGCATGAGTGGTCCATTTTTCAAATCTTGCACGTATGAGCGAGTATGGCCACTTCCTTTTTGTGTTTCTTTGCTCTCAATTGAATTTTAGATATACACTGCGCACAAGCTCATTAAGAATATTAGTCATTTTTAATTGTATTGACGTCAATCACTCAAAACCATAATTGGGGGTCTAGATGCACTTTCAACCGCCCCTTTTTGGTGATTGATGACAATACAACTAAAATTCACAGTTAAGTGTAAAAAGAGCTGGAACTAGAGAGCAAGTAGAAGAGAGCTCCCCCTAAATGTGTGCATGAGTTGAATTCAAATTTTGGTCATTTCAAAACCAAAAGCACATATTTGAGAGAAAACAAGAGAGCTCCCCCTATTTCCATGCATTTTATCCACAAGGCATATAATAAGAAAGAGCAACAACAATGCATATGGCATGTGAATCACACAAATGCAACTAGAAACGACACAAAAAACATTACACCATTCATCATTCATAGAGCATAGTTCATCACATAAATATTTAAAACGGTTATTACAAAGAAAGCACACCACATAGTTCATCACGAGCCACAAAAGCTAGTAACATGTCCGTAAGTAAAACAAGATACAAGAGCAACTCTCACTTGCTCTACTCACAATAAAAGCTGAATAAAACAGAATTTTACTCCTCCCCCTTTGGCATCAAAACACCAAAAAGGAGAAGAGGGAGCCTACTCATCATCATCCCAATCCTCGTCATCGTCGTCGTCGTCATCATCTTCTTCAGCGAGCGGGGCCCTTCCCTTTGGGATCCTCAACCTCGTCCTCTTCTTCTTCTTCTTCTTCTTCCTCGAAGTTGCGGCCACGGGCTCATCCTCCTCATAGTGAAACCGAGTGTGAGTGGAGGTACCGGTGCTAGGGGCGGTAGGAGCTGTGGTGAAACCCGAACCCGAAGAGAAAGGTGGAGGTGGAAAGTAGCCAAAGTAGAGAGACTCCTCCGGAGTGAAGGAGTCCCAAGGATACTCAAGCTGGAGGAGGAGCAGGTGCTGGCTCCGGAGAGGGAACTCTCGGAGTGGTGATCCGAAGATGATCAAGAATGATTTTCTCGCCTCGCCTTTACCACATCATGATCCTCGCTTGAGACTGTCCATCTTGGCATCCATCCTCCGGCACATGCTGAAAATACCCTTGAGCATCTTGAAGAGAGCACTCTTGCTCTTCGTGCTAGGACCACGACCACGGGCCCTATCCGGACGAGGAGCCATGCTAGAGCTAGGAGCGAGAGAACGGGTCCGAGCAGGAGCAGCTGGAGGAGCATCGGGAGCGGCCGGTGGAGCTGGAGGAGCATCATAGGATGGGGTCCTAGGAGCATTGTTTGGCATCCTAGGCCGAAGCGGGCTGTGCTTGCGGTCCTTGTTGAATGTCTTCTTGGAGATCCTCTCAATCATGCACATGACAAACGGTGCATACACGCAAGCACGCCTTGCATCCACGAGCTATGCCATATTTCACTCGAAGATGAAGTCCCAAACATTGAACTTATGCTGAGTTGGCGGGACGTGGAAGAGGTCCTTGGCATAAGATGCAACATGATCCGCATTGCCACCCCTAGGAGAGAGAGTGAGGCGAAGCATCCTGTGCAAGACCACGTAGAGGGGCTTAACACCTGCAGCATAGGGAGGGTTGCATGTATCCTCATCCACATACATGTACCTCATGAGCTCGGGATTTAGAGAATCCGAGTCATGCAAGCAAAGATTCCTTTTCATCGTGTCCCTCAGTCCAAGGATATTTGCAAACCTTGAGAAGGTGCAAGAGAGCTTCTCTCCATCGAGTCATCCACCACATCCTTCCTGCATTCTTGTCAAAGTACACAGTGGAGTAGAACCGACATACTATCTCCTGGTTCCGATCATACTTGAAGCCCATGATCTCCTTGATCCCGTGAAACTCGCACATGGCAATAACTTCATCAAACAAAGCCGTGCGCCTGCTTGCCATGTAGTCCCAATCAATGTACTGCATGGGCACTCGTGGGCTTGACCTTGCTCCTATAAGCACACATGTACCGATCAGTGTGAAAGTGAGACCAAAAGCGGTTGTCTAGAGACTCACGCTCCATGTCAAACCAGTTCACTTCTCTTTCCTCGGTTGCCGCCGACTCAACCCCTTTGACATAGTTGATCATGGCTCTGTCAAGTCCGGGATGGACCACCACATCCCTCATCTCCCTACGGATCTCGGTGGGTTCCTCTTCCTCCCTTGGTTCAACGATGGGAAGACCGATGGTTCTACTCCTTTTCTTTCCGGCAATGTTTGCCCTCTTTTCCGGGTTGGGGTTGGTAGAAGAACGACCATCCCGATAAAAGATAGACAAGGAATGGTATGAGATGAATAGCGTAGATAGTTGAGTTGAGATAGAAATAATGCACAATTTCAAACTTTAGTGAGAATTCTCATCGGAGTCGGACATTGTCCGACTGGGTCGGATAATATCCGACTAGTCGAGAGAGTCGGATATATCCGACTCACTCGGACATTGTCCGACTGCAACAGAATTTTCACTAAAATCGCTATTCCACATAGATCTACCGCACATTCCTAGCCATATTGCGTCTATAGCATCTATAGCATCCTAGGAACAACTTCTATGCAACATCTAGGCAGGGGAAACACTAGAACTCCTAATCCATGGAAGTTGACTTTAAACCCTAGGTGAAAAGATGAGATTAGGGGAAAAACCTTTAATAAGGCCAACGAAGGGATCGGATAATGTCCGAGTAGGAGGAGCCTTTCCCCCACAAATCACTCCAAATCGCCGGTGGAGAAGAGAGATCGCCGGAGGGGAGGTCGCGCCGCCGTTTGGTGAGGAGAGAGAAGGTTTGTGTTTGAATGAGGGAGTTAGGGTGAAGGGGTAAGTTGGATTCGGGCTTATAGGGTAAAAATCCCGTAGAGTCGGATATATCCGACTCGGTCGGACAATGTCCGACTCTTCACGGACAATCGGATAAATCCGACCGGGTCGGACAAAGTCCGACTCTGCGAGTAAATGCGTGACTTGCTCCAAGCGCAGAAAATTTCTTCAACCCTTTTCTCTCTTGATCTCAATTAAACTCATGGACATGTACTAAAACTTCATTGGATGTAGTCAGCTACAATCAATCACTCCAACAATGATTACATCCAAATCCGCATGATCCAAAGATCAAGAACCAAATATTTTGAAAAACGAAACATACAAGATTTTTCAACAATTTTTAATTTTCAAAGCAATTACTCTAATTCACAGCAGATATGCAAGCCTTCAAGCCACATTACTAGAGTCAAGGATATTTAGTTCACTCCTTAAATAACAAAAACGGCTTTCATCTAGTGGCTTCGTGAAAATATCGGCTAATTGTTCATCGGTTCTCACATGACTCACTTCAATATCCCCTTTAATAGAATGATCTCTCAAGAAGTGATGTCTAATATCTATATGTTTTGTGCGCGAATGCTCAACGGGGTTGTATGCTAGCTTTATGGCACTCTCGTTGTCACATAGGAGTGGAATACGGTTCCACTTGTAACCATAGTCCCTTAGAGTTTGTCGCATCCATAATAGTTGTGCACAACAACTATCGGCTGCAACATACTCCGCTTCGGTCGTGGAAAGGACAACGGAGTTTTGTTTCTTGGATGACCATGACACTAGGGACCTACCCAAGAATTGGCAAGTCCCGGAGGTACTCTTTCTATCCACTTTGTCTCCGGCATAATCCGCATCGGAATAGCCTATTAGGTTGAACTTTGAACCCTTGGGGTACCAAAGTCCTAGGTTGGGTGTGTGCACTAAATATCTCAAGATTCTTTTAACGGCCACCATGTGGCACTCCATAGGAGCGGCTTGAAAACGTGCACACATACACACACTAAGCATGATATCGGGCCTAGATGCACAAAGATAAAGCAAAGAGCCGATCATAGAGCGAAAAACCTTTTGATCAACCGGCTTGTCTTTCTTGGTGAGGTCGAGATGGCCGTTTGTTGCCATGGGTGTCTTGGCGGGCTTTGCCTTGTCCATGTCAAACTTCTTCAATATGTCTTGAGTGTACTTGGCTTGACATAGGAAGGTGCCCTCCTTGAGTTGCTTGACTTGAAATCCTAGAAAGAATGTCAACTCTCCCATCATAGACATCTCGAACCTCTTTGTCATTATCTTGCTAAAATCATCACAAAACATTTGATTAGTAGAACCAAATATTATGTCATCGACATAAATTTGGCACACAAATATATCATAATCAAAACGCTTAGTGAAGAGGGTTGCATCGGCCTTGCCCATTTCAAAACCCTTTTTCAAAAGGAAATCCCTAAGGCATTCATACCATGCTCTTGGTGCTTGTTTAAGCCCATAGAGCGCCTTATGGAGTTTGTACACGTGGTTAGGATACTTGGGGTCTTCAAAGCCCGGTGGTTGTTCCACGTACACTTCTTCCTTGATTGGCCCGTTTAGGAATGCACTCTTCACGTCCATTTGGTACAACTTGAAGTTGTGATGAGTGGCAAAGGCAAGTAGTATTCTTATTGATTCAAGCCTAGCCACGGGGGCATAGGTTTCATCAAAATCCAATCCTTCTACTTGTGAATATCCTTTTGCCACCAATCTTGCTTTGTTCCTTGTTACAACACCGTCTTCATTTTGCTTATTGCGGAACACCCACTTGGTGCCCACAACATTCTTGCCTCTTGGTCTTTCTTCTAATGTCCAAACTTCATTTCTTGTGAAGTTGTTCAATTCTTCTTGCATGGCCATCACCCAATCCGAGTCCTCGAGTGCTTCTTCTACTCTAAATGGCTCCAAAGAAGAGACAAAAGAGTAATGTTCACAAAAATTGCAAACACGAGAACGAGTGATTACCCCTTTTTCTATGTCACCAAGAATTTGTTCCACGGGGTGATCACGTTGCACACTTTGGTGCACTCTTGGGTGTGGTGGATGTGAGCTTGTTTGGCCGCCGTCTTGTTCAACCTCTTGATCATGCGATGTGGGTTCATCATCTTGTGCTTGAGCATGATCTTCATTACCAACTTCTTGATCTTGATCAACTTGATCATGATTTGTGCATGGTTGGTCTTGACTTGAGGGAGGAGGTTGATCTTGATCATTTTGCGGTTCTCGCGGTCTCACATCACCAAGTGTCATTCTCTTGATTGCTTGCCTAGGAGCCTCAACATCTGCATTGTTAATGACAACTTGCTCCCCTTGAGAGCCGTTAGATTCATCAAACGTCACGTCCCGTGAAACTTCAACACAACCGGTGGTTTTGTTAAAGACACGATAGGCGTGACAATTTGAACCATACCCAAGCAAGAAACCTTCATCAACTTTAGGGGAGAACTTTGAAGTCTTGGGTTTCTTGTTGAGCATGAAGCATTTGCTCCCAAAAACTCGAAAGTACGAGATGTTAGGCTTTTTACCGGTTAGTAGCTCGTATGGTGTTTTCCTCAAGAGTCGATGGAGATACAACCGGTTTGAGGCATGGCATGCGGTGTTGATTGCTTCGGCCCAAAAACGGTCGGAGGTCTTGTATTCATCAAGCATGGTTCTTGCCATCTCTATGAGAGTGCGGTTCTTTCTTTCGGCCACCCCATTTTGTTGAGGTGTGTAGGGTGCCGAAAACTCATGCTTGATGCCCTCTTCATCAAGGTACTCTTCAACTTGAGTGTTCTTGAACTCGGTACCATTGTCACTTCTTATGGCCTTTATCTTCACTTCAAATTCATTTTGTGCTCTTTTCAAGAATGTCTTGAGTACATCCTTCACTTCACCTTTATCACACAAAAAGAATACCCACGTGAAGCGAGAATAATCATCAACAATAACAAGTCCATATTTGTTACCGCCAATGCTAATGTAGGCAATGGGACCGAAGAGGTCCATGTGTAGCATCTCCAACGGTCTTGTCGTTGTTACAATGTTCTTGGATGGGTGTGGTGCTCCAACTTGTTTTCCGGCTTGACATGCACTACAAATTTTATTTTTCTCAAAGCAAACATCCGTTAGTCCAAGGATGTGACCGCCCTTTTGGAGTTTGTGAAGATTTCTCATACCGACATGGGCTAGTCGTCTATGCCACAACCATCCCATGTCGGACTTTGCAACTAAGCATGTGTCAAGTTTTGCTTTATCCGTGGTAAAATCCACAACATAAAGCTTCTCTTTAAGCACACCCTCAAAAGCAATCGAGCCATCACTTCTCCTTGAGACAATCACACCCTTGTCGTTGAACAAGTAATTGTAGCCCATTCCACAAAGTTGTGAGATAGACAACAAATTGAAGTCAACGTTATCCACAAGCATAACCTTCGAGAGTGAATGCGGAAACGTTAAAGGAATGTTACCATATCCCAACACATAGCCTTTTCCGTTATCTCCAAAGGTGATATATTCATTTCTTTCTTTGCTTGGCTAGAATGACTCGAACATTTTCTTGTCTCCGGTCATATGATTGGTGCATCCACTATCCACCACCCATGATGAGTCACCGGAGGAGTATTCCTACAAAACAATTTATGCTTTGTTTTTAGGTACCCAAATTTGTTTGGGTCCTCTCACATTAGTAACAAGTGCCTTGGGCATCCACACACAAGATTTGTGGGTCTTGTTGCGTGGCCCAACATATTTTGCATAGACACGACCATGCTTGTTTCTCATTAGCACATAGGTCGCATCAAAATCATTAAAGAGAGCACAAGAGTGGTTAGGCACATTAGTACGCAAATCATAAATAAGAGAAGATTTGTTAGTGTTCTTGATTTGATTCTCCGTCTTGACTTGCTTCTTTTGGTGTCCACTCTCCTTGGTGAACTTGATGAATTCGGTGCCGTTCTTGTTGATTCTTGCATTGTGCTTGTCACCTTGCTTGTACCCAATACCATCCTTCACATGTGACCGTTTCACATTGGTGTATGCACCCCTTGCATACTCGGCCTTGGCATCATCAATGACCTTCTTCTTCTTTTGTGCTTTATCTTGAAGCTCTTGCACTTGCTTCTTCAAATCACCAATGGTCTTGATGTTTCTTGTACAAGCTTCAACATCAATCTTGAGGCACCTAGAGCACTCAATGCTAGATGGGGGGCAAGACGAAGATTGAGAGGAAGTAGTGTTACACTTAATTTCCTCAAATTGCACTTTAAGAGAGTTGTGATCCTTTTGCAAGTTATCACACTTCTCTTGAAGTGACACATTTGTGACTTTAAGTGTCTCACTCTCATTTTCAACCATTTTGAGAGGACTTCACTAAGTCCTCATTCTTCTTCCTCTCAACTTCTAGGAGCTTCTCAAGTTCAAGCACTCTTTGCTTCTCTTGAACAAGCATTTCCTCTTGTTTCTCAAGAAGCTCCTCTTGCCTCTCATTAGTCTCCTTTTCCTGCTCAATAATATCCAACAAGTCAAACATGTTAGGAATTTGAGAACTTCCATTAGCATTTACCTTGGAGCCCTTAGCCATCATGCATTTGTGCCCGGTGTCATCTTCATCATCGGTCAAGCTTCCAAACAAGGAGGAGTTGGTCGGTGTTAGCCCTATAGCAAGTGAAGCAATGCCTCCCTTTTCTTCATCGGATTCCGACTCGGAGGAGGAAGATGATCCATCGGAGTTCCATTCTTGTCCAATGTGTGCTTCACCTCGACGGTACTTTCTATGCTTCTTGTACTTCTTGTCACCCTTCTTGTTTTGCTTGTTCTTGTAGTTCTCCGGACACTCCGCCATGAAGTGACCTTTGTCTCCACAAATGTAGCACTTGTTTTTGGTCTTTCTTGATTTGCTCTTGTCTTGATCATTCTTCTTGAAGCTTCTCTTTGACATGAGCTTGTTGAACCTTTTCACGAAGAGAGCCATCTCATCATCACTATCATCATCACTCTCCTCAACCACCTTCTTTTTCTTTTCTTGTTCGGCGTTGAGAGCCAAATCATTCTTGCTCCCACTAGCTTTTTCTTTGTCCCTAAGCAAAGCATTGATTCTATTCCCTTGATCAATTTGCTGTTGTTTGGAGAGCACCTTTCCAATCACTTCATCGGTGGTAAAGTATCTAAAGCCATCTTTGTCCCTTATGTTGGACACTATGTTTGCATCCCATGCTTGCAATGCTTGTAGTAACCTTCTATTTACATCCAAGTCCAACACCTTCTCTCCAAGTGCTCTTCTCATGTTTACTATCCTCATCATTCTATCATGGGCTTCCCTTGGCCCTTCATCCGACCTCATGATAAAGTAGTTAAACTCTTCTCTAAGCCCTTCAAGCTTAGACTCCTTCACACTATCAATGCCTTCATGAACCAATTCAAGCTTCAACCAAATTTGATGGGCATCCTCCAATCCGGTTACCTTCTCATACTCAGCGGGACTAAGTACGGATACTAGAGCACTAGCCGCCGTCACATTGCACCTTACATTGAACAAGTCTTGTGCGGTTGGCTTGCTTCTACATTCCCACAAGAATCCATTTTGAGTCACACTTCTCACATTCTGATGCATTGAGTCCAAATGTAGTAGCATCTTGGTTTTCCAATGATCAAAGTATTGACCATCAAAGTATGGTAGCCAAGGTTTACTTTCCCGTTTATCCCGCTAATCCCGGTCCGGACCGGGACGTCGGATTCCGCGGAAACCGGAAATCCCGGTCCGGAATCCGGTCGAAATCCGTTTTTGAAGATTTGGTGGGACGGACCGGGATCCCGGCCGGGATTACCGGGATCCCGGCCGGGATTTCCGGGATTCCGGTGACATAATTAGAAAATCCGAGGAGAGGTTAAAAAATGAAAAAAGCACGCAGAATTAATTAAAAAATTAGTACAACAGTTCCATAATATTTCTACTCATATTCATGACACATAAAACATTAATCCATCACAAATCATGATAAAAACATAAAACATACATCCATCACATAGTTCAATTACAAGTCGCT
The DNA here is from genome assembly GCA_031894775.1 of Chloris gayana. NCBI lineage: Eukaryota > Viridiplantae > Streptophyta > Magnoliopsida > Poales > Poaceae > Chloris > Chloris gayana. Next base: position 47,955 of record JAUNZO010001892.1, on the reverse strand, counting down.
AAATGAAGTTCACAACTAATACGTCGATGACAAATACAAACTATGATAGATAAACATAAACTCAATACCATGGTTGCTGCCACGTATTGTATTGTGCCTCTTGGTATTCCCGGGTTGACATGAGTTGAATTCGTTCGGTAGCCAATAATCGTGCCCTATATTCATGCCAAGTTATTCGTCTCCATTCTTGGGTGCATTGCCAATCCGAGTACCACATATTGTAAGCTCTGTGGATCTTGCCACTCATAAATCCATGTAATCGGTGATTCGGTGGATGGATCACCCAATTTGTAATCATAGCGGCCATATGGATATTGCTCGGAACTTGCACTATAGGAGCTAGCACTTTGTTGAGTTGCACTATAGGAACTATCACTTTGCTTGAGGTGAGAGGTAGCTACCTTGATCATATTGCCCACGTCGGTTTCTTCTCCCTTGTTGCATCACAACCCGTTGTGAAGCTGGAGCACCATGATCCCGATCCTGGGTAGCGTGCGTGAATTGTGTCTCACCTGCAAATAAATGGTAAGTATATATGATAAATTTAATTTGTGCACATAATATATTTGCTTATATTACCTGTGAATCGAACGGGAGAGGAAGGTGGTATACCACTTGGACCGCCAACGTTTCCACCGAATCGGATGGTGAGCTACTGTCATTTGACTCTTGATAAGTAGGGCTGTTGTTATTATCATCCTCGGTTGACTCATCACTTCGGACGTCTTTCTCAATAGTCCTTTTCTTTCTCTTTGTAACGGCTTTCCGTGGCACGACTTTATATTTCCGCTTACCCGTGTGTGTTTCACCGACATGACGCTCCGACCAGGAGAGTAGATCACTTGTTCCCATAATTCTTTCCAACTCCATTGGATCATCACCCTCAATCACCATTTTGGATGGTATAGGAACATCACTGTCTCGTGGCTTCCTCATCTAGAACAGGATCAGCATTTGAGCGGCCTTTCTCCATCCGAGTCTCTTATTGGATTTGATGCATCGTACAAGGATAGCTCCATTAGCTTGTGGAAAGGATCTTCTTCGATCACTTTATACAAAGCAGCTTCCCTCATACGAATGCGTAAGTTATAATTCACATACACCAACTTGTGAAGCGTGTTGTATGACATCCTGTTGCGCACCTTTGTATGGATCAAGGCAAATGTACTCCAATTGCGCTCACATCCACTAGCAGAACAACACCGTGAGACAAGACGTAAGGCTAGCTTACGTAGGTTTGGAGTGTCGAGTACCAAACATTGCCCACCATTGTGCTGTTACAAGAAGTGGAAAACATAAGTACAACATGAATTAAATTGGCAATGAACTATATTACTAAATTCACATACCAGGAGAAGTATTGCTATCAAATGCCATCTTTCTCGCTAACTCCTTTGAAAAAGAACCGGTATTGCGTCCGTAGTTCTCAACTTCTTGGAGTGCAAGCATGCATGTATTTGTGTCCGTCATAAACTCAAATGCTGTACGAAGTTCGGAATGAATGCTTTGGCTTGTCGTGTAAGCATAGTGAGTCCTTGGGTTCAATCCTGCAGTTGTTGACATACATGTGAGCATTATCTCATGAAAGTACAATAAATAAGAACAATCTTGCACTTAGTCATACCTGCATTAACGTAAGTGTCGTTAGCTATATCTCCCATCCTAGGCTCTATGATATTCATGTAGCGGTCATATTCAACCTTGTTATTATGGAAAAGACTCTCATATTGTTGTTTCAGCACATTGAACCTTAACGAACCTCACTTAGATTCGGATTCTTATCCCGATCCGCAAAGCGTAGAAATCCATACAATGGTTCCACAGTCTTGAGCACATGATCCATGTTGTCCCACCAAGATAAGCTAGATAGACATGAATGAGCATACCTTCCCTCAACAGTTTCAGCAAAGCGACTTTCTAAGAAAGGTGCTTGAAGCCACAAAAGACATGAATTTGTCTCTCTTATGAAGCATGCTCTCTAGAAACATATAGTTTGTGCCAAAACGTGTTGCATTCCATCTCACCAACTCCCCTCCAATAGCAGCTCTCATCATAGCATGTAATTTGTTGTGATTGTAAAGCCACCGACATATCCTTCTTCCTGCATCGATCACAGCTTTGTGTTCGGAAACTCTCCAACCGACTTCAGCATCAAATTGATAGTATGTGCCACACATGGCTGCCACACAATAGGATACTTGCGTGTAATCATCTTGCAAGCCTTCTTGTAGTTGGCACCATTATCTCGTTATGATCTGCACGACATGATCCGGACCAAGTTCCTTAAGCACTTTTTCAATTTCCTGCAAGCAACAAGGTAATTTGCATAAGTACCATAAATGTATGTGAACACATAAATGTACGATCTTAGTACCTTAAAAAGGTAATTTGCATCCTGACTTAGTCCAGTGGCATCAACAGACTTGTGAAAAAACATTATGCCATTGCAATAAACCATAAAGTTGATGACACTCATTCCAAGTGGGTCCTGTCCAAGAATCACACATTATTGTAATGCCATGTGTAGGCCAATCCATCTTAAACCTTGCAAAGTGCTTCTTGATATCCGCCTCATTCTCATCTAAATATACCCCATTAACCTCTCGTCCACTTGGAGAGGGAACACCCATTCCTACGAGTAATGAACTTGTTAGATTCACCGTAAAGTTGCAATTGCAAATGAATATAACACATACACTTACCCCATCTTTGTGTTTCCTTAATGGCCGAAACAAAGTAAGGACTATCCGCCTTCACACCGGGTATGGCTTCGAGCATGCAAGAATTTAGCCCAAGCCCTTCCAATTGCTCGCTTCGCGGTCTTAGCTTTATTTGACCACGGCCCGGTATCTATCCTTGTTTGCACCGTTGCGTCCCCCGAGCTACCTCTTCTAGTCGAGGTAGACCTTCCGAACATTCCCATCAAACCACCACCACCACTTCCCCGACCCCGAGTAGGGACTCGAGATGAACCAGAACCACCACCATGCTCATAGTGGCCTCTCGCATCACGGACTCGTCTAGCAAATGCATCCTCCTCCCTAGACATGTGCAAGACACGCTGCAACTCAGGATCATCTTCATCTCGAACATTTCCTTCAGCTGCAATTTCCTCCCTACGGAGTCTCTCTTGTGCTCTACTCTTTTTCTTCTGCGCGATCCGATCTATGTCGGCTCGAAAAAAATCACGAACATCCGGTGGCACACTAGTGCAATGCACCACCTCACTTCCCCTGCATGCCAAGTGTTCTTTAAATCTTGTTGCACCGCCTCCGCCCCTTCCACACTTGCAATATTTGCAAAACCATCCGGATCCTCTCTTCTCTCCATGTTCCCAAATGCTATCACCGCGACGCTCCGCCATACTTGACTGCAATAAACAAAAAATGTGTATAACATACATTCCTAATTCAATAAACCATAACACCTATTTCTATTTTCTAAGTTATCAACTTCTATTTCCTAGTAACAATTCGAAATGCTCTATTTTTTACTGCACTATTTCTAATACACAAACCAAAACATACATAGAAAATAAAGAGAAAATCGAGTAAAAACCTTACCCGAACGGGAGTGGCGGAGGCGTCGGGATCCCGAACTCCCGGCCGGGAAACCGAGCTTCCCGGTCGGGATTCCGGTGTGAGGCAGCGGGAGGGAGGGCGACGGGCCCGGACTTGCAACGGCGTCGGGATTCCGAGCTCCCGGCCGGGATCCCGAGCTTCCCGGTCGGGATCCCGAGCTGCGGCAGCGGGAGGCGGGCGACGGGCCTCGGAGCCGGACCGGCCGAGGCGCCGGGATCCCGACCTCCCGACCGGGATTCCGAGCTTCCCGGTCGGGATCCCGGCCCCCGGCGCCGGTTTCTGCGACGCGGCGGCGGAGGACCTCCTTTGCCTGCTGGAGCGCGTGCGGTTGGTCGGGGAAAGAAGCGGGTGGCTTCTGTGGCTGGTGGTTTAGATAAGGTTCTTCTTTTTTTTTTTTCTTTCTTAACTTGTATTTTACTTCATTTTTTTCATGACTCAAAACTCATAATTTTTATGATTCGATTTCACCATAAATCATGATTTTTCATCTAGTTTTTTTACATATTTTCATATCAAATTCTTTCAAAATTTCAAAATTTTCAAATTTCAAATCCGGAATCCTGGTCTCCGGTGAAACCGGCCCGGACCGGGATCTCCGGAATCCGTGAAACCGGCCGGGATCCGGCCGGATTTCAAACATCGATGGTAGCCTTCCGGAGCCGGGTCCAATATGCTCATCCCTTCCATCACTATAGGAGTATGGTGTTTTGTTGTAGCTTATTGGCAAAGCACTTGGCACATGTCCATCCTTTGCAATTTATTTTCCACTTCCATTTCTGGCATCACCCGGTGAGTTCTCATGCCTTCCTTCACCGGTTACCTTAGGTGGTGCTTCACCACTACCACTACCACTAGCCGTTGCATCTTTCTCATTTGACATCTTTAATCTTCAAGCGGTGAGGCTTCAACGAAGATACCCGCTCCGATACCAATTGAAAGTCGCCTAGAGGGGGTGAATAGGCGATAATCCTGAAAATCACTTAATTTAACAAATTAAATACGCAGGAAAGATTTGTCCGACTCAATGTCCGACTATAGTAGGATAAGTCCGACTAAGGACAAATATCCGACTAGAGTAAGACAAGTCCGACTCCCTCGTGCGGAAAGGGGATCGGTAGCCAAGATGGACAAATCCGCGGAAATTGAATAACAAGCAAGCAGCTAGTAACACTAGAAAGCTAGGGTAACAAGGAGACAAACAAGCAAGCCACCTATGCAAGTTAATCTAGGAATTTAAGCAAGAACACCCTAGAGCTATAGCACACCAATAGCAAGAAATAAAAGGGAAGACAAGGAGACACACGATTTTTCACCGAAGTTCAGCTCCACCAAGAAGCCTACGTCTCCGTTGAGGAGTCCACCAAGGACCGGGTTGCTCTCAACCCTAAACCTCTTCAAGCCACCACAAAGGCCGGCTTAAAATCCACTAAATCAAATCTCCATGAAGGGAGGGGCAATACAAACGACCCGAATCTCAACCACAAGCTTGGGAGCTCGCCGGGTAGTGCCTAACCGTCTAGGGGATGAATCCCCAAGAGTAACAAACACAACAAGTACCGGCGATGAGAAAGAATCAAGTGCTCTTGAGATGATGATGAAGTTCAACGAATTTCTCCTCAATCTCCTCACAAATCCACCAAGGATTGGAGTGGGGAATCAAAGTTGAAGAAGAGGAGTGCTTGAGTGAGTTTGGGAGTGTTTTTGAGAGTTTGGAAGGTGCCAACCGGCCAAAAGTGGACGAGGTCCTCTTTTATAGCCGGGCACCCAAAAGAGCCGTTGGGCTAGATCCGACTCGGACAAAGTCCGACTCCTAGGGTTTCGAAAAGTTGCTTTGGCTCGGAGTCCGAGTCTTAAATCCGACAGGAGTCGGATAAGTCCGAGTATATTGGGGAGTCGGACATTGTCCGACTCCTAGCGTTTCAAAAGAATGTCACGGTTCCGGAGTCCGACCCAAAAGTCCGACTGAGTCGGATATATCCGACTCTAGAGGTAATTTTTCTTTGGCCAACATTCCGTAGTCCGAGTCCAATGTCCGAGTGGGTCGGACATTGTCCGACTCCATAGGTTATTTTGTATTTGGATGAAGATTTGAGCACTTTCATTTTTCACATCTCACACTTGTGTGTCCCTCTTGATAGTACGGTGTTTCCTATACTCAAGACATGAATAAAAGCCTTTACAACTTGATCTTGAGCATGAGTGGTCCATTTTTCAAATCTTACACGTATGAGCGAGTATGGCCACTTCCTTTTTGTGTTTCTTTGCTCTCAATTGAATTTTAGATATGCACTGCGCACAAGCTCATTGGGAATATTAGTCCTTTTTAATTGTATTGACGTCAATCACTCAAAACCATAATTGGAGGCCTAAATGCACTTTCACTATTATTGTTAACTTTACTCGGTACGGTCGACACCGTATACTATTAATGTTAGAGCATCTCCAGACAAGGCCCCTAGTTGGGCCCCTACTCTAGATTTAGGGTCTTTGGGCAAAAAAATTCACTCCAAGCAAAGACCTTATTTGAGACCCTATTTTCCATGCCACCTCAATTTGCAAGTCCAAGACCCCATTCCAAGGGGCCTTCAAACTTGGCTCTCAAACGTGGGGCCCACGATTTTTTTCATTTTTTCTCTCTCTCTCTCCCTTTTCATTCTTTTCTTTTCCTCTCTCTTCCCTTCCTTCTACCGCACCGCAGGCGAGCCGCGAGCCCGCAGCCCGTCGTCGCCTCCCGCCGGGCGGGGCCGCGCCGCCGCCTCGCTCCCTACTCGGTCGCGCCGCGCCGCCGCCTCCGCTCCCCTACTCGGGTCACGCCGCCCCTCCTCCGATTCCGGCCGAGCGCCGCCTCCTCCTCCCCTACTCGGGTCACGCCACCCCCTCCTCCGATTCCGACCGAGCGCCACCCCTCCCCTCCTCTCCTCCCTCCGCCCGCCGTCCTCCCCTCCCACCCCACCGCGCACGGGCGAGGCCATGGCGGGCCGACCTCCGCCCATCGATGAGTCGCGCGCTACCTATCCGCCTCGTCCTCCCCGCCTCCGGTGTGTAGGTGGCCTCGAGCCCTCGACGGTGGCCTGCGTGGGAGGCGGCGACGCCCGGTGGTGGTCCTTCATCGGCGCGCGGCGCGCGTGCTCGCCCCGGCCCACGCCTCGCCGGCGCTACAACCGCTCATGTGGGCCCCGGCCCGGCTCCGCCCTCCTCTAGCCTCGGCCAATGCTGGTGGCGTGGGACACGGCGAGCTCCAACCGCCGTGCGCCCTGGTCACCGAAGCCCCTTCGTTGAGCTTGGTGCGGGAGGGCCGCGCTCCTCCGCCGAGCTTGATGGTCCAGGCATGGTCCGGGGACGGACGGTCGGGAGGTGGAGGAGGCGTTGACGCCTCGGATGCGGGCCTGTTTTGAGAGTCACTGCTAGAGTTGAAGAGTAATTTTAGGACCCTAAATTTGCAAGCCGGCTCTCAAAGAGAAAAGTAGAGGCTTGATTTAAGATCTGTTGCTGGAGATGCTCTTAGGCACAAACGTGAAACGTGGCAACGCGTCTCCCTAGGCCAGAATTCAAATTCCGAGACGGTGGTGCCGTCTCGCTTGCAATGCGCGCCGCTCACGCCCCCGTCTCTCGCCCTATCGGCATCCCGTGCCCCGATCCCCTAGCGCTAGCCCGCGACGCCGATCTCGCCGCGGCCAGGCTTGAGTCATGCGCCGATGCGCGCGATCCGCCGCGGGTGCACGCGCGTCTCCTGCGCCGCGGCCTCCTCCTCCTGCCCTTCCACTGGAATGCCCTCACTCGTGCCTACCTCCGCCTAGGTTCACCTCGCGCCGCGCTCCGCGCCGCCGCATGTATGATGGCCCACGGCGCCGAGCCGGATCGATACACCTTCCCGCTCGCCCTCAAGGCTGCGGCTCAGGCTGAGCCGCTCGAGTCCACTCTGCGCCTGCAGCTCCACGCAGCCGCCGCCAAGCGCGGCCTCGCGCGCAACCCCTTCACCGAGAGCGCGCTCATCAGCAGTTACGCCAAGGCCGGCGACCTGGGCGCTGCCCGCAGGGTGTTCGACGAAAACCCACACCGGGGCCTCGGTTCGTGGAACGCGGTCATAAGCAGCCTCTCGCAAGCCGGCGAGTCCAAGGAGGCGTTGGCGTTGTTTGAAGAACTGCGGAGGAGCGGCGCGGTGCCGGACGACCTGACCATGGTGAGCGTCGCGTCTGCGTGCAGCGCGCTTGGCAATATTGGTTTGGCGGAGCAGCTGCACAAGTGCATGTTACAGTGCCAGCGCTCTGGCCGGCTTGATGTGACGCTGACAAATGCGTTGGTCGATATGTACGCCAAGTGTGGCCGCACGGACCTCGCAAGGAGGGTGTTTGAAAGAATGCCTGCCAGGGATGTGTCTTCGTGGACGACCATGATTGCAGGGCTTGCAACGCATGGTGACGAACAGGCTGCATTGGAGATGTTTGACGATATGCGGAGGGAAGCGGTGCCACCGAATAGGGTGACAATGTTGGCGGTGCTCTCTGCTTGTGCGCATGGGGGCTGGTGGATAGAGGGCTGGGTTTGCTGAAGCAAATGGAAGATGGAGAGATCAAGGTGGTGCCAACGGTCGGGCACTACGGGTGTGTGGTGGATATGCTTGGTAGAGTTGGCCGTGTGGATGAGGCGCGTGCTTTGGTCGAGCAGAGGATGCCAATGGATGCAAATGTGGTGATATGGGGAACATTGCTTGGCGCGTGCGAGAAGCACGGGAATGTGAGTGTTGGGGAGTGGGCAGCAAGAAGGCTAGTGCAGGCCGAGCCATGGAACGATGGGGTTTACGTGGTCTTGTCGAACATATACGCTGCTGCTGGTATGTGGGGCGAGGTTGAGAGGGTGAGAAAGATTATGTTACAGAGAAAGGTCACCAAGTCTCCTGGCTGCAGTCTGTAGCTCACTAATGTCACCACTGAAGGTTTACTCTCTGCTCATTGTTATTTTTCTCTGCATTTTTTCTTAATGCATTAGAGAGCATTTTCTTTTGCTTTCTGATCTTATGTCCGTATCTATTGTTGTATGCCACAAATATAACTTATGGGATGGTACACTAATATAACAGGCGTCGTTTAACAATCCGGTAGAAATATGACCCGTTGACCACCCTCAAATCATTCTTCTGGATGTTCTCTTTTCAGTTGAGAGATAGTTGAGTATGAAGTGCAGTACTAACTAGTAAGACTGACTTCAACAAGGGCAGCCAAATGCATTTTTACATCTCTAAGAGCTACTGTGCATGCTCAAAATGTCTCCAACAAGGAGAGGCAACCGGGCATCTATTTTGCATAGCAGGAGAGAGGAAGCTAAAATTGCACTCTCTCTCTCCTCCGATGCATTTGCTCGGAGCCGTCCGCTCTCGACATGTGGAGCAGCACAACGGCTGTGGAGCGCGGGCACGACGTCGGCGGCTGTAGAGCTCGGGTGCGGCGCGGTGGCTGCGGCACCGACGGCTATGGAGCGCGGCCATGGATCTCGGATGTGGAGCTCGGGCACAGCGCCGACAGCAGCGGAATGCAGGTGCAGCATTGGCCGTGGAGCGCGGGCGCGGCGCCGGCAGATGTGAAGCTGGAGCGCGGCGTTGGTTGTTGCGGAACGCTGGTGCGGCGCCGACAGCTGTGGAGCTCAGGCGCAGCGCCGTTGGCCGCGGAGCGCTGGTGCAGCACTGGCAGCTGTGGAGCGCCGGCAGTGGGTGCAGAACGTGGCCGTGGAGCTCGGATACGACGCGGTGGCTGCAGAACACGACCGTGGAGCTCGGATGCGGCGCGGTGGCTACGGAACGCGGCCGTGGAGCTCCGGTGCGGCGCGGTGGAGGTGGAATGCGAGCGCGGCGCCGAGCAAGCTTCAGGCGGGCTCGAGATGCCGGGCGAGCTTCAGGCGGGCTCGACGCCTCACCGCTCTTCTCGCGCGCTCGCGACGCCGCTGAAGCTGCCTCCGCCCCTGGGAGCAATTCGCGTGCTGGAGAAGGCCGACCCGCATAGGCAAGCTGCGGCGTGCAGAGAGGAGTCCGACCAACTCTGTTTGCCTCTCGCTGTTGGAGATGCCATCAGATTCATTATTGTGTTGCTACTGTGGACGTTATGCAAAAGGCGTTTTGCATCTCAAAAATACCTCCTATTGTTGGAGTCAGCCTAAGTGAACTGCATTTGTCTGCTAGTGTGACAGGTGGAGTTACCATTGGTATGCCATTCTATTAAATTCAGTATTCTCATAACTTAAGTTAGGCTTGTTGATACTTTTTTCCAATGTTAAAAGAAAGTTCAGTCACCTCTGTGTGCAGTACAAAAGATTACTATACCTTAATAACAGATCCATCTTGTACATGGTCAAAAATGGCTTTGAAGAGTCATGCTAAAAATGAATTTTTGCATGGATACAGCCACACCAGCATAGAAAAATGGTATATGAATGCATATTTCAAGGAAAAGAAAGTTTTATATTGCTGCTATAGTGTTGCTGCATTTGGTGGAGAATACACAAAATTGTTCTACTAGTACTAGTTCTTGTAACTGTAGTCATCAGGAGGCGATTAGTTTTTGTAACTGTAGTCATTAGGAGGCTATTAGTTTTAGTACTAGTTGCTGCATTTGTTAGAGAATACACCATCCTAGACGATTAGTTTTTGTAACTGTACTAGTTTTCTCTGCACATTCTTCCACATGACACTTGGTGATTACTGCAGCAGTCTGCTAGTAAATCCTTTTGCTAGTACTACTCGATAGCTGTGCAGTTTTTGTCAGCATGGCCTGGTCTCTCAATGCTGTCAAAACAGCAAGTGATGAAAGGACTCACGGGTGCGTCAGAGATGCATCACATGCGCTCTCAGCCATACATCTTGTAACTCAACCAGATTCCAACTTCCCTTTCTGTTTCCACAACATACTAAAAGAAAAAAGGTAACCTAGATAAAAACCGTGTACAAGGCACACGAAACCACAATCAGGAGAAAACTCCGATGAGTTCCATTTGGTAATTGCAGAACTGGATCGGAGTTTGGGATGCAGATGCCACCGGCGGGGATCAAGACAGTGCTGGAGCCGGGGGCACTTCCGGTGACAACATCTCCGGTACCAAGAGGGCAGCGGCTGGGCATGGCCATGGTAGTAACTCGAGCTGCTGCCTTGGTGATGGCGCTGCTCTCGATGTCCCTAATGGTCTCCTCCAAGCAGCAGGGCATTCTCACCATCTTTGGCATTGAGATCCCACTCAATGCCAATTGGTCCTTTTCTTACTCCTTGCAGTAAGTGTTTGAGCTATTAAAATCATCGTTAGCAATGTCTTTCTTTTCTGTTTTTTCTGAAGAAAAGTGTACCTATGTTGAGAGAAAATGCTTACTTGTTCTTGTGGTTGCTGTTCTTGACTTCAGATTCTTGGTTGGGATGTCTGCAGCTTCAGCTGCGTACTCGCTGGCACAACTCCTCGTGATTGCACACAAGGCTGTGAAGAAAGTTTCCATGGTCCCATCCCGACGCCATGTGTGGCTGCTGTTCGCTGGAGATCAGGTTTGTCTGTTTTTGATCATTTTGATGTGCCTTTTGTGATCTTGATCGAATCATCTTCGTTATTTGGGTTGGTGATGCTTCTCATGTATATATTTTTGGTTATCTAATTATTATTATGGAAGATCAACAACCATATGTATAGGTGGTGTTGGTTGAGTTAGTTCAACTTCCAAGTGAGGACTGGATTTGACCAAGATCCCGCTGACAGACGCACTTTAGAACAATTTCTTTGCTATATAATTGTTCCCAACTTGTCGTGACCAAATGGTGTCTACAAAGAGTAGTTTCCTCCATTATAGACACTATTCTTCAAGTTAGGAACCTTGAGGATATGCCTATCCACAAGCTGGCATACCAGTAATTCTGGATATCTGACCCAATGACGTTTCTCGGTGCCACCGTTCTCTGCGAGGCCTGAAAACTCTTGACATCAAGTTTATTTTGGAAACTCTGATCTTATATGTGTGCTTTTGTAGGGTATTATGTTCACCTCTTGACATCTTGTGCGTGCCTCATTTAAAACTCTCTCCTTGTGTGTGCCCCAATCCACATAATATCTACTCTACACAACGTAATTAATAAACTCTCAGAGGACTATGTTGGACACTAGGACCTGAGAGCGCTTGTCTCACTCTCAAGCGTCATGTACACTTGATTTGGCTTTGGCATATCTGCATTATCATATGATACCTGCATCCCTTGTACATCTTTTTCTTCTTGTGAGCATTTTATGTTTAACCGACAATTATCTTCAATTCTTCATTGTGCAAAAATTTCCAAGTCACACGTACTATTTTACCATGCTATTATTGATACTACAGCCCTTTCAGTTGTAGTAGAAACTGAAGCTTTCCAGAAACAGAGCACACAAAGAAGCGCACCAAACTGTTACAGAATGTTATGCTTCTGTGTCCAATTAGTAAGATGTAGATGCATCAGTAGCGTGGCGTCAGTGCTTGCTTAATAGAGTGTCGCGATCACTAATATAATATATTATTGTTATACCATCTGAAAAAATCACATTAAAGTTGTTCAGCATTCTTAAAAGTTGCCCAGCTAACTAAGAATAACACCATCCACTATCCGTATCAGAATCTGGGAGACGAGGACTTATGTTTGTTTATTGTGATGATGCTTGTCTATAGCTTTTGTTTGTTTCCAAAACGTCCTTGATTGGCTCGTCCGATCTTTCCAAATTTCAAGCAAGTATAATCTAACATCGTTAGTTGTATAATTGCCAGATGATAATTTTCTTTGCCCCAGCAAATATATTTCAGCATCTGGGGCTCTATGGATGCTCCACACGTCCTAAGAACTTTAGGAATAAAACAGCTGCCTGTTGTAAACTTTACAGGTGTTCTCGCTTGCAATGATGAGCGCGGGATCAGCAGCGGTAGCGGTGTCGAACTTGAACCGCACCGGCATTCGGCACACGGCTCTGCCCAACTTCTGCAAGCCGCTGCCACATTTCTGCAACTTCTCGGCGGCCTCCATCGCCTGCGCCTTTCTCAGTTGCGTCTTCCTCGGGACGTCTGCCGTGATCGATGTTATCTGGTTGGCAAGCGTGTGAGATGAGTGCTGTGACTGCCTGTAAAATACAGTACTCTAGTTGTTACCACCTGTACCTAGGAATGTTTGAGGTTATGTAGACGTCTGTACAAATAACTGAATCAGTAGTATCACCTGGAATTTCTAGACGATAACACCTGATGTGCAAGGATGACTCTTGAACCTACTTCTGATGCAATTTGTGGATTGGAGTGGATGGATCGCCTCTTCAACTACTATGTTTTTTAACTCACACTTTCTAGCCATGTCATCATCTACTAACCAGAATCCCAACCAGCACAATTTTGACAACATCACATGTATCGGCGTGCTATTTGCGACGGCCTTTTCCAGTGACGCAACATGCGACACGCAGGCCATTCCTCGCGGAGAAAAAGCGAGGAGCCGACAACGCCAAGGTCTCAAGGAGTTTCAGATGATCAGAATTGAGAGGTCTAATCCCACTGCACACCGCACGGGAATACTACTTTCTTACTAAATTGTTGTCGTCGTTGACTTTTTCTTAAATTTGACCATTTATCTTATTCAAATAAAGTTTAAAAAATATGATATTTTTTTTAAATATGTTTTATCACTAAAAAAAACTTGAAATATAGTATATAACTTTTTGTATTTAATAATTTTTTTAAATAAGACGTAATCGATCAAACGTCACTGAAAAAGTCAATGACAACAATAATTTAGTAAAGGAGGAGGTGGCATCGTGGCGCGCGGTGACTTCCGTCGCCGTATTCTCCAGCGACTCATTCGATTCGAGTCGGTCCTTATCAACTTCCTTTCCACCGCCGTCGCGACAACCTTTTTCAGTTTTTCTACTCCACCTCCCGCTCGCGCGGGTAATGCCTCCACTTGTGATGCCCGCATCTTCCTCATCATCTCCCGTCCCACCCGCTCCCCTCTAGCCCCCGCCGACCGCCGATGCCGCCCAAGGTGGTCGCCGTCGCCGCGGGCGAGGCCCACACGCTCGCACTCACCGGTGCGGCATCTCACTCTCTTCGCCTCCTCGCTCGATTCTCCCGCCGGTTTTCTGGGATCTGATGGTGAGAGGTCCCGTGGCCTTTAACTGCAGGTGATGGCGAGGTGTTCTCCTGGGGCAGGGGCATGTTCGGCCGCCTAGGGACCGGTCGCGAGGACGACGAGCTCGTCCCCATCGCTGTGGCGCCCGTTATCAGCGGGAGGCCGCGGCCCAGGTTCGTTGGCGTCGCCGCTGGAGCCTACCACAGCCTTGCCCTCGACGGTTCGTGCTCTGTTGCGTTATCACCATCCGTTTCCTGCTTGTAGTAGTGGGGTGAAGCTGGGAATTGGGTATTGTATGCCGTAAATTAGGCAAACATAGTTAGAATTTCTTGGGTATTTACAGCATTCCGGTGATGCTGTTGGGGTGCAGAGTACTAATTGACTGGCGACCGAGAACTGAACCGTGTTATATTACCTGGAATCGTGAGTTTGCTGCAGGCACTACGGTGTACAATTTAATTGATGGCTAGTTCGGTTGGTTAGTCCCAATCCATACGTGCTTGCACTTGAAGTGTTCGGCAGGGCTCCTGTACAATCAGGCCTTGCAAACTTTAGTTAAATGCCTTGAATTTTCTCAATTATTTTATGCACCTGGCTCTGTTGTAATGCTGAATTTATGGCGTGACTTGTGACAATGGCGAGATCCATAGTACCCGTAGTTTATCTAGGTTGTTTCGTGCTGCAAACTTTTAGCTGTAATGTAAGCAATTTAAAATGATCGATTCTGATTAGTGAATAAGCATTCAATATTTCAATATGGCAGATGAAGGTTCACTCTGGTCCTGGGGTTACAACATCTGTATCCTTCACACTGCTTGGCTTATTTTTTCACTCTGGTATATCAGCAAATTACTTTGTCGATATGCTTGTCTTTGTCGGATATGTCACTTTCTTAACTATGTGACGGATGGTCAACTTGGTTATGGAGAAGAGAATTCCCTTTTTCCATGTTTAGTTGAGGGTTTTCAGGATCTCGGTTCTCCTGAAACTCTTGATGATGAAGCACAGAGCACCAGCACTCAGACTTCTTTGAAGGTATTTCACCGTTTCAACAATGCTCAGACAAAGTTTATTTGGCAGGTCCTGATATTTAGCTGTCAATTTGCTAATCTTGAGTATTCTTTTTGTTATAGCTGTCTTCTGTCAAAGCTGGTGGCATGATGTCATTTGCCATAGACAATTTGGGAGCCTTGTGGATGTGGGGAAATTGCCCACAACAGACTGATGCTGGAGAGTTTTGTATTGCAAGTAGCTCTATTCCACTACCAGTGTGGGACTTCCATGGACACTCTGTGGTTAAGGTTGCCTGTGGAAATGAGCATGTGGTAGCTGCAGT
The DNA here is from genome assembly GCA_031894775.1 of Chloris gayana. NCBI lineage: Eukaryota > Viridiplantae > Streptophyta > Magnoliopsida > Poales > Poaceae > Chloris > Chloris gayana. Next base: position 32,938 of record JAUNZO010001892.1, on the reverse strand, counting down.
TAGTACTGGAGAGATATATACTGGAGGTGATCTTGTTTGTTATGCTTGGGGAAATAACAACCATGGTCAGTTGGGTCTAGGTGACAAGGAAAGTAGATCCCGTCCTGTGCTTATCTCAGCATTTAGAGAAGAATCTTCTTGGGAGGTGTATGAAATTGCATGCGGAGCTTGGCACACGGCGGTGCTCACCAATAAGAAGACTTTTGACCAAGATTTAGAATCTCGGTGCTGGACATTTGGCCTTGGTGATAATGGACAGCTTGGCCATGGAACCACAGCCACGATTTGCTCACCACAACCTGTTGATGGCTTACCAACTGGATCCTTTCTTATCTCTCTTGATTGTGGATTGTTCCACACAACTGTTGTCTCCTCTGATGGAGAGGTGTGGTGCTGGGGAATGGAGAGAGGTCTTGGGCTGTGCCCAGATGCTAGCTTTTCAGGAGTTGATGCAGGGGATGCTTTATATCCTATAAGAGTTCAGTCTCCCGAGACAAATGGATTCAAGTTTCTTGGTCCACTCCAGATTGCTTGTGGAGCTGCCCACACTATTCTTGTTGCTGGTGAGGGGTATAGGATGTGGGCGTGGGGCAGAGGTCGTAGTGGTGTGCTTGGGAGAGGCCAGCCTGCTGACAGTTACATACCATGTGTTGTGATGTGGCCTCCTCTTGATGAGAACTTCCAAGTGATTCATGAGGATAGAGCAGAAGCATCAACCTCAAGATCCACTGACCGCACTAGCACCGAGTTGGAGCAGAAGTTATCTGCTGCAACAGAGGAGTTGCAGTTCCTGAAGTCAAAAATGACACTCATGGAGAGATATGCCAACATACTTCACATCTCAATCTTCCGAAAGCCACTAGATGAACGCACACTACCACGCTCTCTTCTGGAATCTCCTGTCTTTGACATCAGAAAAGAATTTGAGAATATCTTGGATGCAGCAGACACAGATGAACTCCATCGTCTGGAGATGTTCTACCGTAGCATGCTTTCTGGTGTGAAAGACAAGCTTCTGAAAAGAAGAGTTCAACAGATGGTCCAAGAATGCATTATTTCTCTCTCTTCTGGGAGGCAGCCTCCTCAAGGTCAGTGAATTGGAGTATTAATACTTAACAGACTGCAGTTTCCATCGTACAGTATAGTACCAAATTTGGCACACAAAATTGAAATAAGCCTTGTTTATGCCAAATTGCCAACCGATTTGCGCATCTGTTTCAGTGTTTCTTCAAATATATAGTATAGCGACGCAGTCAAACTATACCGGGATTATCGAATACCTTTGTTTGACCATTTGATGATACATTAGCATTACTGACATGTAATTGTCCCCCAAAAATTATATTCTGTATATGACAAAAGCATACTGCAGTATTATCAAAGATGAGCAAGATTACATGAGAACAAGAGCACTTTAAATTTTAAACCTGAGGGAGTATTTTTTATTTTGCTTAATATTAAAGAAATATTAAGGAGAGCTCATTGTAATTCATGCAAAGTCACGTATTCAATACGGTTGATGTACCATAAGATGTGTTGTTTTCAAGGTCTTTTAGTTGTATGTTTGATTATGAAGCCTGTGGGCCTTGGATCCAGTGGGAAAATTTGGGCCCTAGCAAGGCCATGTTTGGCAAAATTTTGGCTAAATTATCATATCTCTAGGAACCACATTCTTTAAAATGATTGGCAATCTATAGAATACAGAGCACAAATGTCATGCACGGAAATTCGGTTGGTGAAGTTTATTATGAATCTAGCTTTTTTGAGCTATGGCAGACATCCAGTTTAAAGAGACGCAGACTGTTATTAAATAAAAAGAAAAAAGAAGAAGACGACGCAGCAAAAAAAGAAAAAAGAGACGCAGCCACAATTCGCATTCCGTCAAAGATTGTCCTGAGCGGCGACGGAGCCTGATCACACATTCCACTTTGTCAGTCTCTACCGCTTGTTGCGTGCCAGTGACCGAAGTGAGCTGATCCGTTCCTTTTGACTTGCACGGCCACCGTCACATGGGACATGGAAGGCCGGGCCGGCCTGTCCCTCGGTCAATAGAATGCGGGAGTGGCCGTCCAATCAGCCAAAACGGGAAGGGATCAGAAACAAAACGTGCTCTGATTAACCTCGCCTTGAGCCTATCCACTTCTGGTAGTTTACTATCGCTTCGAGATCATCGCAATAATTAAAGTAAGCCAATCCTCTCGGCCCTTGTGGCGGACCGGCGGTTCCACCCCGCGCAGAGCCGGCGCCGCGGCGACGTGGCCCGCGCCCGGGGCGACTCGAGTCCGGGCCGACGTGCGGCCGCCGTCGCGCCACGTCCGACTCGAGCCTCCTGGTCCGCCCGCGCCTCGTCGGAACGCTCCGGCGCTCGCTGACGAGCGGGTCCCGCGGTGAAATGTATAACGTGGGGCCGGGGGACAGCGACACGGCACTGACCCGATTAGTTGCGCTCGCTCGTCATCAGGCGGCCCCGGTCGGGCGGCCCATGCTGGCCTGGCGCCCCCCATACGGCTGGATTCCATCGCTAATTATCGGCGTAGGTGCGCTTTTGGAATGGAAAGCACGCTCCCTTTTGATCCGGTCCGTGTGCCGGCGGTTCCTCACGCGAGCCCGTCCAGGCGCAGGTCGCCGGCCGGCGGGCCACGCCGGAGCCGCGGGGCCCTTCCGTCATTGGAGGAGACGGGGAGGCGGAGGCGTGATCCGGCCGTTTCCGTTTTGTGTGTGTGGTCCGGAGGTTTCCATAATTAGAAGGGCCACGTCACCGGGCCCGTCCTTTTCCGGTTTCTTAATTGCTGGGGTTTCTGATCTCGCGCTCTTGTTCGAGGCAAATCCCGTAGGGAATCCGCCTGGGGAGGATCAGCGGTGGTTGATGCTGGAGGTAGGGGGTAGGAGGAGCGTAGGGCGCGTATTGCATCTCGGGTTTGCTGCCTCGCTGGTGGCCTTCTTCGCCGCGCGCGGCGAGCGAGGATTTTTGTGGCGTCCGTCCTTGGTTCGTCCCTCTCTCTGGTTGGGTTTGGTGTCTAGTGCGGTGGTACCGGCACTGTAGGCGAGAGGCAGTTCCGCGCGGAGGGAGCTGGGGACTGGAATTGTCGCCGTGCTGCTGCTGCTGCTGCTTCGAACTGGGGCGAGGGTAAGGGTCGCGGGCGTTGTGCGGCTGGGAGGCGGCTACCGAGGCGACGCGAAATAAAGGAGAGGCCGCCGATTTAAAGCGGTTTTGTGTGGCTCGCTGCTCGCCTCTGCTCCACTCCTCTCACCTCCCCCTCTTCCCTTTCCCGCACGCGGGCGGTGGTGTTGCTCAGGTGCCTGCGGCGCCGAGATCCTCCTTATCTGCTCGCTCTTCCGAGCCCATTTCGAGCTTAAAGTTTGTCGTGTCTGGCCTGGATGGGGATGGCTACGGAGCGCACGGACCTGGGAGTCGCCGCGAATCGGAGGTGATCCGGCCATGGGGTAGAGTGGTGGCGGGCGTATGGAGCCGTCCCGTGACGCCGCCGGCGCGCGGCGGTGGGGGGATGGGGGCGCGGCGGAGGAGGACGAAGGAGGAGGAGGCGCGGCGGCGCCGGGGAGGACGGCGGCGGGGAGGTGAGCCTGCGGGAGTGGCTCGACCGCCCGGGCCGGCCCGTGGAGGCGGCGGAGTGCGTGCACGTGTTCCGACAGGTGGCCGAGGCGGTCGCCGTCGCGCACGCGCAGGGGTGGCCGTCGGCAGCGCGCGCCCGTCCTGCTTCGTCGTCTCGCCGCCCTTCGCGCGCGTTGCCTTCATCGAGTCCGCCTCGGGATCCGACGCCTCGGGGGCTCCTGTTCGGGCTCCGACGCCTCCGACGACGCCGACCTGGACGCCTCTCCCCGCGGCGGGGCGACGGTGCCGCCCGCGGGGAGGACCGCGCCGGGAAGGGGTTCCCGCTCAGGAGCGTGCTGGCGATGGAGCTCAGCTGGTACACGAGCCCCGAGGAGTCGGATGACAGTGGCGGTGGTGGCGCTACCTTTGCCTCGGACGTGTACAGACTGGGTGTGCTCTTGTTCGAGGTGTGTTTCCTTCACATCACATCGAGGTGCTGTTAATTCGGTCTGTACTGCTTGTCATCCCTCATGTACACGGATGTGGTTACAGTTGTTTTGCACGTTTGAGACGATGGAGGAGAAGATGCGGGCAATGGCAAACCTGCGGCATCGTGTCTTGCCACCGCAGCTGCTGCTCAAGTGGCCCAAGGAAGCATCCTTCTGCCAGTTGCTGATGCACCCGGCGCCGGAAACCAGGCCTAAAATGAGGTGAGTTCTGTGCTGTACTGGTACCTGTAGTATAATATCGACAGCTATTTTGCCAAGGTGCTCCTTGAATCATGCTGCACAATGGGAATTACTTTAGTATATGGATAGTGCCATACTGATAGTACTTCTTAAACCTGAGCTTCGCCATTTGATTCCTAGTACATCCTTGGAGTGGTACACTTTACACGATAGAATACCTGGCTTTGGTAAATGTGGACCACCGTCCATTGGTGCCCTGGAGTTGTTCTTGTCCAAGGATCAAGATTGCCTTTGAAAGATAGACAGGCAATAGGTTACTCTTTGCTTAGTTGATATATTTATTTAGAAAAATGTGATAGTAATAGGTTAACTGTGTGTTTTCCTGTGACGTTGTACCCCACTGACTTTCACCCGCTTTTGTTTTATCTTCTTTCTGTCTGACAGTGAGGTGCTGCAAAGTGAATTCCTTAATCAATCACGGAATAACCTTGAAGAGCGTGAAGCGGCACTTAGGTTACGTGAGGAGATAGAGGAACAAGAACTACTGCTGGATTTTCTTCAGCAGCTGCAGAAAAGAAAGCAGGATATTGCAGACAATTTGCAGGACACTGTTGCATTTCTCTCGTCTGATATCAATGAGGTACTGTACCAGCAATCTGCTCTTGGGCACTGTGGAAACTTCTCATCTGATTTAGATAAAGAGGTGTGCTCTGAAACTGTTGAAGATCAGAGCGATTGTGGATCCAGGAAGCGTTTTAGACCAGAGCTACAAGGCGTTGATGCGGAAGAACAGAATCGTAGTCTAGAAGAATGTTCCAGAACAGTGCCATCCTCTGTGGTAATTCAGGAAAGTGTGTTGTCGAAAAGTTCCAGGTTAATGAAGAACTTCAAAAAACTTGAAACGGCCTACTTTCTAACTAGATCCAAATTGGCAAAACAAGTTGGCAATCAAGTAAGTAATTGTCATCAAGTTGTTAAGAGGACTACCGGTTCAGCTGTTGGGACAGAGGGGAGTTCAATAGATGATGCTCCTTTGGGAGGACAATACGGCCGAAAGCAAAGAGGTTGGGTGAACACTTTTCTTGAGGGACTGTGCAAGTACTTGTCGTTCAGTAAGTTCGAAGTTCGGGCAGAACTAAAGCAGTGCGACTTGCTGAACTCGTCAAACTTAGTGTGCTCTGTAGGGTTCGACAGGGATAAAGAGTTTTTGCAACTGCTGGTGTAAATAAGAAGATAAAAGTGTTTGAGTATAATATGATTGTAAATGAACATCGTGACATTCACTATCCTGTGGTAGAGATGTCTAATAGATCAAAATTAAGCTGTATCTGCTGGAACAGTTATATGAAGAGCCATATAGCATCTAGTGATTTCGAGGGTATAGTACAGGTAAGCCCCACTATCCTGTGGTACAGATGTATGCCTTTTTTGAATTTGTATTCACTGTAGTTGCCACATTGTATCCTTCCTCTCCAGGTTTGGGATGTTACTAGAAGTCAAGTTTTTGTTGAGATGAGGGAGCATGAGAGGCGTGTGTGGTCGGTGGACTTCTCAACCGTGGACCCAACAAAATTGGTTAGCGGTAGCGATGATGGTTCTGTGAAGCTGTGGGATATGAATCAGGCAATTCTACTCTTACACCTGCTGTATGTCAGCTTTTGAACTACGATAACATGGTTATCGAACTTATATATGTGATGTAGAATTGTTTTCCCTCTATATGTCATGTAGAGTTATTGTAACACACTTGCATGAATTTTGCAGGCTGGGAGTGTTGGCACGATCAGAACACGCGCAAATGTATGCTCAGTGCAGTTTCAACCTGATTCTGCCCGCTCCATTGCTATTGGCTCTGCAGATCACAAAATTTACTGCTATGATCTTCGAAATATACGGGCTCCTTATTGTACACTAGTGGGGCACTCTAAAACTGTAAGCTATGTTAAGTATCTCAATTCGTCAACACTAGTGTCTGCATCTACAGACAACTCCTTGAAGCTTTGGGACTTGTCAAAGAGTCCAGGAAGGATAATTGACAGTCCAATTCAAACATTTACAGGGCATACAAATACAAAGGTTAGATATCTTGCTTGCTTATTATTTTTTACTGCTGCACATACATGTACTAGCACGGATGTAGTATTATTCTGGAGTCATTACTTCTCATCCTTTTAAGAAATGGAGTAATTACTTTTTACTTTCGGCTTTTAATTAGACTAGCAGAACTACCCATGTCCTTGCTCGGACAGTTCTGAAAATGTAATCGTGTTTTTTTATAGAACTTCAACTGGAATTTTAAATCTAACAATTCTGTATGCTACGTTTAGAGTTCTTACAACTAAGAGGATAGCTTTCTGTTGTTAATTTAGGTTTGATTGAACTCATAAACTAGCCCCACCCACATTAGCAATTTTGATTATTCCCTATTAAATCCATCGATAAGAGAATTCCTAACATTTTTCTCTTTCTTACGGATTAATGTGGGAGTTTCTAGCCTGCAAACAGGTGCCTTATGTTTCCAGCACAGCAGTTGTTTGCAGTTATATAAATTGCTTAATAGCCATAAATCATTGTACCAACATATAACATTAGTTTGTTTGTTTCATTTTTCATTCAGTTATTGACATAGAACTAAATTGTGTTTTCGTACTACTAAAAAACTATTTATTGTCTTAGTGGATTTTACCATCAATTTCCTTGCATCATTTGGAGTTTACTATCCAACTTTATTAAGTTGCAACATATATGTGATTAGTTGCATTAAGTTCTGGAAAAACCTTTCTTGAGTGGCCAGTTTACTTATCTGACATCTTTTGACCAGAATTTTGTTGGCCTTTCCATATCCGATGGGTACATTGCTACTGGCTCCGAAACAAATGAGGTATGTATTCTGAGGAGTTTTACACCAACATTTGTGCTGGATATTTGGAAGGCCGTAGGGTGTCCTTTAGGGTGTTGTGTACCATTGATAAATTAGTCCATCACATGTATTTTCGCACACCCCTTCCTGTTAAGTAATAATATGTAAGTGTAGTGACACTGTTAATTCTCTACACATGGTACACCTTGCGTACTGAATAAAGAAAATGGAAGCCATAGTACTAGCAAATGAACATTAATTGTTATTGGGAGCAGAGACATATTGTTACCAAATTTAATGTCCCACTCACAGATCGTTGGGTGGAGAAATGTTTTGGTGCCCATACACCATACTGTGCGAGACTTAGGGGGTGTTTGGATCCTTTAGTTGGCTAAAGTTTAGCCAACTAAAGTTTAGTCACCTAAAGTTTAGCCAACTAAAGTTTAGGAGATGCATGTTTGGATCCATGACTAAAGTTCATGACTAAACAAAAAGTGGACATATCTAACCCTCAATAAATGTTTCTCCACCTTTACTTTTTCTATCCCTAACATGTGATGAGGGGTACTTTTGACTTTATTTGCCTTTATCCAAAGTTTAGGAGAGTTTAGCAAGGTTGAGATGACTAGTGGTCTAAAGTTTAGAAGGTGACTTGGCTAAAGTTTAGGAGGTCATGTTTGGAGAAAAAGTAGCTAAACTTTAGTCAACTAATGTTTAGGAGATGGATCCAAACAGGACCTTAGTATTCTGTGTAATTAACAGTGTCACTCCTCTGTTTCGTTTTTCTTGTTGTTAGGACAAGACAATTAGTTCAAATTTGCACTAGTTATCCTGCCTTAACGACAACAAAATCGGAATGGAGGAGTATACTGCAAGAGATTAATGTACTAGGTTTTCTTATAGATCCTTATATGTATCTGACCTTTTTGCACAGTTTTTGTTGGAACTGCACCAATTGAAATTTCTTACTTACCCTTTCATTTAACTGTATGGCAGGTTTTTGTTTACCACAAGGAGTTTCCAATGCCAGTCCTGGCATATAAGTTCAGCGTCACAGACCCTATATCGGGCCAAGAGATCGATGATCCGTCACAGTTCATTTCATGCGTATGTTGGAGGGGGCAGTCTTCAATACTTCTTTCTGCCAATTCCAGTGGGAACATTAAGATCCTAGAAATGGACTGACTCTGCACCATTGAGATTTGCAGGTTAATAGAAATGGACTGACTTGTTACCAAGGGAATGTGTGTAGCCAGCTTCAAATTTTCTGGCACTTAAATACAGAGAGGATCAACTTGAAGTGTAACCTTATTAGATTTGCTGGGTTGGAGAGTAGAGGTGGTAGAGCAAGTGTAGATGTAACAGATTTAGCATGGATTGATAGGATTACATGTTAGCGTGATAGCAAAGGTAGCATTAGTAGGAAAACAATTGAGATGTTGGGGGCCCAAGAAGGCAAGGCTTTGTACATCATTGGTTCGAGGTATACCTGTATAGGCAATCATCCAAGTTTTCAGCTAACGTCGGGCTTCTTCTTTGCTGTTTCGCCTTCGTTTAAGCTATGGAAATGTTTCAAATGCAAAATGGTTCACATCTATTTCACGGTCGCATGTGTATTTATCTGATTAATTGCTTTAGTTACTCTGTCTCTGTTTTCCTGTTATCTTTCTGATGAGCTTCCCATAATGCTTGCCTGAGTCCCAGATCAGCTTCCATGCCTGAGACCGACGTACATATGTAATCAGATAACGTCTTCATACTCAACTTGGGAACAATGCGTTCCAGCTAGAAAGACGATGGGTTGTGCTAAAATCCAAAGAACTCAGTCGCAGTGTTGCATTCTTAAGGAGTTGCGCAAAAGAATGGATGAAGCAGGCCGTCGATGCTTCTTGGAAGTTGGAAGGGATATATCCTCTTGTCAGTAACTTGTGTGGCGAATTTACCTTAAAAAAGAAACTGTGGTAAAATCTAAAGCAAGTTCGCTGCTTGAGATACACTGTTGTCGTGTAACAGGGCGATGAAGGCAATATTCCAGGGTGTTGAAAGGGGGCAGTCTTCGATAATCGTACAGGAACCTAACATTATTACACGAGATGTACAGTATACTGGTCCTGGAGTCATGAGTGCTAAGGCGTAGGTGGGCACTCCTGTAGTCAGTACCAAACGATTCACAGATCATGAATACCAGGATTGGTGGTGGCTGGGGACCAAATGTGTCGAGGACCCTGGGGTATGTGAACGCAGGATTATGCTGTCTGATGATCACGAGAAACCATGGACAGATCGGTGGTTTCAGGTACAGATATTCCCAATCCCTCTACGCGCGCAGCACGACACAAACATGGCCGAACGCAGGGAGGCCCTACTTCCATTACGAGTCGCCTGCAGAGGTTGAACAACAAATGTTGGTTCCTATCCATGTGTCCGGCCAAGACCCCATCTGTCCTATCTGCACCACACCGTTCCACCGGGGCGGGGGTCCCCGATGCCGACAGGCCAGGTGCACTGCACGGTGGCAAGTCAACATGTGGTTGTGCGCTCATGTCGATGTTGATGACGAGTCGGTGATGAGGCAAGGCACACAAGGCATGCAGCCGTGTTTCTCCAGATCATGTTCAAGCCTTGCATAAGTCACATCCACAAAACCCGGCAGGCCAAACTGTTGGATCGTGATGTTTGCATCTTTGGAAGCGCATCTGATAGGTACTTGATGTTGATGCCAAGCAGAAAACTAGCTAATCCGGACCACCATTGTCTGTGGATGGCAATAGATCTTATATATGTCCCAGGAGTAAGATGATAGTGATTGTGGAGACGTACATATATACGTGTCTAGGGTGCGTGGGCATTTTTTTTTTTTTTTGCGCCAGAGTCCATCTTCTGATTGCTGTGACACATGTACACCTAGCTTAATAAGGCCCGCGCAGAGAAATTCGCTTAACTTACACAAAAAAAAAAGAGAAATTCGCTTAACACTGCCCTGTTCCAGCACAACAATACATCAGTATTCATTAATTCAGTGAATATCAATGCACAAATGATCTCCAAAATTAAAACAATATATAACACCATTAAAGAAAAAGGCTGGACCAGGTCAGCTCCACCGAGAACAACAGTAATTTTAGAAAAAAAAAAAGGGAACGACAGTACAATTCAACTCGTCTCCGGCGGGCCGCACAAGGTTGGCCATGAAAGTCATCAGGCCCACGAGCACAACCATTGGGCTATAGATCCATGGTAAAAGCGGCCCACCCATAACCTCCCGCGCGACACGTTCCACACTTTGCCGTACTTCACTCGTGAGTAAGCGCACGATCCGCGTGCTTCCCATCCAGTGGAAGGAACACAAGATGATTTCTGTTTGATGAAGATGAAGAGTAGCTTTGCGTACAGTATTACCCTACACCAGAAAAATGCTACTCTATCGAAAATTATTCCCCTGCAAACATGTAATGTAACATCTTCTGATCTACTGTCCGTGTTTTTATTTATCATCCACATCCAGACGGCAGCAGATCAGAAGCGGCCGCACACGCCCGGCCACGACGAATCCCTCCAGAGTCAGTTAGCCGTAGCACTTGCTTCGCTTGTGCGGCGCGAACGTGAAGGTGCCTGCGGAGAAGCGGCCCTGCAGCCCGCCGGCGAGCGTCACGAGCCTGCGGAACCGGAGCCGGGCGCCCTCCTTCCACGCCGGCTTGACGGCCACGCGGCACCCGCGCGCCGGTGACCGCAGCACGTACACCTTGCAGTGGTTGCTGGTGAAGGGCGCCGACTGCTTCCCCGTCTGGATCAGGAAGTAGCCGCGCGCGTCCGTGGAGTTCCACACCGACAACGCCTGCTTGCCGTTCCGGCACCGCAGCAGAGCCGCCGCATCTGCAAGCAGCGCAGCGGATTGAGAAGAAGGAGATGGAGACAGGATGTAAGAACAGAACAGACGACGTGTGAATGTGACGGAGGGATGGTCGGCTACGACGACGTACTCGGGAGAGGCGACGCGTCCCTGGACTTGACATAGCGGCTGTACCGGCAGCCCTGGCACCAGACGACGCCCTCGACGCCGACCGTGAAATTGAGGTTTGGCTGCGGCCGGGGCATGCCCAGGGCCGAGCAGCCGGGCAGCAGGCATCCCGCGGAGAGGACGGTAAGGGAGAGGCACACCAGAAGGCATCTCGTAAGGCAAGCCATTACTGTCACTGACCGATTTCGTTCACCAATCAAACAGAAGATGCCATTGTAACTGGGATGGCAAGCCTGCAAAACCGGGTGCAGTTTATAGGCAAAGACGAAGATGATCACGACTGTCATCTGGCTGTCCGAGTCAAAGCTTCATGTTGCCGCTCTCTGTTTTGCGCGCGGAAGGAAGATCGGTGCGTGCACGTACGGTTAATGATGGGAGAAAAAGGGTCAAGCGTACATCGGGGGCTTACAAGCATGTGGACTCGGGGTGCATTTCAAGCGAATTTGCATGCACGGGACAGGGATGCCATCTTTCGATTTCCAGTCACTTCTGGGTTCCGGGCTGAATGTTGCGTTCCGTTCAGGCGTTCACCATATTACTATCGCGCCACCCCACCACGCGCAGGCATGAAGAAAGTCAACCCAAAATTTGCAGCCACATGCAAGAAGCCTCTCATCGTATACCAAATCCCAAATTAATAAATTTACAAGTCAACCTCGGTCTGAGGACTGTCCGGTGAAGAGAGCTGCCCTACGTGTAGCTTACACGATTGATGCCCCCCATGGACCAATAATAATATTTATTAATTTATAATTATTTTTTAAAAATATTTATTAATAATACATGTGCTATGGAAATGCTATTTTACACCCTAGGTGTTGGCTGTTATTCTATACCCAACTGAATTATTGAATGGAATTTTAGTACTTTCCTTCGACAATGACTAGCGAACACGAAATTATCGAAATAATATTACCGATAACAAATACCGAGAAATGTTAAGTATTTTCTCAATTTTTCTTCGGTAATCTCTGTCACCCTAGTTGTACAATAGCAACAATCGGTATTTATTGTTGGAATAACTGATTATAACTACTAGAATAAGTGATTTTAGTTGTTAGAACAAAAAAAAATTAAGATTTAAAATTTTCAATAATTTAAAATACTTGAACAATTGACTTCTAATAGAATAATCATTTTTATCTTTGGAACAATCAATTTTAACTATTAGAACAAATTAAATGATTCTTAATACTAGAATAATTCGAATTTTGAATTCTAAAAACTTTAAAAAATATATGCATGTGGGATCTCATTTTGTTGAATTAGTTTTAAACTATAATGGTGCAAATATAATCTATACTTCAGTTTTCATTTTAGAGAAAATTAGTTTAAACTACAAAATTAAAATAAACTGCACACACCAATTGTACGGTGACGGGTGTCATGCGCTATGTGTAAGGTACATGTACCACAATGCATAGGGTTTCTACTTGGTTCTGGTCATTGTGGGCCATATGCCCCCCCCCGCCCCCTCCCCTCTGAATTCCATGCGACGACACTCGAGTTAGCAAAGTTAATATAGCCACATAAGATTGTCGAGTGGCTTCCAAGTCCCAAGGTTGAAAATCTTATGCTGCACCCAACTGGTGACTTCAACAACAACATCAATACCTATCTCTTTGTACCATGTATGGAGCTTTTCATCATCAATTGTAGCAATTCAGGCACCATCCACTTTGCCCATGAGAAGGACTTCCTCGATCAATGGTACATCAATCGGTGATGGATCTTCATCGACCGATGGGGCGCATCACGATCAATGATAGACTCCGGTCGCACAATTCAAACTGCAGAATGGTTGAGAATACACCCACAAAGTAGGTATAGTTCCGTGCGACTCCGGTGGGCAGTCCTAAGACGATGTACATGTGGAAAGAATTATGCCCGCTCCAGGTACCTGTCTCTAACGAGTACAACCAGGCATGAACCACAATATTGTCTTTGACGAGTACAAAGACTATGAAGAACATGTCGTTGCTGCAGGCACTATGGTCGCAGTCTGCACCCAAAGCGCACAAGATTGCAGCATTGTAGTCGTAAGTCAAGCGGACGTCGAGTGGAGCCTCGGGCATGGGGGAGGCGCCTCTGCACACCCATCATTGGGTTCCATATGAGCTCCACCGAGTTGACATCCTGGAGCAGGACACGATCCACGTTCATGGTATTGTTTATTACTAGCATGTGGACCTCACATGTCGGTGTCATCGACATGTGGGCTCTACATGTTGACTAGGTCAAAAGCACTATCTAAAACCGTCCAAGGATAGAAATGAACGGTTTTAATAGTTAAGGGGTTGGATACCATATTTTATAGTTGAAGGAGAAAAATTAAACTTTAACAATAGTTGTGGGAGGTAAAAATAGATTTCTTGCTTCCATCAACCCGGTCGTCACGTGTTGGACAAGTGCTTGACCCAGCTTTACAATGGATACTTTTGCAACATTGTCCATTAATTTTGACCATGTTGAGTGCAAGCCTATCCTTCTCTGGTGGTGAGGGTCCTTAGTTTTGATAGTGATTATGAAAACAGTCTTCTACATTAATTAACGGTAACACTCATACCTTATTTGTCCTTGTGTCACAACACCCTGGGTATTATGGTCGATGTCACATAACCCTAGATTTTTTGGTCATGTTGTTTCATATAACCCCATCAAGTAGTATGAATATTAGAGATATATCTAACTTTCATGTGAGAAGATAAATTTGTCAGATATTCAACTTGATGATTTTGTTCATTTATTTGACCAGAACACATATATCATCCAAGCAAAAGTTAGAATCCATAAAACATATTGGCAGTCAATTCTTGATAGAGGTGAGGTTTTATGAAACAATATGACCATAAAACCTGTGGTTATGTGATACGAGCCATAATATCTGAGGTTTGGTGACAAAACGACCACAAAACTTGGGGTTTTGTAAAATTTACTCAAAAAATTATTAAAACACACGGTAAAGCATGATCAAGCATTAACAACGCCCATGGAGTGCTAGAGTCGCGTTGTTGCTAGACCCATTCTGGCCCCGCACTGAAAAACCAGCCCCAGTCTTTTCTTTTCTTGTTTTCTTGGGTCAATTTTCATTTTTTGTGGGCACATATTACAAGTGCAGTTTGTACGTACATGAGTGAAAGCAAGCTAGCAACAAAAAATTCACACAGGCAATTATTATTCCCTTCAAGCTATCATTGAGTTATTGCTGCTGAGAGTAACGACTATCCACATGTCAGGGGGCAACTGGAGTGGCGCTGAGAATCAGCACTTGGCTGGGTCCTCCGGCGCGAAGGTGAAGTTGCCGGCCGAGTAGCGCGCCTGCAGCTCGTCCGAGAGCGGGACGAACCTGCGGAACTTGATCGGCACGCCCTTCTTCTTTGGAGGATTGACGGGCACGGAGCACCCGCGCGCCGGAGACCGCGGCACGTAGACCTTGCAGTCCTTGCTCGTGTAGGGCGTCACCTGCTTGTCCGTCTGGATCACGAAGTAGCCGTCCGCGTCCGTGGTGTTCCACAGCGACAGCTGCCAGTCGCCGCGCCGGCACCGTAGCAGCGCCGAGGCATCTGTGCACGTACGTTCAAAAATCAAATGTTTACAAATTAATGGAGGTCACTTCACATTACTCGATCATTTTTGCGCTTAATTAAAGACGCGCAACGAAATTTGCCATGTTGAAGACGTACTTGGGAGAGGCGACGCGCCCATGGACTTGTTGTAGCCGCTGTACCGGCAGCCCATGCACCAGACGACGCCCTCGACGCCGATGGTGAAGTTGAGGTCCGGCGGCGGCTTGGGTATCTGGCCGCCCATGGCCGAAACGCAGGAAGGCAACAAGCCGCCCATAATGCAGAGGACCACGCCGATCAGAACGCATCGCGAGAGCCAACAAGCTGCCATTGCTGCAGTACAAGAGACCTCCTCAATCGCGTTTCACAGCTGCTGATGATGACTAGCTATATTAGTTCTCTGGTGGAATATGTTGTTGTGCTGATGTTGTTGTCAAGCCCGCTGAGAAGTTGTGCAATTTATAGGCCAACACGTCGAGCCGATCGAGGCGGGCCGGCCGGGTCAGAGATTCCATTTCTGCGCAAATGATTACAGTGATTTGCACGGCAGGAGACGCATTGCGTGCGCAAATGATTGCAGCCACACGCGTGTGCATCGCCCTCTTGGGGCGTGCACTGCAAGCGAGTTGCCGGACACCTGATCGAATGTAACTGCGTCTCCTCTTCGATATTGTATCACCAAGTGGATAATGTTGTAAGCAGCTGGTTCCACGAGTTTTAATTAATACTGATGCATGCATATGGATCATCTCGCTCTGTTGCTCCGGCCAGCAGCAAAGGGGCTGCCGAGACTTCAGTTTGCATGCAAAGGGACCGGACGTCCTATTATTAGATTGATGATTTACAGATGGGATCATATCGCAAGCTCATTGGTTGCCTTCGTCGCATAATCGCCGCCCCACGAGGACTCGCAAGCGCAAGTCAACTCAAAAGTTCAGCCACACAGCTTCGTCATATGAAATTATTGGACAATCTGCTGCTTATATCATCACTCACGTATCAATTTCGCCTCTTGGTTTGTTTATTTTTCACGAACATGCGAGGCTGTCATTATGACGACTAATTTTGAGTTGCTTACTTCGATTCGCAGCCCTGCTTTGTATGCCCAAAGCAAGCACATAGACCACCAAGATTATGGTGATGATTAGCGTATCCAGAAACACTGATTTGTTATACGATTATGATGCACAATCAATCGGTGATCTCAAATGTAGTGTGCTATGCCAAGCATGCTCTGTCCATACTACCATCATTCTCAATTGGTGGAATAGTGTAACACCAGCATTGACTTGAAGTAGTGATATGATGATTTACTTATAGTATATTCCATTATTTATTTCATTATTTTTTGATAGAACAAGTTATATTTCTGACTTAAGTTCTGAAGATTTAGCTAAAGCTCGGCCTATCAAGGTAGAAAGAAACTATAGAGCCTAAATTTTAGGCCAAACTACTGAGGTTGCAATAGTTATCTCAACACGGTGGTTTTAAATATAACACATAAGAGAATTGATACACTGCTTGGAGGGTACCTCAGGTACTGTTTTCCACAATTAATGTCAGTCATTGATTATTGTAATTTTCAATTAGTTACTGTCACGCGTGTTTGGTAATTAAGTACGGCTCAATCTACGACTGTTGGTCGCTCTCTGCGCAAATGCTCGTCATCTACACAGGTTTGTTTGGTGCTCTTGCCATCGCTGCCGCTCCCTCCCCGACTCTAGAGAGGCCTTGCTGTCGTAGCTCCTTTCGCCGTTGCCCATCCTAATCTCCAAACATCAACGTTGATGCGTGCGACCGGTATCTGGTTGTCGAAACTCTCGAAGTTGGCGATGCACTGCAAATGGCGAGTTCTGTGGAGATCCTTTGAGGATACCACGGTAAAGCATGTGTCATCTGCAGGAAAGTCCAGGATGGCGAGCACGTTAGGGGCCGACATGTCTGCCATGGGTTCAACTTCGGCAGCAAACTCAGGTGACCTTGGCTGCCAGGCAGAATGACATTGTGTCGTCCACCACCATGTCCTCTGCCAACTTCACCTCTATAGCATGAAGTGATCGGGTTCCAGAGATCTAGAATAGGATTGTATCACCATGACCTTAAGTCAAGGGCCTCGTCATCTCATCTGGTTTCAGGATCCTGCAAACGCCACTTCAGCATTCGAAAGAAATGCGAATGCGTGGAAGAAGCACGAGCAGAGGCAGTGCGAGACGTGACGGAGATGACGGTAGAGTTGAGGCCCGATTGGCGGAGCAGCGCCGTGGATCTTGGTCGAGACCCTCTCACACGGTTTGGCTATTGTTCCTGAGCAGACCATCCTCAACTGTCGTATCAAATCCTTAAGAGATAGTGAGACCATGAAGTAGCAATAGAGGGCTTGCCGGCACGAGGGCGCAACAAGAGTCAGGGCGATATGAGAGCAAATCAATGAGACAACTACCACACGAATAATACATGATTACATACAATAATATAAAGTTACTATATTGTTCGTTGTATAATTAAAATAATAACAAAATAATTAGTATTTCATCCATCATTTTTGGTACCGGTCCACAGTTTAAGTCCTTTTTAGTTGGTACCTCCCTACTGTTAGATCTGATTGAAACCGACGGTTGGTATTTTAATTCCAAGCACCGTAACTTGTCTCAACACATAACCATGTGTACTTCCATGTTGCTTCTCAACAGAAATTTTCTCAAACATATATTAAATCCTAACAAAACATTGTATGCATCTAAAGTAATACATCATTCCATCTCTATAGTTTGGATCCATTCGACGTCTAACAATCAACGGTTATAAAAGCTAATGGATTCAAACAGAACAATTTCTTGCCTAGCTTTTAACAATCCACAAGCCAAATATTTACCAGATGTGTGTGCTTTAAAATGTGAGCTACATAGTACAACCATTTCAACTAAGCCATATTAATTTCGAAAGTTACATAAATAAACATAGGCGATTATAGTGCAACAATGTTCCCACGCCCATTGACAAAACATATTTATGCCCATGTTTTATTACATGCAAGGAGCTGTTTATCCTAACAGCGTGAGCAAGAATCATAAATGTTATTCTCGGATACAACATCTAAAGCCCAACCCTCATTGCATCTGGAGCAAAAGTAAAAGTAGACACACCTATAACATTCATTTGATGTGAATTATTAGCAAACTAGATTCCATTCTTATTTACCACAAATGGACAGTTTGGCCTTGCACCTGCCTCTAAAATTTGAAGTCATGGAGGAAGTGCTGAATAATATCTCGGAATGAAGTGCTAAAAAATCAGGAATAATGAAGTGCAGATATATCTAAACATCTGGTTGGTCTTCGTGGCACAAGAACAACATCTGATCTCATATTTGATTTTCTGCTAGAGTACTTGACAAAAAAAACATGTTGCACAAAACTAGATATAAAAATAGAAACAATTATGCTTTGACAAGTTTGGTACAAAAGAAAAGATGGTATCATGCATACTTGCATCAAAGCTATTTCATTTCTGTGGACGAGAGTCTAGACCACGAGGATATATTCTACTACTTCTGTCCCATTGAAAGTGTCGTTCTCGCTTCAGAAGTCAAACATTTTTAACTTTGACCAAAAATATATGAAAAATTATAAATATTTATTAAGTATAATTAGTATCATTAGATAGATAATTGAATCTACTTTCATAATCGACTTATTTAAAGATATAAATATTACTAATATTTTCTACAAATCTAGTCAAAGTTTAGAAAGTTTGACTAGCGACTGGATACCATAACGACACTTTCAATGGGACGGAGGGAGTAGCAATTTGCACTAGCACTTCTCTACTGGTCCTTGGTGGTACGAAAGTCAGGTTAGGCATATGCTTGGCGAGATCGATCAACTAAACAATGCACGTGAGGCTTCAGATAGTTTATTGCAAGCAACGCGTCATTCTATATGATCTGCAGTGTGCATTAAACTTGGCTCCATTCTTCTGATGGCTAACCCTTTCCATCATTGTTTGCACAGATCCACGGAAGCTTCCAATAAGATTATATTGGATGCCTAAATCGAAACCTGATCTAGCTCGGAGGTCGAGCATGCAACTGGACGGCGGTGTGGGGTGTTAGAATACCAAAAAAAGAAATTAATGGCGAAAGAGAAGTCATCTCAACTTTGAACGAAACTAAAGAATGGAGTGATCAATAATGAGATCGATTCCAATGTTACACCGATCGATGGACATTACAACAAGAGTAGAAAAGATCTAGCATTGTGACCGCTGCTTCGACCAAACTAGAATTGATGAATTGAACTAACACTAGAAGCTAAGCTAAGAGTAGAACAGCTAACGCAACAAGATGCGTTTGCATACACGTACTTATTACTTACTGCCTGGATCGGATCGACCGCTGATCGATCTTGAATAGTAATATTTTAGGCAGCCTCGCGCTACCTTCTAGGGCGGGAAGGAAGGGAAGGTGTCTTGCATTGGATCAGTAAGGGCACTGGCCTTTGATGGCGGGGCCGTAGAAGAGGACGCTGGTTGGGGTGTAGAGGCCCTGGAAGCCGATAGGAGGGATGGTCCTGCTCTCCTTGACAAGGGAGAGCCCGATCCACTGGCTGGGCGGGTAGATGGCCTTGTTGCACTTGGGCGTCGGCGACGACACCATGTACATCTTGCACGTCTTCACGTTGAAGTGCTTGAGGTCGTAGAAGAAGATGACGAAGTAGCCGTTGGCGTCCGTCACCGTGCCCGTCGCGTTCACCACCTTGCGCCCGTAGCACACCATCATCGCCGTCGCGCCTGCAACATATATATGGAAGCAGCAAGGAGATCAATACTGCAACTAATCACTAACGATGGTGGATGTATACCCGTAACCGTGCATTTGATTTACTAGCTAGAGTGATGATGCGAACCTTCGAGAGGCGAGGCGTCGATGTGTTTGTTGTAGCCCTTGCCCTTGCAGGACTTGCAGTACACGACGCCCTCCACGACGACGAACGGGTACACCGGCGCAGCAGGAGCCGGTGCCGGGGTCAGGGACGGCGGCGCTTCGGGCGCCATTGAAATCGGCATGGGACTGTCTACCGGCATTGACGGCGGCTGCGCAATGACGGAGGGTGAAGGCGGCGGCATGGCCACGTCTTCGTCCGCTGGTGGCGCAGGCATGACCACAGACTCGGCTTCCGACGACGGCGGCTTGGCCTCCCCTCTCCGTGGGCCATCGCGTGGTGGGCGGGGAGCAGCAGCGCTGCAACGACGAGCACGGCTCCGGCGACCAATGCGCGGCTACTCAGTGAGGCCATATTGCACTACTCTTTGAGTTTGACTAACGAATCGGCAAGATTTAATTTTTCTGACTAGCTGAACTGAAGCTGGAGTGAAGTGTGCGGTGATGTGGTTGGACACGCGCTGATTTATAGGGCGATCTGAGTCGCTCGAATCTCCACATGGCCCCTTGCTGTTTGACAAATCGAACAGCGCGCGCGTTTAAATCAAATCAGATTCCGTCCACAGTTAATGGCCTTGTTGCCTTCCAAGATCGATGCCTATTGTCATTTTTGGCTGCAGTGCAGCTGCTGCAACAGATCAACGTTCGATCCGAGTAACGTTCTTCTTCCCCTTCTCCACGTCGAGAGCCGTGCCGCGTTAACCCCGGTTGTTTCCGCTCTCCCGGTGCACTGAAATTGATCCGTTCGTGAGGAATCGCTTTGGGCGCAGCGGAGGCGCGACCTGGTTTGACCTCTCCGTAATGATGGCTGCGCCTCCGCCGGGCAGCAGCTTCGCGCTCCGCCGGATTTGTTTACTGCCCCGGGCAATAAATGCGACGCCAAACGAGGCCTAGTTGATTTGTGATTAGCGCGGACAGATCCTGGTTAGGCGTGTCAGGGTGTGAGCTGGATGCGCGGCGGTGCCACGCGTAGAATCATCGATCGCGCCGCTGACCGTTCCACCTGCCGCCGACGTCGGAGAAGAAGGCCGAGCGTGTGCGGCAGCGATGTCCCGCCCCGCGTAACTATGGTACTACAATGAAGTCAGTCTCTGCAATGCAGTACTGCAGGAGCCGTTGTACAGTTACAGTCTTCTTCGTTTAAGCAAAGCTAGTACTAGTATGTTTTCAAGTCAAAGGCAGTGCACGGCGATCAACTAGTACGAGGCAATGGTGCTAGTCAATTCTCCCGGCGATCTGATCTGGGGAATAACAGAGAACAGAGGAAATAAAATAAAAAAGGGTCACCAATGGAAAGATCGTCCCAGGCGCCTGACGAAACACATGCGAGTTGAGCGGACATCTAAATCGAACGCTGCCGCCGTGCAAATTTGTCAAAACATCCAGCTCACGAAGCGTGTTTTGGGATGTACTACAAGTCAGCTTCGCATTTTTGTTTCCAATCTTATTAGTACTAATCAGAAGACAGTGTCTTGGGATGCACTACAAGGCAGCTTCGCATTTTTGTTTGGGAGGCTGAAAATGGAAGATTCTGCTAGAAGATCCAAGCTATTTGGGCTGTAACATGTTTGAGGCCCTATCCACATACTGAACAGGTCCGAATTCAAATCAGGCCCAAAATTGTCGATACGCAACAATTAAATGAAGCCCAACGGCACATACCATGGGCTTAGCCCAGTTACGGCGTTCCTGAAGGAAACAAAATCATGACCGTAAGTTACAATCGGACTGTCCACATTTCAGTCATCTTAGGGTTTCCTCTCGATCGGGAGGCATAGCTGCCGTTAAAAGGCGGCAGCTGACATTCGAAGACGAACCAAAGGTTGGGCATCATGCGGCGGCGTTCTTGTCCTCATCACCTATCGACTATCGCCGCCCTTTGTCTTGATTCATCTGCGTGCTACTAGCCATTACTCCTCTCTATTCTTTTTTCTCGCTTCTTTTTTCTTGGCTGTGTTTTAACCATTGGAGCAGTGATGAGAACATCATTGAGTATGATCCATGAGATGTGATTATACAATATTGCTACGTTCTTGCTGAGCTCCACCCGCACTTTTAGATTCAGTCTCGGCTCTACTGGTGGGGAGAAGTATTATCTCCGAGAGTTTTCGTAATTAAAGTTAGTTTAGGGCTGTAGATTTCTCGTAATGTTTTGCATCTTAGATGACCCTATTAGAGTTTGTTTCCCTTAATTAAAGTTAATTTTTTACTAATGCAAGGAATCTGGTACAACCTAAAACACTGAGATACTACAGAACTATTAAGGAGAACAGACATCAATCAGAACTCGAAAGTTGAAACACCACTTGGACACCGACCATAAGAAGTCATGCTCCAACTATTTAACGCTGCATAAATTTGCAGAATCATTGAACGGTATTGAAGTTCATTTTTGGGTCTGGCTCTGCTTTTAGGGCATGTACAACGCAGAGACATAGTCTGTCTCTTAATCAATGATAAAGACACATGAGCAGACATGTCATACAATCCAGATACTCTCTCATTGTCTACAGATAATTTAATGATGTCAATATAACTAAAGATCAACTAAAAATAAATTTGTGTCTTCCATTGTGTGGCCGTTTGACAGAACTTGATCAATCCTTCACGAAATTGGAAACATACAAGCAGTGATATGAAGAACACTCCTTATGAACTCCATCATTCACCTGGTCTTGAGCAAGCCACGTCACCTGCAATCCTCCATAGTATCTCTCTCTCTCTCTCTCTCTCTCTCTCTCTCTCTCTCTTCGCCGGCCCCGCCGCGACGCCATCTGCTGGGCACGCCGCGCCGGCCGCGGCGACCCCTCTGCGACATGTGCCCCAGCCGTCGGCTCCTCTGCGGCGCGCTCTCCCGACCGCGGTGACCCCCCCCCTACGAACAACTCCCTCCGTGACCTCCGCCCCCACCGCCTACTCTCCTCGGTGCGGTGTCGGCTCCTCTCCGGCCTCTCCCGGCGGGACGCACGGGAGGCGGGAACCGCGTTGGGCGTCCGCTTCTTGCCTCTGCGGCGGCCGACGCGTGGGATGAGGAGCAACCGCCGGGTGCTACGCCGGTGGAGTTGCCGGCCGCGCACGAGGAGCGGCGCACGAGAGGCGGGAACCGGGCCGGCGGCGCGTGGGGGTCCGTGCGAGCAGCGGCAAACGACGACGCACATGGAGGTACGGCGAGCGGACGGGTGAAGGCAGCGAGCGGTGGGCCGAGCGAGCAGCGACGGGCGACGGCGTTCGCCGGTTGAGACGCGGGTGGAGGAGCTCGTGGGCGGGCCGGGGGCTGGGATACGGCGCGATAATCTCCCACGCGGGATCCCGTGCGCCGTCGACTCTAGACGACGAGTCCGTACAATGGATGGAAGTTCGTCTCTTCCGCCTTGGAGCACGGGAGGAGGGCGTCGCCTCGCCGAGCGACGGGCCATCCGTCTGCGAGCAAAAGCAGGGGGCTTTTGTAAAAATGACATGTTGGAGACGCTCTCAGCAGACGCGTTGTACATGCCCTTAGAGTCTGAGAGAGCAAGGGAAAAAATTTCAGACCATGAGTATAATATAATTTCTCGAATCCTGATTAGCATCTTCAACGCAATGAGAAATTATCTTGGTGAGTGAGCAAAATGCCAAAGTGAATCAAACAAAATTGAAAGATGCGGTATTGGTACACAGAAAAAAACTACTGGTACTGTCGTACGTCTACTACTGTGCTATAAGATGTGAAACGCAGAAAAAACTGTTCCGGGTACAAGCTATAAAGGTGTTGTGTGAATACCTCTGCGTATTCTAGCCTTCGCGGGTCACTCCTCGTGAGGCCAGTACACTACCATGAGTAGCGTGAGGACTGTTCCTTTGCGTCTACTACTTCCTCTGTTTCAAATTATAAGACATTTTTGACTTTCATACTTCACGTTTGACCGTTCGTCTTATTCAAAAAATTTGTGCAAATGTTATTAATTTGATTATGATTTGTTTTATCGTTAAAGATATTTTATAAATGACTTATTTATTTGTATATTTGCATAAAATTTTTGAATAAGACGAGCGGTCAAACACAATCTCGAGAAAGTCAAAAACGTCTTATAATTTGAAACGGAGGGAGTACCATTTTGGTTGGAATCATACCATCTTTCGAGCAGAGAAATTCCCATTCTTGCTACAATCTCTATCCGCGCGCCAGATCGGGATATTGGCAAATGTAACCTTATCAAGATGTGAACCGAGTTTTTCAGTCAAGTTGTGGAAGATGTGGTTTGGTGCTTCTCTGCTGAACTCTAGATAGATATTGGCAAATGTAACCTTATCAAGATGTAGATTCTTTGGAGTTTGGTGGACAATGCACCTAGTACAAATGCTCTTGTTGCCTTTTTGTAGCCGACGTGTCACCAGATTTGTTCCGAGCCAGAAAGAAAACGAGGAATTGCAAACACCAAGTTGATACTTACATATGACAGATACATCCGCTAAGTTTTTGTCCTATCTACTTCTCATCTACCTCAGCGTATGGTCATCCGGCGTCATATGAGCAAACAGAGGGAATAAAACTGAAAGATCGCCTTTTGTTGCGGGGTTTAACTCAGTGTTGCTGGGAGTGCTCAAGAATTTTCTCATAGAATTTTCTGATGATATTACGGGGTCCCATCTTTCCCTACAATTATCCTTTTTTAGCAAATAGTAATAACATGTAAGTAAATTTGTGAATGAAAAAAAGAAAGTAGCATTCCAGGTACAGTAGATAATTTATCACGAAGTTTTTCCAGCCTAATACATGACCCAAATGCTTAAGACATGGTAGTCTCACACTACGCAGAATCCTGAGCGACATGATTTTGAAACTCCGAAAAAAAAAACATACACGATAAGAAACAGAGCTCTAACATTCCATATTTCCATCCATCCTCTAGTGCTTCCATGTTTCCTAGTTGAAGCCTGCATGAATGTGCAGAAAACATCAGCGTGGGTACTGAAAGACCGGGCTGAAATGAAGTCACGATCATCAGTAAAACACATCTTACCCAATTTGAGGTCCAAGCCGCTGATTTCAGAGGTGGATCCTCCTTCCGCATCTTTGAAGCTCTGAGGGGCATGAGTAAGCTGTGAGCAAAACATGATGAATCAATAGATGGAACAAATTCGGGAAAGATATGAGTGAATAGCATCTTGAAAGTTTGCAAAATTTTTGAAGTTCACTTTAGCTTGATGCAGAGGGACTCCCACATAGAGTAGCTAGCTGTTCACTTTGGTTATCGATCTTAGAGCATCTCCAACAGTCTCCCAATATGCATCCCAATACTTAAAAAGTGTTATATTGGGAGTGAGAGGTGCTCCAACAGTCTCCCAATATGCCTCCCAATACCAAACTTTTGTTGGGAGACTCCTAATATTCAGCCCTCTTCTCCCAATAGATTGGGAGTCTCTCTCCTCCTCCCAATAGCTAGGTCTCACACAAAAGTGATATTTCTCATATTTGTAAAAATTCATATAAAATAATGGCACATCCATAAATCACGAGATAAATTTTACTAGATTGATATTGACTAAAGGATTTCATGTATGTATTTTATTCATATGTACAACATGTTATATTAAAAAGTACATTCTAAATTTGAAATTTTAATGAATATTAAATTATTTGTGGTTGAGATATAATTGTTTTAATTATTATTAAATAAAGTTGATACTTTGATAATGTTAATGTATGAGAAAGAAAGAGAGAAAATAAAATTGATGAAATTATTAGGAGTGAGGTATTGGGAGACTGCTGAAGCACTCACTCCTAAAATTTTGAAAACAGTATTAGGAGCCTCCCAGTTCTAACATATTGGGAGTGAATTATTGGGTGACTGTTGGAGATGCTCTTAGAGGATGATGTATCGGTCGATTCTTGCACATTGCTAGACGCAATGGCACGCACTGTAGTAAAGCGAGTGCTTTTCCGACCAGTACAGGTTAAAGGAGTTTTGCATGAATAGGTCTACATGTTGGTAGCTTGGCGGTCGCTGCGTCACTTTATGCCTTGGAATGGACCAGGATGGGCAGTGCTGGTGAGACACGAGTACACTAGCATGAGTAGCGCGTGGACGGTTCCGGCGCTGATGGACTGCCATTTCCTTGTGGCTACTTCGGTAGGGAATCATCCTACCGTCTCGCGAGGGAAGAGAGACGACATGCCTATTCTTGCTACAAGCCGTATGCACAGCGCTATTTCAAGTATAGCATAGTATTGTCTTCTTTCGTGTTTCACGCCACTATTTCAAGTTTGGACTGAAATGATTATGCTGCCATTTGGTAGCCGGCGTGTAAAGGATTACTGCATTTTTTGAGATACAGATCGACCGAGCTAGTAAAGGCAAATACGGAGCAAGGAACTGCAGATAGACAACCCAACCGCAAGTGTGGCCGGCCGCTGTATCAATCAAACATTGTACCTGGCTGGAGAACCGCCCAGCATGCCAATGATCAGTGGCATTTCAGCAAGTGTGAAAAGCTAAAGCTACTGTACTATGCAGGGTTCAGATGTCTGGGTCGAATCCTGTTAACATCCATCCACTATGTAGTGCACTAACTAAACGACACTAAAACGAAGTACTAGTAGGGAACGGATAACTGAAACATTAGAGGAAAAAAAAAGAAAGGATTATTGCACACCTTATCGCACAATCCATAGCGCTCCTCCTGGCGCCCTCTGATCTGCAACCACCAGAGCAATTACTAAGCGTGTTAGAAGAGTGGTCGGTCAGAAGATCCATGCAGGAAGAGGAGGAGGATTATTAGTTTATCAGAGAAGAATCATCGTACAATGTTCTCGAGGTAGTTGATCTCGCCGCCGATCTTGCGGTCCTTCTCGCAGCGCACCTTGTACATGGCGGCCTCGAGGTTGCGTTCCAGCAGCTCCAGCGACGGCACCGTGTACTGCTCGCGCTGGTCCACCGTCATGAACCTGAGCTCGCGCTCCAGGAGCTCGCACATGTGGTTCACCTGCGCCAGCTCCGCGCGCCGCTCCTGCTGGATGTCCGTCCACACTTTGGTGTGCGTCGCGGCCTCGTACCGCTCCACCAGCTCCTTAACCCTGCAGATCAAAATCAAGGAGACGCTCGATTGCTTGGTAAAGACTAAAGAAGAAGGAAACAATTAGCTTGCAGGCGATAAAGGGTGGGCTTACGAGGGGACGGTGGGGGAGAGGTACTGGTAGAGCTTGCCGGAGGCGGAGAAGAGGAGCAGCAGCAGGTCGACGTCGCAGAGCACGGAGAGCTCCCGGGCCTTCTTGAACAGCCCGTCCCGGCGCTTGTAGAAGGTGGACTGCCGCTGCGTGGGGTTCTCGATCCGCTTTATCTCGCTGCGCCCACGCCCCATCTCAGCCGATCGATCCAGCAGCAGACCTTGCCTTGCGAGAATATGGTAACGAGGCAAATCTATAGCCCGGCTTGGGCTTGGCTTCCCGGGATGTAACGGTTGGGGGAGGGAGGGAGACGCGCGAGTGTGCTCGCTTTGATTTGCTTTGCTTTAAAGAGAGTGGCAGGCGACATGATAGTCTAGCTGGAGGCGTAGCTAGTCTTTGTCAGCAGGTGTGTTTCATAAAGAAAAAACTGCGTGCCCGTGCCTGGTTGGTTGGTGCAGGCTCTGCCTTTGGAGACGTGCGACGGCGACGTGTCGAGAGCAGTGGATCGATCGGGATCGGTCAGTGCAGCGCATGCAGCCAGAGAGGTTGCAGGAGCCTGCAGCTCCTGCATGCCGCTGCTGCGTCGTGGCTTCGGGTACGAGGAGCTCATGGTTTCTCAAGATCTTCGCGTGGCTGGCTCTTGGGTGTACTAGTAGTAGGATGCGTGTGGACGTGTGCAGATCTCTGTGCGTGCTTGTCGCTGTACTCGTTTCTGCAGTCAGTGAAGGACACCGCTTATTATTATCACTGCTCCCCGGCCGGTGATGCAATTTCCTGTGGCTGGACTACACAGCAACTGAAGAAAAGTAGATGACGGTCTCTGCTCCGAGTGAAAAAGTGTTGGTAATCCTAGCAAACATAGCTCATTCCAGGAACGTTTTGGTAGACGACGATCATCAAGTGGTGGTTGGTCTCGAGGAGCTGCGCGCGGTTGCCGCTGCGGGAAGAGGAAGAGGAACCCAGATCGGACAGGAAGTGGCAAGAGAGAACGCCGTCCGTCCCGGAACGGCAAGGTGGGCACCGTCTACCCGTCGTGAGATCTCGTAGGATTCGGGCGGGAAGAGGACAGCCGCAACAGGCAGCTACAGCATGGCCTACGACATACTGTACGTACAGAGAAGGGAAAGAAAGACACACGAGGCGTGGAGTTGGGTGACGCGACGCGAGCACTGCAGCTGACACGACCTATCGTCCCGAGGTCGCCTCCGGCCTAGCTATATAGGGCTTCGTTGTTCATCAAAGTTGGGGGCGCTTTTGATCGTGTGGTGCTCAGCGCAGCGCGCACATGGCGTCCTGCCATCTCGGGTGCTAGTACTACTACTGCTCGGAAGAACACGATCGATGAGTGGCCTCCGTCGTCCTACTCCTCTCCTCGTAGTTTCCTAGTGCGCCGTACGCTATAACATGATACTGTGCACTATCTCGGTCCCTTGAATCTGAACTTGAAAGCCACTCGTACTACTGCTTGTTTAACTCCATCATTGTGTGTACTTGATCGTTTCACGAATCTTTCTGTCACGGGTTCCCCGTTCCCAATTCAAGCCTTGTACACCTACACTCTGGGCCCAGACTAGTGAAAGGACGTTTTACAGCAAGGCATTTCAGGTCCCGTTTTCTTTCTTTATATTGCATTCGGTCAATTGTACCCCAGCCAAATTAAGCTCTAATGATCAGGATGAAATTGTGATTAATTTATTAGGTGCAACAAGCAATTCATACAACGGGCTCTTTTTTTATGAAGCAAAAGATTCATATGTACATCCAAAAGAGAAATATTTGTGTCACTACTCTTCATGTGTGATGAAGCCGTGCAATTTTCACCGTTGGGCATGTTGATTCTATCTTTCATAGCAATTGATTTCTTAAAAAAACTATGGATCAAATACAGAAACAAAAGGTAGAAACCTTTATTTTGTACGCTAACCACTAATAATAAAAATATAAAGGAGCTATTAGGAAAGCATCCAACTCAACATCACAACTAGTAAGGTAAGTAATAACACCGACGATCTAGTTACAAAAGATGTTGATGCTATGTGTCCATTAATAGGTCTCGGTGCTAGAGTCGGCACTAAGAGAGGATGAAGTTGTTCTTCCGGTGACAATGTGACAGGAAGGTCAGGTGAATAAGTAGTTGGAGAATAAATAGATGGGTCCTCGGTGCTTGATGGTGATGGAGGTCTTGAATAGGGTACTGGAGCAGGTGACTCCTCGGATAACTTGGAAGGAGACGGTGAAGGTGAGTCAATAGGATGCATGGGAGCTTGAGCAGGGCTATCATTGGGGTTCATATTAGATTTTTGCGGAGACTCGTGAAGGGGGTATATGGTGTAAATATGGTGCATGGGCATCGGTAGGCACATGCGAAACTTCATGGCTCTTAGGAGATGGTGAAGGTGAAACTTGAGACGAGGAAGGGCTTGAAACAGAGCTTGGCATTGTGTCAATATGAGAGGGAGACGATGCATTATAAATAATTGTGGTAGGAGAGGCCTGTGTAGCATTAGGTGGCAATGGAACCGGTGCATGAGTTGGTGAGTGTGTCGGTGCTACCATCGAAGGCTTTGGTTTAGGTGATGGTGATGGCGAGTTTGAGTATGATGGAGAATGTGCTTGTGCAACTACATGGGTTTCTGGAGATGATGAAGGTGGGTCGGTGTGTGACAGACCGGGTCTTTGTGATTCCGGTGATATCGACGGAGGATGGGAGGAGGTTGGTGAATCTGTAGGTTCTATGGGATGTGTTTGTGGTATTGGAGGCGGTGATTGTTGATGGGATTGGGGTTGGCCTTGTGGTGGATTTTCCAAAGAGGTTTGGTGTGGTTCGGTGATAGTAATGGTGGGTGGGAAGAGGGATATATTGGTGCCATCATATGGGTCTCTCGATGTGGAGATAGTAATGGTGGTTGAGAGATGAATTGGTTATGTGTTGGGGCTAACAAAGAGTTTGTTTGTTCCGGAGATTGAGATGGAGGATGTGTGGAGGTTGAATGTGTCGGTGTTACGTTAGGAATTTGTTTATTTGTAGTTGATGATGGTGGATGAGATTGAGCAGATGGGCCTTTTGATGACACAATTGGGCTTTCTGTTTTGGGAGGTGGTGATGGTGGGTCTACATGTGAAGGTTTAAGTAATGGAGGAGCTATCCTCGGGCTTTCCGGTCTAATGGCATGTGAAGACGGATGTGAATATGATGGTGATTGTGTCGGGATTGCCCTATCAATATTTGGTTTTAGAGATGATGTCGGAGGTTGAGATAGGGACGTCGAGTGTGGTTGTGGTGTTATCATAGGGACTTGTGGCTCTAGCGAAGTTGATGGTGCATGTGTTTGTGATGGTGAAGGTGCTAGAAATGTTTTAGTAGTTTTTGGTTGCACACTTGATGAAGGTGGTTGGGATGAGGATGGTGAGTGTGTTGGTGCTACTCTATGTGTTTCCGATTCTGGAGAAATTGATGGAGGTTGCTCATAGGACGTTGAATGCGTTGGTTGTGCTTCAAAAGTTCCTTGTCTCGAGGATGGTGATGGAGGTTTTGATGGTGAATATATTGGTGTTGCTTCATGATCTTTATTTTTGTAAGATCGTGATGGAGGATGTGAGGGTGAATGCATTGGTACCTTTTTAGGATGATCCTCTTTCGAGGATGGTGATATAGAAGAGCTTGTGCTAGAGTTCATGTTTGCAGAAGAAGGCGAGTGAGCTAGGGAAATGGTAGGAGGTGGAGATTCCGATTGGCGGTCCGGTGATGGAGACGGAGGTGGCAATGCAGAACTTTTTGTACCAAGGTTTGGAATAGGTGAAGGGGCTATTGGGCTAGTGTGTGGTGATGAAGGTAGAGACATGTGTGGTTCGGACATCGGAGGTGGGGATGGAGATGGAGTCACAAATGTCACTGGGGAAGTGGGTTTTGTGCTAGAAGATGGTGATGACGGTAAATAGTAAGGCAAAGACGGTGCATGTGGGTTTGTTGGTGGTAAGGCATGCCATGGAGGTTGTGTTGTTCTGGATCTTGGAGGAGTAGTTTGTGTTTGTTGTTTTGGTGACAGTGGTTGAGGTGACCTATTAGGAGTTGGAGAAATTTTAGGAGGAACTTCTGAAGATTTAGGTGGAGATATATGGGGTGGGATCAATTCTTTATGTGCTAGAGGTGAAGGTGAAGGGTGGTGAGAGGACTTGCGAGGTTTAGGAGGTGAATAAAACGGGTGTGCTTTGCTTGGTCCTCGCAATGGTGGCAAGATAGGTGACATTGATGGCCCCTCAGAAGGCAAAGGTGAATGCATATGAGACTGCGGATGAGATTGGTATACCGGTGATTGCGTGGGTACCAAAGTCTCATCAGAAGGTGGATTTATTAGAGGTGATTGAGTCATGAAATAGTTCGGAGATGCTGCAATGGAAGGCGAAAACGATGGCGATGGTGAGGGCACCTGCAACAGCGGCTCAGCCTCAACGACCACCATTAGCTTCTTCCCCTTCTCGCACTTGCCGGCGTCACCACTGATGAAGTAGAAAGGCCCGGTTCTGTCCAACACGTACGCCGAGTTGGCACCGGGTAGCGCGTCTACGGGGTCCTTCCCGTCGCACGCCTCGAAGTGGCCCTTGTCTACCACCAGAACAGAGCCGGCGCCCTTCTTGAACACTGCGATGTGTAAATTCCCTTGTGATCAAACACTTGCCGCGCTTAGCATGCCGAGATCAAGAATCTGATCTCCTTACTTAGCATTTATGTGAAGATGTGAATATGCGGATATATAGAAACGTACCAATAATGTCGTCAACCTTGAACCGGTGCCGGCCAACCCCGCGGTCGTGGTAGCTCCCGGCCGGATTGGCAACAATCCAGCTGTCCTTGTCCTCGACGTAGAACACGTCTCCAGCGCCGGAGGTGGCCGCGACGAACGCTGCAAAAGTTAAGGCTAGAACAAAGTTGAAACTATCCATTGTTTTTGGATGTCGACCGTGCATGTCCTGGCTAGTGACTCAAAAGCTATGCTTATAAAGTCAGGTGTAGCTAATAGTTCGTGATTATTAGTAGCGAGCACTGTGACTAATTTTCTGCTTCCAAGAAGCACACCGGCCGGCCCACGGCCTCTTTGCGTACGAGGCGGGCTTGCCGGTGCCGCAATCATAAGGGCCAGGTTGAGGGAGGCCCTTTGCGTACTAGCCCTGCCGCCGCTTCTGCAATCGAGATGGAGGAAACAGGTCGGCGTGCCATGGAACTCGCGCAGAGAAAGGCATATGGATGTTGCGTTGCTGTGTCGTTTGACAATTTGGGATTTACACTTGGCTTTGGTTAGTTCCGAGATTCAGCCTGATGGAGCTGTAACTAAGCATTTTGAAATTTTTATTTACTGTCAGTTCATCTTGATTCTCGCATCGTATTTGCATATTGCGTTGCGTGTTTATTTGCGCAATAGTTTTTTTTTCTGATTCTCATGAGTACTAGAATAAAGTGAAGGGTTGACGTAGAGATGACTTGTTCATTTGTTCGACGTGTAGGGAAGTCCACGAACCGTGGCCTCGACTGCGGAACCGCATGCATGCCTAAGTGTTTTTGTATACTAGGCATATTGTACGAGTACAGCTAGCACGTATTTCCTCGAGTGCTATTGCGGAGTACACCCCTGAGGCCCCGCAAGATTATGGAGAGGACGGCCAGTGTAGCAATTGGGCCGTCAAACTGCTTGAAATGGGCTTCAGGTTGCACGTACAAAAGTGAGCCATGGCTGTTAAACTGCTCTGTCAGTCCGTGTTCCTAGCCCGAAGCAAATTGGAGCCATGACCGCACAGGTCCACGTACGACTCCCGTGGGTTTCCTTTGATTATTATCGGAGTAAAATCTTACTACCTTGGACTGTGAATTCGTCAGTTTTATTTTGCAGGCAACTAATACCTAAGATTCGAACTGAATCTTACACTAATATACAAGCATGGCGCTCCTTACTGATTGCATCCACCGACACAAAGGTTCAGCAAAAGAAAGCAGAATTCCGAAGGCATTTTCATTTCCTTTGGAGTCCGTTGGCATCGGCACATGGTCAGTTGGTCACAGCTGGCTCCATATGCATACGAGTAATGTACCACTCCAAATCGAGACGAGCAGGGGAAGAAATGCAGTGTCTCCATTTGGATAGGTGAGTTACTGAAGTCCACACACAGTTCGTGAAACGAC